>JAZKJV010005394.1:0-550350 GCA_037367405.1 Ottelia alismoides | reverse complement strand
TGATATTCCATCTTTAGACCCTCTTCGCTACTAGATCGGGTTGGGGTACAATGGCCACAAATGTGTGACTTCTGATATTTCCATTGGCTTGTGTCTCATGCCGGTAAATCCAGCCCTTTACCACTTCAACTGAGATGAGCAAAGTGTAAGGTGCATGTCTGCAAGTTAGGTCGCTATTGACTAGTCATGTGTGTGTTCTGAAATATTCTACTTAGGTAGTGAAGGTAGCAACAAACTAAGTCTTATGGTTCCCAAAGAATTTAGCCTAACTGAACTGAAGTGCCTCAATTCAAGTTCCTATAAGTTCCTATGATTAAGTGGATTAAGATCCAACCAAGCTCCAATTTTCATATTTAATTTATACTAGTTCAATTATTATTATCAATCAGAAATATGCAAATGCGATGTACAATCAAGAAAATACTATTGTGATGTAATATTCTAATTTTGAACTTTTTATAGATTTTAAAATTTTTCTACAAAATTTTATGGGTTTTAAATATTTTGAAAACATTTACAAATTTGAAAATCATTTTGCAAAGATTTTTAAAATAATATGTATAGATTTTTCAAAATATTTCTACAACCATTTTCCAAACTATTTACAAATAGATTTTCAAAATATTTCATAAAATAAACAAAAGAAATTTTTACAAATAAAAATATTGTTGTAAAGGTGTAAAAATATTTTATAAAAGTTTTTCATATTAGTTTCAAAACCATTTTTCATTTCATTTTGCAAAACATTTTTAGACCAATTTATTAATCAATAGCTACAAAGAAATTTGCTGAATTTTATACATGTTTTTACATATTTATTCTTTATAATTAATCAATTATATTTTAGATATACTATTTAAAATTACAGAAGTACGAGTTATGGCTAAAGTGTATAAGATCCCACAATACTTAGCTTGAGCTATGTCCTCATAGATCAGAGAGAAAAGAAGAAGACATAACTTGTATTGAGTATTGAAGAGCTTATGATATAATGAATAATGCATAAAAGAATAAGAAGTCAACCGTCCCCCATCTACTTAGGATCAATTTTAAGTATATATAGCAGTCTGTATACAACATGCAGAGAGCGTCGAGGGTGGGAATGAACAGATCAGCAACTCGGGTTGTCTCCCCATAATTAGGGTAAAAGATCCCTAAGTATAGACGTGAATATCAACAAGAGAGGAAACATGAGAGGGGATCAATAAAAAGAAATCGTAAAAATAAAAAAAAAACATTGCGAGAATGTACGCATCACTCCCTCTATACTTAGGTAAGAGATTCTTAAGCATATGCAACAATAGGAGTGATGCAACATGATGAAGAGAGAACACTCGGTATACTCCCCTCTATACTTAGGACAATGGATGTTCCAAGTAGAGACACAAATATCCGACACTAGATATGGGGTGTAGGACAAATGGAAGAAAGAATGAACAAAAGACGAAACACGTATATACAAGTGGTGTGGATTGTTGAGGTGCCTCTCAACGGGCACTAGGTTTTACGCCCTAACTGAGTGCGAGTACTGGGATAATGCAACATCAAGGTTTAGGACAACATCTGTCAGACGATTGCCGTACTCTTCTCATCGTCTCACGATGAGAACAACAAGGAAATAAAAAAGGGCACCTTAATATGCAATCAAGTGGGTGCATACCACCGAAAGAAAGGAGATGAAAACTAGGTTAGGATCTGGTGGTTCAAAGGAAACCATCAACTTAAAAGAATGGGGTAAGTGATCGAAGCCAACAAAATCAAATATGGAGAAAGATGGAATCATCCATGTCAATCACAATCCATAAAGATACAAAAAGTAAACATCAGGAGACTCTCTAAACAACTAGGTATTCGATGGACATATGGTCAGAAGATCAAGGAGAGCATCGAACACATTAAAATAGGGCTCGTCGTCACGAGGGTCATCGAGGAGAGCATGTTCAAAGGAGTCGCAGACATCATATGACTCGCTCTCTGCAGTTGACAGATCGACTGCACAGTCAGAGGGTGAGATCGAGTACCTATAAAATGTTGCATCCACCCGCAGAAAACACTCAATGCGTAATACAAGTTGATCAATGGACAACGAGTTCATGCTGGCATCTAAACTCTCATCCTCAAAGAAATCATCACACTCTTTGATCGGGAGGATGCATGATTGAGAGAAGGGACTGACAAGATGTGGCATATGATAATGTAGGTCTTCTCCTAACAACAAATGGAATGGCTCAGGGTATTGATCAAAATCATCTATACGCTCAATGGGTATATGGAAGTCAGGGTGAGGAAGGTAGATCGATTGATAGAAAGGATTAAGCAATATGGGTTCCGACTCCATCTCATGAAGAATCGGCAGAGGTAGTACAACGAGCTCATGAAATAAGATGTGCAGAACTGACTCAAGGGTCAGTATGGAGAAATGGAAACACACAACATCAATATCATCCTCCTCAACTAGTATTGCCTCAGATAGCATATCCTCAACCTGGTCTGCAACAATAGAAACCTTGATAATAACATCACACAAATCAGATTCACAATCCACCAACGGAAGCATAGTCATTCCAGCTTCAAATTCGCCCAGCTCAATAAGATCAACAATATCATTAATGCAGGGCCTCATCATACTGCACAACATGCCTAGGGATATGATAAGGTGAAACGAAGGGGAACGAGGAGGGCAGGTGAGACATATGAGATAAAACTTCAGATAGGACTCCAATCGCATGAGAGTTGAGGTCAAACTGGATGAGGCAAAATTATGGCTCAAGAAGAGAATCATCTTGAGCCGGGTCGGGTATGCAGATTCAACGGTGATATGGGTGAAAAGAAACCGCAATATCCTACCGATGAAGATAAGGATGACCCTTGATCACAATGCATGTGATGTAAACAAAGAAAAAGGACTCAAGAAATGAAAAGAAGAAAATAAAAAAGCTACTCAAAAACTGCTAACTCACAATACAAAGAAAAGCAATTGGATTCAAAATCGACAATCAAACGCAAAGCAATTCTAATTCACCAACTCAACATAGTGAAGACTGTAAGAGATCATTCAATTATCTTTTTAGTTTTAGAGTTAGGTTCAAAATAGTTATTCCAAGCTCATAGGTGTAGTCTCCAACTAGTTTTCGGGGTTTAGGGTCATGAAATACCTTTGGTATATTATTTCTTTTTCTTTTCTTTATTCTTTTATTTTAGCTTTAAATACAATATTTACACAATAAAGAATATATCTTAATTCATGCAAAATAATGATATATACTTATATTTAGATAGGGTTTAAAGGCCAAAATGAAAGAATAAAGGTTATGAAATGGAGATTCATACAGTCCCTTGCCTATAGGTCGAAATAATTTCAAAGGTTAATGGGAAGGCATAAGAGGCAATTCTAGATTTGAGAAAGTCACATTGGGATGGGGGATGAGTTCTGTGAGTTGGGTGCCCACCGGTTAGTGAGAACCTTGGAAATCATCCAAAGGGGGAGGTTGATAAGGCTGATGGGGTGGTAGTTGGCGATATCCTTAGGATCCCCTTTTTTGTAAATGAGGGATAATACAGAGTTGTTGATGATGCGTTGTTCTTTGATGTCGAGGTTCGTGGAGTTGAGTTTGGTAATCATAGCTATGAACTCATCTTTGATAACACTTCAGTATCTTTTTTTTAAGAATTCTGGGATGCATCCATATGGTCTTGGTGTATTTAGGGATTTGAGATTATGGATTGTATTGTGGACTTCATTTTTAGAGATGAAAGCACTCAGATCCTCATGACAATCCGATCCGCCCATGTGGATGGGAGGAAATCGAAGTTGTTGGGTGCGTTATCGAGGGGTTAGTGGTATAGATTCTGGTAGTATTCATAGGCTAAGTTGGCTACGGGGTGGTTGTCCGAGTATTCAACCCCTCTGAGTCCGAGTGATAGGATTGTTTTTCTATTCCTTCTGTTAGATGCAACTGTATGGAGGTATTTCATATTCCTATCCCCTTCATGCAACCACCATATTTTCATGCGCTGATTCATGTACAAGAATTCATCGATACTGGCCTTATTAAGATCACGATGCGCCTCGAAAAGTTTCTCAAGAATGTGTTGGGGGGGGGGGGGTGATTGGTATTCATGAGTAATTTTTCTAGTTCTTCCAATCTTGTGGGTGAGGGTTGAGGATATCTCGTTGAATGGCTTTATGTTCACGCGCTTCCAATTCAGTATAACATTTTTAAGGTGTTTGGTCGTAGTATGCCAAAGATAGAAAGGATTATGGCTGAATGCGTGTGTTGACCAAAAGGATGATACCAACTCGTCAAAGTCCGATTTATGGAACCATAAGCCTTCCATCTCGAAAGAAGTACGAACCGATTTGGGGGGTGAGATATGTGAGATAATGGGTCTATGATCCAAAAATGTTTTCGACGATCCCAACATCTTGGTTTGTGGATAAATAGCCTTTTAGGGAGGGTGAGAGGAGTATCTGATCGATGATTGCCCAACTCTCTATATTCTCACTAATCCAGATGTAAATGAGTTATGGACCCCTAAGCTCGATAAAACCTAGGTTGTGGCACTAGTTATTGAAGGATCTATTAATGCACATGAGGGGCCGCTGAGATTTATCAAGGATTTAACAAGGACTCCAACCACCAACCAACGTAAAACAGTTACGGTCATTCCTCGAGCATGTTGGATTTTATCGGAGATTTATCAAGGATTTTTCGAAGATTGCCCGACCGCTAACTGAGCTTTTAGGCAAAGACATGGAGTTCATTGTCGATCATAAATGTCTTGAAGCCTTTAAGCAATTACAAAGGATGAACATGGATGCCCCGATCCTACAAGCCCCAGATTGGTCTCTTCCTTTTGAGATCATGACGGACGCCTCAGATTTCGCTTTAGGGACTGTATTAGGATAGAGGAGGGATGGCGTCCCGTTCGCCATACACTATGCAAGCAAAGTGCTTGATACTGCTCAGTGCGACTATACAGTTACAGAAAAGGAGATGCTTGCGGTAGTGTTCGTCTTGGACAAGTTCAGATCTCACTTAATTGGATCCAAGGTGATTGCGTTCACTGACCATACAACGCTACGCTATTTAATGAAAAAGAAGGACGCAAAGGTGTATCTTCTTAGGTGGATTTTACTTATCCAGGAATTTGATTTGGACATTCGTGATAAACTTGGAAAGAAGAACATAGCAGTTGATCACCTCTCCCGTCTCGAGGATCTTAATGCTTTTGATGATACGCTGATTCGAGACTCCTTCCCTGACGAGTCAATTTTTGTTGTCGACTCACTCGCATGGTACGCCAATATCGTGAACTATCTTGTCTCCAAGAAAATTTCTGAAGGTTGGCCCAAGAGCCACATAGACCGACTAAAGTCGGATTCAAGACATTACCATTGGGAGGATCCCAATCCTTTTCTTTGAAGGACCAGATTGTGTCTGGAGACGGTGTATTCCTTAGGAGGAATATCAGAGTGTCCTTACTTTATGCCACAGTATGGAGGCATGAGGACACCACTCCGGGAAGAGGACCACATGGAAGGTACTTCAGTGTGGCTTATACGGGCCGACTCTGTTTCACGATGCGCTCACCTTTGCAAAGTCGTTCCCAGTATGCCAGCGAATGGGAGGAACCGTTGGTTCTAAGGATGAGATGCCGATGCAGCATGTTATCATTTGTGATGTCTTTAACGCTTGGGGCATCGACTTCATGGTCCCATTCTCTGTTAGCCACGGATTCAAATACATCCTTCTGGTGGTAGATTATCTGTCAAGGTGGGTGGAGTCTATCCCAACTCGAGCCGCAGACAACAGGACTGTCTGTAAATTTATTAGAGATCACATCATCTTTAGGTTCGGGATCCCCAAAATGTTGATATCCGATGGGGGTAGCCACTTCGTGAATATAGATGTAAAGAAGCTCTTGAAGGATTACATCATCGAATAAGGAGGTGAAAACCATATTGCAGAAGCTTGTCTGCCCAGACAGGAAGGACTAGTCTCAGATCTTGGATCAACTCCTATGGGCTTATAGGACAGCTTATAAGACACCATTAGGAACCTCCCCATTCAGGATGGTATTTGGAAAGCCATGCCATTTGCCCGCAGAACTAGTGCACAGATCTGAATGCGCAATCAAGAAGGTCAACTGGAACACACACCTAGGACAGAAACAGATAGAGATGGATCTGAATGAGCTTGTGGAAGTCAGAAACCGAGCATAGGACAACAATTTGGTGTATAAGGACAAAGTAAAGCGTTGGCATGATAGATAAATTAGACGAAAGACCTTTGTTCCTGGACAGAAGGTATGGTTGTTCAATGCAAGGCTGAAGATTTTCCAAGGCAAGCTGAAATCCAAGTGGACGGGCCCATTCATAGTCCGTGCTGTGCATGACAGTGGATGTGTTGAGATCTCAGATCTCACAGATGAAGCACAAGCATTCCTAGTCAATGAACAATTGCTGAAGCACTTCGTCAAACCCAATGAACTGTTAGTCCATGTTGAGGAGATTGTATTCATGCGTGAGTCAGACTCAGTAGATACACATAGAGCCGCGCATGAGACCTTGCAGCAGTGAGCTCTCGCCATCAACAACATCTAAAAAGATTCAGATCACTATCCTTGTATATACCCACCATTCCTGTATATTCTTTCCCTCCCTCCTGCAACTCTAATCACTCGCCCAAGCTTCATATATTTCCATCTATGACTATACTTAGGATGACCAGATCCTAAGCATAGGTGGGGAGAGTCACCTGAGTCGATTCACTATTCATTGTACATCTTCAGATCTCATCGGTCCTCATACTCACTCCCGTCCTATACTTAGGTTGACCTGAGCCTAAGTATAGGGGGGATCGATGCCCATCAGGTATATATTCTCATCCGCTTCCCCTCTTGACCTCGTCCGACCCATTTTTTGATCTTCTTCTACACTTAGGCTGCCAGAGCCTAAGTATTGGGGGGTAAGACGTCTTCTATACATTTTTGTTCTTTTAGGTTTCCTACGCTTAGCGCGAGCTATGTCTTCTTCCTTGCTTTTCATCCTCTGAGGATATAACACATGCTAAGTATAGGGGGGCGTGTATATATTATATATATACTTTACCCATATCTCGTACTTTTACGTATTTTTGTTTATACTATACAATAATTACGGGGTGAGTAAAAATTGAGAAAATTTTTGTAAAATACACATATATTTGTAGTATACTCGTATATTTTAACACAAAAAAGGAAAAATGAAAAAATGAAAAAAAATCAAAATAAAAGGCTTCTTATTTACTCTTGCACATCATCTCCACATTTAAAAAGAAAGAAAAAGAGTCTTGTATTTCATTCACAGCATGCCATCTACATCTCATCTGCATATCTTGCATATGCAATGTGAAAAGCTAGTGGGTTCCGAACCAAGTTATGAGTAGATGTTGATGAAGGATTTGATTTGACTTTAATCCACCTAATTTCAGGGGAACCTTATAGGAACCGGAGTTAAGATTTCTCTGGTCAAGTGACTTAATTCTTTGAGTCGACAAGTCTATGTTCACATGTCATCTTGATTAGTCTAAGTAGAATATCTCGTGCACATGCATGATTCTTTTAGATAATGACCTAACTTGGACAAGCACCATGTATGTAGCTCTTAATTGATGAGGTGGTGAGAAGGTAGAATCCTTTAGCTTGGAGTAGCACATGGGTGAAAACATTTATCCTCCTCTAGGAAGGGTAATGCATCTCAACCTAGTCTGGTGGTGTTGACGTCTAAAGACGGGACAGTGTTGGTTGCAATAATGCTTCAAAAGAGGGATAGTCTACTGGCTCAAGAGGAAAAACTCCTGATGTACATGTTGCACCTTGTATATAGCTCGAAAAGACAAAAATTGCAAAAACTCCAAAAAAATAAGACAAGCCAAAGTGAAAAAAATAATACCTGTCGGAGTATGTATATTAGCAAGAAGCCTGAAGCTGGATGACTTGCCTACACTGGTCAGGCATCCCGGGAAAGGTAGCTACACTGGCTACCGTCCATTCTTTCTCCACCCCTCCTCTTGAGCTGGTTGCACTTGAACTTAGAAGGGAATACCTCGCTCCTCGAGGAAAGAGTTACTGGACCAAGGAATTAGAGTTACCTTGTTAGAGGAGACTGCTCCTTAGCCATTTCTGACGTGGAGAGCTATCTTACACTTACACAGTACAAATAAGATTCATAGTCATCAGAAATTTGAATTTAAGGATTTGTTCTGACCTGACTATTAAGACGCCTTGAATAGAAGACTTGTGGAACTTGAAGTTTGTTAGGTCTTAAGTTCAGATCCCGATAAGGTTCCGCCACATTATTAAACCAAAGGTCGAGTCAAGCTCCATTTTCAACTTTTGTCCATGACCTTGGTATGGAACCTAATTTCATTTCACTCTTGCATTACATTTAAGTTGCTTGGGGACGAGCAAGGTTTAAGTATAGGGGGTTGATGAATATGTGATTCATCACTCTTAAAGTTGAAAATAGAGCCTTGTTCCCGAGTAATTAGGAGCATACTTCCACAAAAATCACATAATTAGCATTCATGCATGCATTGATAACATTCACGTTTTAGCATTAAATAAGAAGCCCAATTCACTCATCTGCATATATTTTACACTAACTATAAATTCCATAAATTCACTTTATATTGTATATATTACTAATAATAATAGAAGAAAAATACCAAAAATTTGCTAACTTGAATAAATTGCCCAATAAAACCCCAAACCAAGTTGGAGCCCATGGACCTTAGAATGTACATATCTCTCTCATACAACCTCCGATCTAGGTCTACTTACTTTTAAATTAATATACATTCAGAGATCTTCAAAATGAGACCAATTTTATTTAAATCGGAGCTCGTATGCTAAACTTGGGTTTTGAGACCCCATTGTACATTATATGTATGTATTGTACCCTTGTATTTTATTACTTTATTTAACCTCTTTTCCGTTTTTGGTCAACATGAAACTTGTAGATCTCATCGAGATCTACAACTTTCATGTTTTGCATTTTTCCAAATTTGGCCATCTCCCCCCCTTATCTCACATTATTTTTCAGCCAACCAGATTGGGCCACATGGTGCCCTCTGGTTGCGCCACGCACCTCGCCTCCTGGCCGTTAGATCTTCTTCTTCTTCTTCAGATCTTGGCCCTCCATGCCGCATCATCTCTCAGCCGTCCGATCCCGATCTCATCAAGACCACACGTCTCCGCCTTAACCTTAGTGCTCCATATGGCACGCTCATGGTCGTAGGATCTTAGCCCTGATGATTAGATCTCACCCGCTCACCCTCGCTCAATCACAACCATTCGATTCTATGCCAGATCTAATCTCCACTGTTCTTTAGCGCCACACTCCAATGCTGCCACGTGGCATTCTCTACACCCTTCGATGGTACTGCTTCGATCTGATGTGGACCATCTCCTCGCGCCCACCTCCTGACCGTTGGATCACTAGATCCAATGGCTGAGGCGTTGTCTCCTACCTCCCGAAGGAGCCTTACCCACGTCGCCCACCTCACGACGGCTCTACCTCCTTTCTATTTCTGGCTCCACTCCAGCCACCTTCTCTGCCCCCTGTCACCTCCACGACGTCGCCCATACCTCCCACATCCTCGGCGGCCTCCACGATCTCCATAACACCCTTCCTTGTCGCTCCACCACTTCACGCAAACCACACCTCCCGTCACCTGCACCTCCACCTTCTCTCTATAAATCCAGCGCCTCTGGCCACTTATCACCCCATCCGCCATTACACGAGAGTTCCTAGGGCTCGAGTCTTCCTATCTGTGACATGGATTAAGGACGAATACAAGCGATGACAGAGAACCATCTCTGGCGAGATCCACAGCATAGCACGCCGTGCCACAGCCTCCTCGACGAGCTGCACAAGCTCGGGCCAGCTGCCAACCCTCGAGCGACGACCAGGAGCTCCTCCTTGAGCTTCTAGCCCCAGGTAGCATCCTCCATCATCTTCTCTGATCTCCATCCTCTTCCTCTTCAATTTTCTCTTAATTTATTCCGCTTCTCCGATCATCTTCATGCCTCTCCGACCTTCCACCGAGCTCTGCCTTGGAACTCTCATCTTCGCGTCATCATCAGATCGCCTCCACAACGCTTCGCACCATCTCAGCTCACAGCTCCGTCGGTCATGATGGAGAAGCTCAACGTCCTATCACCACTTCATACTTCATGCCTCACCGCACTCGCATGCACCTGAAGAGCACGTTTCACATGCTTTCTTGCACAAGCTAACCCTGCAGGACCCTTCTCTTCATTGGTCGGACTACACGTCGGAGCCGCTCCGAGCTTCGTCTCCACCGATCTCCAATCGATTCCAGCTGCCTCTAGAGCCTTCAGAGGACTCCTGACGCTTCCACGATCATCCTGAGCCATCAAGGAGTTGCCGGCGAGCTTCCACGACCACAGGGGAAGGCGGCAGAGCCACAACATCATTGTCGGAACCCCGCCAAGTCCGCCGTAGGAGGTGGCAGATCGGAGAAGAAAACTTCCAGCTATCGTTGGATCTTCCCGATCCGACAGTCCTCTACACGACATGTAGCCCGCTTTCATCCACGGATTGATCGCCATCCAACAACCACTACTCGGCCACATTGTCAACGCCTCCAGCCCCGGATAATGTCGGATCAATCTTGATCTGACGGATTGCATCAAGCCGCGACATCATCCATTCCCACCGTTGGATCGACCACGATCTGACGGTCCCTCATAAGCCATGTCGCTATCAATCAACACCGTTGGATCGCTTCTGATCTAGCGGTCCAGCCTTCGCCACGTGGAGTCTCCGAGCCTCTTCCCCGACCCTAGGCTTGGAGTGACCGAAGCTGACCCGAAGCTGATCCGAACCTCCAGAGACATCCGAGCCTCTGCCTGAGCCTCCATAGCCATCCGAGCCTAGCCCCCTCACGTGTATCTCACGTGAGGGCTGGGTAAATTACACAGAGACCTTGGAAAGTTTCAGAAATTGCACTTTGGTCCCTACCAGGTGCTTCACTTGAGGAGCACGTGTTCCGATGGGAATTTTGCACTCATACCCCCTGCATGATATGTATTTGCACTTACATCCCTGTTTGCATGTTTTATTTTAAGAAATTTTATTTTATGTATTGCATTTTGGCCCCTGTCTTTGCATGCATATTTAGGTGTCCATATTTCATCATTTTTAAATTTCAAAAATTGCATGTTGTAGTTTAACTTGTCCTCTATCTTGTGTGACATGTGTCCCATTTATGTGAGCCATCTTGAATTTAATAATATTATTTTGGTAAAATTTGATATATTTTGCCCATTGTGTGTCTTTTATTTAATATTAAGTTTTTTATTACTCTAAAAATCATCATAAAATCACATTAGACCTACGATAAGTTACTCTACACAGTGCCCAAAAATCATTGCATTTGCACGCATCCTGAAGCCTGAATAAATGAAACAATAATTTGCCTAATTGATTTTTAATAGGTCCAATTCACATAGATTTTTAGGTTTATTAATTTTCCTGGATTCCTCTTACTTAGACTTATCTAGGATAATTTTTATATCTAAAATTAGTGTATCTGGTATTTATTAGAATTAATTTTGCAAAAACTATCCTGCATTCATATTTTATTCGTTTTTAATTCATCTAGAGTCTAAAAATTCTAAAAAATGTAGTCACTTAGTTTCATTGCATTCATCATCTGGCCAAGTTTCATTAATTTTGGACTTCATTTAACCATATTTTTTGATTTAACTTAAAATTTGGCTAGAATTTGTACTGTAATTTCCTTAATCGCATAAAAAGGATAAAAAGACCAAAAAAATATATTCTTCTGAAAATCCGACCTCAGGATTAACTAAAAATTTACTTAAGGAGACAGCTTCCTCCATGAGTTCGACCTTGGGCTTGCCCAAGTAAAATAATTTTGTCGCTTGAACTTGATCCTACATTTAAGTCCGAGTGGTGTTTTTGACGAAGTCTCGAATACCCGACTGCAACGAACTTAACATCTGATTTGATCGATAACTCGGTTGAATTAACAAGGGTAGCCGAGGGTGCAATCACCCTCATAGAGCTCATTTCATGTTAAGCTCCAAAGATAGTCCAACAAAACAATGAAGAGAAGAAAGATATGGAAAGAGTTCCCTATGCACCAACCACAGGTAGTCTCATGTATGTCATGATTTGTACGGGGTCATATATTGCTCATGCAGTTGGAGTTGTTAGTCAGTTCATCTCAAATCCAGGGACATTGGGAAGCAGTTAAATGGATTTTCAGATATCTTCGAGGTCCTTTTGTTATTCTCTTTGTTTTGGAGCAGAGACGCCTATACTTCTTAGATACACAAAGTCAGACATGACATGTGACATTAATGGAAGAAGATCTATATCGGTTTGCATGATATTCTTTACGTGTGGCATAGTTTCTGTAGGATGGGTTCTCCTCCTTGTGGGAACCTAGTCCATATATATAAGATATCAGTAAGTCCCATTTAGAAAAGGAAAAATCAATTACTAATTGGAGGAGGAGATCAATTATCTTTTAGGATCATGAGTCATATTTTCCTAATCCTATTGGAAGTAGGAATTCATGTTTCCTGATTTGCTCATCTCCGTGGAGTATAAATAGGGGGTATGGAGTGCATACTAGGATCATCCCAACACAATATCTCCTAGCACATGAAAAAAATAAGAGAGAAAGAGCGAGGAAAAGAAAAAAATTTCGCTGTTGCCGCGAAGTTTGAAGGGAGTAACATTTGGAGAAGTTCTTCTCTAGCATTCTTCCCTATAGTTTGACGATGGATTTACCATTATGTGATATTTTCCTTCTCTACTATTTTTCATTATTTTGTTATTTATAGCACCTATTGAGGGCCGACCTTTTGTAAGCCCCTCACGGGAGATTACTTTGATTATAGTGCTTGTTTTTGAGTTGCGATCAACCCCATAGTTTTCCCCTCACATTGAGGGTTTTCCATGTTAAAAATTCTTCGTACATCTGTAGTTGATTTTTTCTTTGGTTGAGATATTTTGCTTGTACTTGTAGTGACATATTGTGTAGGATCCGCTTATCAACTTTGATAATTTTCCGTAATTTGATCTATACGAAGAATCTGTTCCCAATAAATGGTATTGGAGCAAGGTTCAATGACGAATTACAAGATGGAGTTTGTTCGAACATGATGATTAGTCTTAATAGGACTAATTACAATTTATGGAAGAAAAAGATGAAGGATCTTTTATATGTGAAGGCTATGCACCTTCCGGTGTTCTCAACGCAGAGCCCGAAGGTAAAATCGATAAATAAGGAATGAGAGTTTGTACACGAGCAGGTTTGTGGAAGATATTTTGTTGATGAAAATATCTACAACTATATCCAAGATGAAAGTCACACTAGAAGCTTGTGGTTGAAGTTCGAAAATCTTTACGCCTCCAAGATGGGAAGTAACAAATTGTTTCTTCTCAAGAGACTAGTGAACTTGAGGTTCAAGGAAGGCAGTTCTGCACTAGATTTTCTGGACGAATTCCACGGAATTACTAGTCAGTTGAGGAGCATGGGGATAAAATTGAAGATGAGATGTTGGGACTTTTACTGCTTGCTACTCTACCAAATTTATGGAAGACTTTCAGAGTCTTACTTATAAATTCTACAGTCAATGGGATCGTTTCTTTGTATACAATCAAGTATAGCATTCTCAATGAGGAGACACGAAGAAAAACTTAAGGAAGCTCTTCACATTCAGAGGTTCTTGTCACAGAGAACATGGGGAGAACCGAACCAAGACTCATATGGATAGAGATAATGGTAGAAGTAAGTCTAGATCCATATATCAGAATATGGAGTGTCACTATTGTAAGAAAAAATAGTAAATCCAGAAGTATTGCTTCCAGTTCAAGAGAGATAACAAGAATGGTGGCAAAAAGCAAGAGAAAAAGAATGAACAAGTTGCTACAGCTGCACAACATGAGCTCCTCATTGTCTGTAATGAGGAGATAGTAAATGTCGCACAGGAAGGTACTTCTTGGCTTGTTGATAGCAGATCTGCTCTACATGTCAAATCTCAGAGAGAGTTTTTCTCTTCATATACAGTTAGTGATTTTGGCACATTTAAGATGAAGAATGGTTCTTTGTCTCATGTTGTTGGCATTGGAAATATTACATTAAAGAATACTAATGGTGCGGTGTTGATGCTTAAAGATGTGAGGCATGCACCAGAAATGCACTTAAATCTAATTTCTGCAGTCAAACTTGATGATGAAGGATACCTCAACACTTTTGATGGCGGACAATGAAATCTTACCCAGGGATCTTTGATTGTTGCTCATGATAAGAAGTATAGAAATAATCTTTACATCATGAATGCATCTATTTCCCATGATATTGCACATGTGACTGAAAATACAAAATCCATTCAGTTGTGGAATTGACGATTAGGGCACACGAGCGAGAAGGGGTTGCAGTATTTTATGAGGAAGAATATACTGACAGATGTCAAGAAAGAGAAGCTGGAGAGATGCACCCACTGCTTGGCTGTGAAGTAGACGAGAGTCTCCTCAAGAACCATCCACCTTCTAGGAAGATGCAACCATTGGAGCTTGTTCACACAGATGTTTGTGGTCCGTTGAAAGTAACTTCTCTTGGTGGTAGACTTTATTTTGTTACATTCATTGATGATTTCTCCAGGAAAGTTTGGGTCTACACCTTAAAGAGGATGGACCAAGTCCTTGGTGTTTTCAAATACTTCCATACGCTAGTGGAGTGACAATCTAGGAAGAAACTTAAGTGCATCTGCATTGACAATGGTGGTGAGTACATTGGACCATTTGATGAGTACTGCATATTTCATGGTATCAGGCATCAGAAGACTCCACCCAAGATGCAACAATTGAATATCATAGTCGAGAGAATGAACAGGACCTTGACGGAGAGAATCATATGTCTCCTTTCTGAAGCTAAGTTGCCTAACTCTTTTTGGTGTGAAGCACATTATACTGCTGCTCATGTTATTAATCTATCTACACATGTATCTTCGGATTGTGATGTTCCTAATAGGGTTTGACATGGAAATAATGTCTCCTACAACCATTTGCGGGTCTTTGGATTTCACATTTTTGTCCATATCCCCAAGGATGAAAGATCCAAGTTGGACGCAAAGATGAAGCATTGCATTTTCTTGGGATTAGGACAAGATGAGTTTGGTTACATGTTGTATGATCTGGTTGATAAGAAGCTGGTGAGGAGCAAGGATCTGATCTTCTCTGAAGATCAAACCATTGAGGACATCCAGAAAGTTGCTAAAGAATCTCCTTTGAGCAGCTATCGACCAGATGATGTGGAGCCAGTCCTTTTGCAGAGGGCTCCACATATGGTGCTAGATGATGTATATGAGCAGGTACCGGATGCAGTACATGAGGATAATGTACCACAGATCTTCATTCCTAATGATGATGCGGATGCCGGTGGTGATGATGGTGGGCAGGATGATGAAAGCTCTTCTTCTTCTTCTGAGGCTCTCCCACCGTAGAGACCCGTGAGGAAGAGGCAACCCTCCACCAAATATTCTGCACATGAGTACATTTTGTTGATAGGCAGTGTCAAGCCTGAATGCTATGAAGAAGCCTTGTATGATGCAGATAAGGAGAAATGGGTAGAAGATGTGAAAGAGGAAATGGAGTCCCTTTATGACAGTCATACATTTGAGCTTGTTAAGTTGCCCAAAGTCAAGCGTGCATTGAGAAATAAGCGGGTATAAAATGAAACATGATGAATACTCTACAAATCCAAAGTATAAAGCTAGGTTAGTTGTGAAAGGTTTTAACTAAAGGAAGGGAGTTGACTTTGAGGTGATCTTTTCTCCTATGATGAAGATGTCTTCTATCAGGGTAGTTCTCAGCTTAGCAGTTAGTCTTGATTTGGAGGTTGAATAGATGAATATGAAGACAACTTTCCTCCATGATGACCTTGAGGAGGTAATCTACATGTTGCAACCTGAGGGCTTTATAGTCAAAGGCAAGGAAGACTATATTTGCAGACTGAAGAAGAGTCTATATGGCTTAAAGCAAACGCCCATGTAGTGGCACAAGAAGTTTGACTCATTCGTGGGGGGCACGGTTACTTCAAGACCACTTCATACCATTATGTGTTCATGAAGAGATTCTCAGGTGATGATTTCATCATATGTTGACGACATGCTGATTGTAGGAAATAATGGAGAGATAATTTCTAGCTTGAAGAAGGAGCTGAGCAAGTCCTTTCCTATGAAGTCCTTAGGACATGTAAATCAGATACTAGGCATGAAGATCACTCGAGATAGGGGAGTAAAGAAACTTCAACTTTCACAAGAGAAGTACATTGAGAAGGTACTTCAAAGATTTCATATGGAGACGCCAAAGTCAACTAGCACCCCTCTTGAAGCGCATTTCAAGTTAAGTTCCAAAGATAGCCCACAAAACAATACAGAGAAGAAAGATATGGAAAGCGTTCCCTATGCATCAACCACATGTAGTCTCTTGTATGCCATGGTTTATATGAGGCCGGATATTGCTCATGCAGTTGGAGTTGTTAGTAGGTTCATCTCAAATCCAGGAAAATAACATTGGAAAGAAATTAAATGGATCTTGAGATATCTTCGAGGTATTAGCAGTTACTCTCTTTGCTTTGGAGTAGATAAGCCTATTCTTCTTGGATACACAGATTCAGATATGACAGATGATATTGATGGGAGAAATCCATATCATATTATATGTTGTCCTTTACAGGTGGTGTAGTTTCTTGGCAGTCTCATCTCCAGAAGTGTGTTGCTTTATCCACTATAGAGGCTAAGTTCATTGCAGCTACAGAGATATGCAAGGAGTTGCTGTGGATGAAAAAGTTCATGCAGGAACTTGATTTTCATAAGGATAAGTACACGCTTTACTGTGACAGTCAGAGTGATATTCACCTTGGTAAGAATTCTACATTCCATGCAAGATCGAAGCACATTAATATTAGATATCATTGGATACGTGATGTGTTAGAATCGAAGTAACTTGTACTTGATAAGATCCACACAGATGATAACAGTGCTAATATGATGATAAAGAGTTGTAGTGATATATTGTGCAGGATCTGCTTACCAACTTTGATAATTTTCCGCAATTCGATTTATCTGGGGAATTTATTCGCAACAGTTTCTTGGCAATCCAGGCTTCAGATGTATGTGGCACCAACAACAACAGAGGTTGAGTTCATTGCAGCTAAAGAGGTACGAAAAGAGCTATTATGGATGAAGAAGTTCACTCGGTAACTTAGTTTTCATCAGGACAAATACGTGTAATACTGTGATAGTCAGAGTGTTATTCACCTTGGAAAGAACTCTACATTCCATACAAGATCGAAGCACATCGATGTCAGATATCATTTGATACGTGATGTGTTATAATCGAAGTAGTTTGTACTTGACAAGATCCATAAAGATGACAACGGTGCTAAGATGATGACAAAGACTTTGCTGCTTGGAACTTTTGAGAGATTTGTTCCCTCACAGGTTTGGAACAGTTCCCACAGTATCGGTGAGGGGAGATTTGTTGGATAGATTCCCCTCCTAGTAGGAACTAGTCCATATATATAGAACATTGGTAGTCCTATTTAGAAAGGAAAAAATCAATTATTGATTAGAGGAGGAGATCAATTACCTTTTAGGATTAGGAGTTATTTTTTCCCAATCTTATTGGAAGTAGGAATTCATATTTCCTTATTTGCTCATCTTCATGGAGTATAAATAGGGAGTATGGGGTGCATACCAGGATCATCCCAACACAAGCTCTCCTAGCACAAGAAAAAAATAAGAGAGAGAGAGAGGGAAAGAAGAAGGAAGGTTCGTGGTTGCTGTAAAGTTTGAAGGGAGTAATCTTTGGAGCAGTTCTTCTTCAACATTCTTCCCTACATTTTGACGACGGATTCATCATTTTGACGATATTTCTCCTATCTACTATTTACCATTGTTTGGTGATTTATAGCACCATATAAAGGGCCAGCCTTTTATATGCCCTTCACTAGAGATTATTCTGATTATAGTACTTGATTTTGGGTTACGATCAACCCCGTGATTTTTTCCCTCACATTGAGGGTTTTCCACGTTAAAAATTCTCTGTGCATATGTGGTTGATTTTTTGTAGTTGAAATTTTCTTCCGCAGTTGTTGATATACCGTGCATGGTCCACTTATCAACTTTGATAATTTTTCCTTGTCCCAACAATGAATGCCAAAAAAGAATCCCAATCCAATCCACTCCCACTCATCCTCCAACTCCTCGCAAATCCCTCCCAAGATTGATGCATTGAACATGCAATTATATACGTGACCACGATAAGCATGAGCACGATGTTACGCAAGCATGTGATCAAGGGTGACATGTACATAGAAATGAAAGGGACACACATGACGAGCATGAGGAAGGAGGTGAAGGCATGGTAAGTGAGGAGATCTTGAATTCCTTGGCTTTGAGCGTTACCAACAAGGTGGTGCGAGAGCCATGCGTGGCGATGAACGAGGGTGGGAGAGTCGACG
Source organism: Ottelia alismoides (assembly GCA_037367405.1). Classification (NCBI taxonomy): domain Eukaryota; kingdom Viridiplantae; phylum Streptophyta; class Magnoliopsida; order Alismatales; family Hydrocharitaceae; genus Ottelia; species Ottelia alismoides. Next base: position 531,775 of record JAZKJV010005394.1, on the reverse strand, counting down.
AGAAGGAGAGGACGAGTACATAGGCCATGAAGGGTACCCATGTGGATGTGGTGGAGAGGTTGTTGGTAAGTAGTGAGAACTAGATGTGAGCTATGAAGAGGAAGGAGAGTGTTGGGATGGAGGAGAGGAAGGCAATGGTGATGGTGGAGAGGAAAGAGGTGTTTTGGCTCTTCTTCCCCTTTGGAAAGGATCCTCTGCTGTAAAGAGGATTACAACAGAGGTGTTGTAATCCTCTCTAATTTTTTTGTGATTTTGATTTCAAAATATAATCTTATAGATTGAACATAGATTAATGCTCTACATATCTTCTAAATTTCGCTCAAATCCGAGTTTATTTGCTATTCTATCTTAATGGTTTAAGATTCGATCTTTTTTAAATGATAAAAGTTCACCTTAATTGCAGATCAGTTGGTAAGGGAACTCCACCTGATGGTATAAAGGGGATGAGGTTTTCGGATATACTGTAGATGAGCATAGTCATATGATCGACCATAGATTGACACTAGTAAAGTGCGAGAGTGGTTAATGATGGGTATAGTATGTGTTCCCCGCAATGTGGCGGATTCTATACTTCCTCTCTTGGGGTATATGTTGTGCTTCCCATCTTCAAGCTGATGTTGTAACACACATACCCTCAAATATAGTACCACATCTAAAACTCACAAAGTGTGGGTGTGGTTTATAAGTGGTGGGGATTACTACTTGACAACTTGGACTTAAGCATTTTGGGTGGTTGTCAACGGGTCCATTTGGGTCCGAACCCAACAAGTTGTCAGGCCCAGTATTCCTTAATAACGGACTGGGGACATAAGCCCGGGACGTTACAAATGGTATCAGAGCCAAATCCTCTCTGATAGTGGAAAGGGCTACCCGAGTGGTGGAGCCACCCCTACAAAGAGGTTGGAGGAAATGGCTACCCAGAGCGTGCAGCCGCCACTATCACTGAGAATAAGTGATGGGCCATGTCGCAATGAGGACGCTGCAAATATAAGTGGGGGAGGTTGTAACACCCAACCCCAAACATAGTGCCATACCTAAAACTCACGAAGTGTGGGTGTAGTTTATAAGTGGTGGGGATTACTACTTGACAACTTGAGACGTTACAGATGTTGTGTCTCCTCCGCCTACGTGCAGATGTGTAGGTTGTTGCTTTCCTGTCAATGTTCTTGAACATCGCCCATATATTTCCAAAAAAAAGTGGAAAAAGGAATCGTTTTGTTTCTTTAGCAGGCAAAAGCAAAAGTAAATTAACGAACATCCAGAAAGCAAAGGTTTAAATTGCTTAATCAATCGGATGAGTTGACTCCGAGAAATCAACTCCATAGATCAATGTGACAGAGTCAGAATTTACAAGCAGAAAAAACACTTGTTGAACTGGATCAACAAGATCTAGGACATTAATTCTCTCAGGTCCAGATTTCAGGCAACCGGGTTTGAAAGAAGGTCCTGAAAAAAAGATAGCTACCCAGTCAGAAGTCATTCAAATAAAAAGAAGGGTTCTCCATAATTAGAGCTAATTCATTGTGAATATCTAAAAAAAACTGACACAACGTTCTTTCCAGCAGACCCACCATACCAGTAGGTAAAAATGAAAATGTACAATTTTACAATCTACAATCCAGAAGCAAGCACTTACAACGATCTTATGGGTATAAATCAAGAAAGCCTATTAAATCTAAGATAGAGCCGCAGAGGATATTTTTTGTGATATCATAAAACGATAAAAATGAAATGTTCACAAGATCTTGACCGTTCATGCATAAAGTGCATTAGCTTGCCAAGTGAACACCAGACTTCTTCATGTTTGTCTGGATGGTGATCTTTTCCTCGGACCCGGATTGTCTGCTGTAATACAGTAGGTGCTGTACGGTCCTCCTAAAGGGCCGGAGATAGTGGGCCTCATAAGAACTGTTCGATCTCGATCGGACAGACCATTGTAATACAACACATGTTGCATTACAACAGACAATCCTCTCGCCTTTTCCTCAAGTAAAGTAAAAAAAAAATTTGGAGGCGTTTTGTTGCGCCAAATATTATTTTTTATGCACGAAATGGTCAAGAGTATTTCTCCTTGTCGTCGAGCCTTTCAACTCAAGCACAAGAAAAGGGATTCATGGGTCTCAAGGATGTGGTCATCTCACGAGGAGATTTTGTCCCTCACATTGAACTAGGATGGACCCAAATGCGCACGCCGGACCAGGGCCTTGAAACTATGGATATGGCAAGCATCGACCCTTTTGGGTTTAGAAGAAGGATTGAGCGAAGCCTGGATTTTTTTTTGAGCTGGATCAAGACAAATGCTAATAGTTAGTACATCTTCAGGTTTGTAGTGAGATCATAATTGAGATTAATTATATTTGTAAACACAAAAAAGTATCTCCTCAATGGGAAGTTTTTTACACACAAGCACACTCTCCGTACAACACACACAAACTCTCTCCCCTGAGCTGATCGTGTGGGTCCCACACATATTATTTTTAACCATAAAATAAAGATAACATCAAAAAAATTATAATCGTAATATAATCAATACATTTAGTATATTAAATGGATAACAAAACCAATCAATTATACATATAGGACCACCATGGTAGTATATGTACGTATCGCAATAAGCGCCACTCGTTTGTCTATGTGGTACCAAAAGTGTGTATGCAATGTGGCACCAGAGAAGATCTCATATGGAGAAATTTGGTCGGCATTTGCCTTCTTCTTGTTCAACTAATCATTTAGTTAGTGGTCCATTCAGTTAATCTAAATCATCACATGCGATATAGAGGAAGAGAATATAGGTTAATGTGTTCTTGTTGTTACCAAGTATTTGAAATCTGGTTTAGATTACTACATCTAACATGCGTATTATTATATTTGTTGATATGACTTGAATCCTAACAATTTGTTGGGCTACTAATGTGGATGATCTGTATCTTGGCTTCTGATTGGCTGAGAGCTATTGGGTCAGGATTGCTGACATGTTTGATCTGTGTTCTGCCTTCTGATTGGCCGAGAGATGTTGGGCAAAAATTGCTGACATGTCCGATCCGTGTCCTGCTTTCTGATTGGCTGAGAGATGTTGGGATGGTTGCTGAATAGAAATTGTATTCTTCTGTTGTAGTATAAAAGGAGCCTTAGGGCCACCAGATACTGCAATCCTCATTCTGATCCTGTTTCTCATCCCATATCTATACCTTCTTAGTATCCTATGTATTATCTTTTTCTCCATATAGTGAAACTGACTGCCGCCGCCCAAGGACGTAGCCCATTTACGGGCGAACCTTGTAAATATGTGTGTTTGCGTCTTTCTTGTTTGATCATATTTTTTGCGTGTTTGCTTTCGCGATTCGCAACAAACTGACATCAGAACTTCAGGTTTCGCCAGGATCATCCAGTAAGATGGAATCACACAATCTGAAGATCGAGAAGTTCATAGGGAAGAACGGATTCAGTCTATGACAGATCAAGATGCGCGTCCTTCTGAAACAACATGCATCTGGGCGCTGTTAGATCGGGAGTGGACGAAGGCACTCGAGCCGTCCGAGTTGATGGTGTAGGAAGAGAATGTGCACTCAACGATCATGCTATGTTTGGCAAATGAGATTATCGAGGAGGTTGCCGATGAGGGTTCCGCGGCTGGCTTGTGGTTGAGACTCGAAAGTCTATACATGACGAAGTCTTTGACCAACAAGTTGCTCTTGAAGCAACGTATGTTCTCTCTCCTCATGCATGAAGGTACATCTCTTAAAAAACATCTAGATCATTTAAATATATTATTGATGGATTTAAGAAACGTAGATGTTAAGATTGAAGATGAGGATGCTGCTTTGATTTTATTGGTTTCTCTTCTATTATCATTTGAGAATTTTGTTCAATCATTCATTGTGGGAAGAGAATCCATAACTTTAGAGGAAGTTCGCGCGAGTCTGCATACTCGTGAACTTCGACATATGGCTATTGGGATGCAAGACGTTAACACTGCAGGTTTGATTATGACTCATGCCGGTTCTGATTACACAAAGAATGGAAGCAGAAGTCCAATTTGAAAAATTACAATGCTAGGGACATCTGCAATTACTGCAAGGAACCTGGACATTGGAAGAAGGACTGCCCAAAGAAGGCCATAATTGGTATAGTGGCTCAAGGTGGTAGAGATTCTGAAGATGATTTCATTCTCACCGTCACAGATCAGAAGACGATAGATACCACATGGATTCTTGATTCAGGCTATTCTCACCATATGACTCCCAATGAAGATTGGTTTTGCATGTATGAGAAGATAGATGGTGGCAACGTCATCACAGGGAGTAATGCAACGTGCAAGATTATAGGGATCAACTCTGTGAAGATCAAGATGCACGATAGAGTCGTGAGGACTGTGACAGAAGTATGACATGTTCCTGATCTGAGGAAGAACCTGATATCCCTTGGAGTCTTGGACTCTAAAGGATATTGGTATAACGCTGAAGGTGGAGTCATGCAGGTTGCCAAAGCTGTGGTTGTTGTCATCAAGGACAACAAGAAAAAGACCCTATATGTCTTGCAAGGGTCTACAGTTCATGGGAGTAAGTTCAATCGTTGTTTGAACTTGCTCAATGTCAACAACTAGCAGTAGCCCCAAGGAGGGGCTGGCGGCGGTAAGGTGTAGCTCGATAAAGCTTCTCTAAGGAGAAATTTCAAGGTAAATATTGTTTATAATTCCTTGATTTATGTTATCTGAATTTCAAGTGGTGAATTATAGTAGTGGTTAATTCTGCTATATGAGAATTCAACCCCGGTGGAGTCTAGCAGTGGCTAATTTTGCTGGTTGAGAATTCAACTCATGGTGGAGTATAGTAGCGGTTAATTCTACTATATGAGAATTCAGCCCCGGTGGAGTTAAGCAGTGGTTAATTCTGCTAGTAGGGAATTCAACTCAGTGTGGAGTAATAATAGTGGTTCATTCTGCTATATGAAGACTCAATTCAAGATGGAGATTGTTGATATTACTTGAATCCTAACCACTTGTTGGGTTGCTAATGTGGCTGATCTGTGTCCTGACTTCTGATTGGCTGAGAGCTGTTGGGTCAGGATTGTTGACATGTTTGATCTGTATTCTGCATTTTGATTGGCTGAGAACTGTTGGGAAAGGATTGCTGAGATGTCTGATCCGTGTCCTACCTTCTGATTGGCTGAGAGATGTTGGGATGGATTGTTGAATACAAATGTTATTCTTCCATTGTAGTATAAAAGGGGCCTTAGGGCCACCAGATACTGCAATCCTCATTCTAATCCTGTTTCTCTTCCCATATCTGTACCTTCTCAGTATCCTCTATATTACCTTTTTCTCCATATAGTGAAACTGATCGCTGCCGCCCAAGAACGTAGCCCATTTACGGGCGAACCTTATAAATCTGTGTGTTTGCATCTTGCTTGTTTGATCGTGTTTTTTGCATGTTTGCTTCCACGATTCGCAACAATATTATTACAAACCGTCGAGTATACACTATAGTATATATTATATGTAGAGAACATATACAAAATTTAATTACCAAGTTTCTATGAGTCACTACAGCCAAGCACACTATAGGTGATGAGCGCATACCATCTCCCCTGATTAGATGCCCATCCCAAATGCGTGAAGGAGACGGTCACATACCCATTACCCCTTGACCCCATCTCATCGGTTGAAAGCATGGCGAGGACATGACTAGTGTTGAGACACAATTAAGTATCGTATCTGCTCGGATACCGAATGAACCCTCAGATATGGATGCATAAGCGGATGCACAAATCGACCACCACTATGGAAGCACGCGAAAGAAAGAACAATCAGATATAATGGTGGTCGGTCACCTCTCGCGACTACCAGAGAAGAAAGATTACTATAAATTAGAACAAGTACAACTCTCTCTGTTACCTCGCTCTCTCATTTATTTCCTCTCTCCCCCCTCTCTAGGGGTTACATTGTTCTTGTGGTTGTGTTGAGGCAATGCCTCCCACACCTTCTATATATAGCCTAATTACAACCCTATAGTCCTATTCCCATTAGGATTACAAATGAAATACAACTCAACTATTATTAAGATTAGGAGTCCAATTCCATTAGGATTCTTAATCCTAATTTGACTCTAATCCTAACAGCTAGGACTTAGCGAACCTCCATTTCCACAAGGTAACTCCAAAACATGAGCCATGGTCAACTTCCTCTTCAATTCTTGAAGCTATGTTCACTTGCAGATGACCATTCAAAATTTGTCCCTTTCCTAGTTAACTCTGTCATATGAAGTGAAATCTTCAAGAAATCGTAAATGAATCTACGATAATATCCAATTAATCCAAAGAAGCTCCTAATTTATGTCACACTCTTTGTTGCTCCCATTTTGAGACCATCTCAAATTTGTTTGGATCGATAGAAATTTCATCCTTAGAAATAATATGCCAAAAGACCATGGTCTTCTCCAACCAGAATTCATAAAATAATTGAGTAAACCGTACCCCTATTTTTCAACAATTTTTACGAGAAATAAAATAAATTTCATAGATTTTTTGTGATATCCATTTCCAAATATCTTCCTCGAATCAACTTCCCCATCTCCTCTCGATACTTGCTCAATCATTTCAATACCCAACAACTATAATGTTTAGAACTACTTCAAAATAAATCATTCAATATTTATATGATAGAGAATAATCTTCAAAATGAATAAAGAATACAATATTTTGATTACATACGCTCAAGATACCATTGAAATAGTCCAGGGGTATATTTGTAATAAAATAAATAAAATTTATTCGAAAATGACCTTCATAAGGGATTGTATGTACCATCTGGAAGCTAGAGGGGGCTCTGTGAAATTAATCCAATAGTGGGGATTTTCCTGCCATTTTGAGGATCGACTATGGAGGGCTCCTTTGCAATTAGCCTCGATCGCGTGAGTGAAGCACAAGAGAGGGACCTCGTGGTGATTCTGCAAAGCAGGTGGGGCACACTTGTAATTTTATCAAGTCATGTGTGCAAAGAGCATGACTGGGTCTCTTCGTAAATGTCCTGAACTGGAGGGGTTCTTCTATAAAGTCCCCAACTCGTGATCATGGGATTTGATGGAGAAAACTATGAAAAGAAGAAGAAAAGGAAGGTGGAAGAAGAAAGATAAGAGGAGTGATCGCCTGGGGGTTAGGAGTGGAAATAGTCCTAGACTTTGGCTCTCGCCTCAGCTGTGACGGAATGACAAAGCTAGGCTGCTCGTTCGAAGATGCATCGACATGGAGTTAGTGCTCCACAGATCAAACCCGAGAGAAGTTGCCGCTTGTGTATGGTGACAACTATAACAAGACAATGCCTTCAGCTCTCTCTCTCTCTCTCTCTGTTGAGGTTGTCGCTGTGGTATTGATGAGTGGCCCAAGCGAGATGGGTTACAAAAACAAAGGGCCATTGCGACCCGGATCACAAGGCCAAAGCTCAATCAAGAAAAATAGAAACCACTCAATGCAAACAATCAAAGCACACAAAGTAATGTTAGCGGTCTCTGCTATTTATTTAACCTGTTATAACGACCAGGGTCGGACTCAAGGAGCACGAGAAAACCTTGAAAGTAGTCGAGTTCAGACAATGCAATGCATATTTTTATCAATTTTTAATTTTGTAAATTTTTTATATTTTATACTAAGGGAGAGAATCAAGCAAGCAAGGAAACTAAAGCAATTAAGCAAGCTTTAGAAATTTTTATTTAAGGCGAAAAATAATCAAAAAACGTGGATAAAAATATTTTTGGGTTTTCAAATATTAAGGTATTTTTGGTGATTTTCTGGGTTTTTTTTTTCTGATTTGTATGGGATTTTATAAAAATCAAATAAGGGCTAAACAAGAAACAATGCGCAACCAGGACAAAATTACAAATTTAAAATAATTAAATTATCCTAATGTCCTGATTATGAATTTTATGAGGAAGTGAATAAAAAGATCTAACAATAGAAACTGAAATTATATTTTTCTAATTTTTTTAGATTTTTATGATTTTTATAAGTTTTTTAGAGTTTTGAGATTTTAGAGGTTTTATGATGATTTTCAAAGCAAAACTGATACTGGAAGTAAAGCACATAAATAAACAAAAACTATTTTTTTGGAATTTTTAGCACAATTTTTATAATTTTTATGTATTTTCTAAAATAGACAATAGGCTTTTAATGGTTTTTTATTTTTAGAAAACATTAAATAATACTAAATTAATTCACAAAAATTACCATAAATATTACGTGTTAGTAGGAGCTAATACTAATGTTTATCGAATTTTTAGAATTATTAGGTATTTATTTGATAAAAAAATAAGACATATAGTTCACATGGACCTCGTTGCAATTGCAATAAAGTTCACATGCCAAATATTAACACGGGCAAGAAACTCAGGGCCAATACTGCAAAATGTCCAATTAATAAACGCACATGCTGAATAACCCACGCACAGGGGTATAAATGCAAATATATGAAAACTTCTATTCAAAACAAAATAGTAACAAGCTCAGGGTATATCATGCAAATGCACCAGATACGCACGTGAGACAGCACGCGAGTTCACATACAGAGGACTAAAGTGCAAATATAAAGAACAACAAGGGTCCATATGCAAAATAACCAAACTATTTTAAACTACTACTAATAATTACAGGACTAACCAATAAAGACAAAAAAGAGAGGGGCATAAGGACAAATTACCCCTTATTAGGCAAGATCCAACAGCCGATGGCGCTCCACGTATGATCGGATGGCTGAGATGCAAGGATGCTGCTTCGGCGATGGACGACGGTGATGGGATCCTCAGATAGATCTGACGACGGAGGTCCTCCAGTAGACGAATGACTCATATTAGAACTTGAGAGGCCTTCGATCGGATGGTGGGAGAGATGTCTGGAAGAACCGGCGAAGAACTCGTGTCTGGCGAGTTTCGGCTGGCCAATACGCACGGATCTGGTGTCCTCCGGGGCTGCTCTGGTGGGGGAAAGGTAGGCGACGATAGTCCGCAGCTGTGGGAGTGCTCAGAAGGTCCCAGGACCACGGAGGAGGTCCTGGCGTGGTGTGAAACTTGGAGTTGCTATGCATGGGTGTTTCGACCTCCAGATAAGATCCTTGGGCGTTCTGTACTCACAGCTAAACAACAGGGTCAAGGGCAAAGTGCCTCGATACGTTAAAGCACGAATTGGATGGCTGGTGGGGCGATGAGTGGCCCTCCGGTAAAGCAACGGTGGAGGAGGGCCGAAGTCTCGTTCCTGGGCGAATCGAGAGGGGTGAGTGGGTGGAGAAGGTGGTACGAAGTCTCGTGGAGGTGGTCGGATGCTCAGAATGATCAGACGGTGCTTCGGCCAAGGTGACCAGAGCTCGGAAGTGTACCTCTGCTAATTTCCTAAAACTCAGATCAAATGCGGAAGATAGCTAAACCTAAGGTACCTGGTGGCTGTTGTCGTCTAGGATGGAGGTCGGGGACCTCCGGGGGTCATGGCCTCAATGGGTCGATGGGCCTAGAGGCTTAGTTCACCTCGCGATGGAGCACGGTGGAGGAACTGCCGGATCTAAGGCCACACTGCTCACAAGCCTCTCTGCACGAAGCCTCACACGTGCTGTCACTCATGAAAGGATGTTAGAGCTCATTGGACGAAGAACGACGACCAGAAATAGAGAAGAAGGTGATGCTGCAAGAGGTTTTATATGTGACAGGGTCCGAGAAAGATGGAGCGAGGGTGCGCGAAACGAGGGTCAGATCTCTAAGATTGACATCGGACGTGGATCTAGGATCCACCCTCTCTAATCAGAGCTGCTGATCGAAGGAAAACTCGCTCGGATCGGTCGGGAGAACTCGACAAAAGCGGAGCAAACCCGGTTTGAGAGAAAAATATGGTATAGGGGTCAGTTGGCCTCGATCAACAAAGCTGAGGTGGACCAATCAGAAGAGGGCTGGAAAAGGACAAAAGATACTACAGGACAAAACTGCCAAGAAAATAAAGAAAATTAATTTAAAATAATAAATAAATTTAAATTTAAAAATGAATAAAATGAAAAATGTTTATTATTTTTCAAAGAATTTTTCTGTGATATTTAATTATTTTTAGGAAAAATAAATTAGTGTATATACAATATATGGTATTATATATAGGTATAATATACCTATGTATTATATACAATAATTTTTATTTTGTTATTTTTGCATAAATAATCCAATTTTATATTTTATTTATTTTCAACATAATTTTAAGAATACAAAACAATTTTTATTTTATTTTTACAAATTAGTTACAAGTATAAAATAAATGGAGAATGTGATATATATACATGTGTATTTGTACAAGTGAGGAGGATTTTATTTTTTATTTTTTCTTTAATTTTTCTAATTTTTATTTTATTTTTATTTTATTTTAAGGAATATATACAAGGAGGTAAAAATAATAATTTAGTTTTATTTTGTCAAAAATAATTATTTATACTCATTGGTAATATGTACAACATATAGTGGACACGAAGCCTGACACGTGCTATCACTCATGGAAGGATGTTGGAGCTCATTGGACGGAGAACGTCGGCCAGAAATAGAGAAGAAGGTGTTGCTCCAAGAGGTTTTGTATGTGATAGGGTCCGAGAAAGATGGAGCGAGGGTGCGCTAACCAAGGGTCAGATCCCTAAGGTTGACATCAGCCGTGGATCTAGGATCCACACTCTCTAATCGGAGCTACTAATGAATCTCGTATTCATCATGCTAAAATTCACTTATTAAACCCATGCCTTAATTAATCCAAAAAAATCAACGTTAATTCTGTATTTTTATCCTGTAATATATTGTGTATAATTTACCTTAATTATTTGTATTTAATTTCCCTTATTTTTCTTATAATTATTTTCTCATAAACCCCCTAAAAATTAGGTAGATTAATTGTCTATAATTCACTGACCATTAAAAAGACTAAAAAATACAAAAATATCTCAAAACCAAAAAGCCGGTATTTTTAACCCTTTAAAAATACCCCCAAAAAATACTTTTTGTACAAATGACCTCTTTTGACTTTTTGTCCAACATGAAACTTGTAGATCTTGTTGAGACGAGCAACTTTCATGTTTTGATTTTTTCCTAATTTTACCTCTAACCGCTCCTCCTTCCGCCACCCGGTGGCCTCCTAGGGCCGTTGGATCTACTCATTTCCGCATTCTGAACCATCCACCACCGCTCCACTCCCCACCATCAAATCTGACTACCAGAGCTAATCTTAACTGCACACACCCGCTTCATCTACAGCCATCAGATCCCTCTCCTATCCTACGCCCCTCCTACTACCACGTCACTCCTTCTCCATAACCACTCGATCACTCTTTATCCTATGCTTCTCATCGCGCCACGTCACCCCACTATTTCTCACCGTTGGATCTCTCCCATCGCCCAATCTCAGCCGTTCACTCCCGCTTCGCTCCCAGCCGACCGATCTGATCTCATGATTTGATCTCCACCCTTCGCCCGCACTTCCATCCTAGCTGTTGGATCATGAGATCCAACGGTCGGAAGATCGTCCCCTACCTCCCAACGCCTCCAGCCCAGCCGTTACACCACCTGAGACCCCTGCCCCCTTCTATTTTTATCGATCGCTCCAGCCACCCCCTCCATCTCCTAACGGCCACACCACGAAGCCCTACCCTCCTTATTCCTCGCGTAACCCCCAGGACCACCTTCTATCACTCCTTCACCATTAAAATCCCAATAAAAAACCCCTCGACGACTACGTAACTGTCAGACTTCCTCCCCTTATAAAAGCCTCCGCCCCACCTCCGTCACCCTTGTCCACCATTTCTAAGCATAATCCCAGCTTCCCCCGCCCCTCCGGTGACAACGGAGGGGCGGATCGTCGCGATCACGGTTTATTGCCCGATGTCGACCCTCGGCTCCTCCACTGTATCGCGGCGCCTCCAGCGGAGGGTCACTCTGTATTTATTCTAAATACCTCCTTCCTTTTTCCTTTTTCTTTATTCTTTTATTTTTGCACAAAACATGCTAATTAGGCAATATTAACACATGTACGCAGAATGCTAAATTATTGTATTTACAAGTATTTACATGCTGCTTTGCTAAGATAAATAGCTAAAATAAAATAATAAAGAGTGAGAATCAGGGATTCATCAGGTATGTGTTGTTCTAATATTGGAAAAATATGTAAAAGAATTAAGATATTAAATTACATATTTTTATATAATAAATATACGAGTAGATATACCGATGATATTTAATATCATTTTTATTTCATAGCAATCTTTTATTTCTATTATTGTTTCTGTGTATATTAGAATATCTAACATGAATTAGTTAATATTGATTGATGATTAGAAATAAATTTTCATGCAATTAATTCTATTAAAAAATAATACCTACGACGACAATGGAAAATGGAACATAACTTCAAAACAATAATGTGTAACTTATATTATTTTTATCTTTCAATAGTATGATAACATAATTTTGTAAGAAGCATTAATAACAACTTTAATTAAAACAATATCTCAAGTGCATTAATCACTCTTTGTATTTTCTCAGAAATTTGAACATATTTTTTATTAATATTATCATAACTAGATACATATGTTGTACACAATCAAGTAAGACAAAATCATATCGCAACAAAACACGGGTGAAACTACTAGTAGTAATAGTACATCTTTAAGCTTGTAGTCAGATCACATTTGAGAGTAATAAATTTTGTGAATACAACAAACTACCACCTCAATGGGAAATTTTGTGCGCACACACACACACTCCCTCTCTCACACTCTATCCCCACTTTTGGGTTAGAGCTGATGACGTGGGTCCCACGGTTCATTTATCATAATGTTTTAACCCTAAAATCAATAAGGATAATATCAAAAATATATTTTATTAATTCTAATATAAGTGACATAAGATAACTATCATATTACATCGCGTTTTTTATTCCAACTTTCTTAACTATCTAAACACCTATCATACACAAAAGAGTTGCTCATGAACCCTTTGAAAGGAAGTAACTTTAAATAATCCAACTATGTAACCTAATACCTTCTACGTCGAGGATAAAAAAAGAGGAAAATGACACGAAGAAAAACAAGGAAGCACTACAAGAAAAATAAGTTGTAACCACATAATTATGTCCATGGATGTGGGGATTGTGGTTAGGGGTGTAAACGAGCCGAACCTGAGCGAACCAACTCAAGCTCGATTTGATTCGTTTAGTATACTTTAAGGCTCAGGTTCGGTTCGACTCGATAAAATGAAAATTGTAATCAGGTTCGATTCAGCTCGGGTAATGTTCGTAAAGTTTCGATTCAGCTCGTTAAAGGTTCGTTTTAGAATAAATATTGAATAATACCAAATATGTAAGTATTTTTGCATTGACTGTTGTTTTTTTGATAACAAAACTTTAACAGTATGTTATATGCTATTTTTCTTTAGATTTATATGGATCATTTGATTTTAATAACCTCGATAATAATATAATAAATTTGTAAAAATTATGATAATATATCAGAATTGTGAAACTTAGTGATAGTTATCATGTGTTAAAGTAGAATGATCTAAACAACAAGCATACATGATACAAGTAGAGATTGTAGGATATGAAAATATATTAGTTTGTCAGAGAAAAAGATCAGTTACTTACCTTTAGCATTCTTGACATTCTTGAACATGCTTACGATTAGAAAGGCAAGGGCAATTTGCAGGCTTATGAAAGTAAAGTAGAAAATAATTTCTAAGTTGTAATCTTGCATTGTGAAGTACTTTCATCCTGCATTCATAAGATTGGAAATTAAGCTTCGAGTTGCAAAAAGTATTCATATAATTCACAAGATATGAATCCTCACCTATGACAGAACAAATACAATCATTATCAAGACATAAACTACGGACAACTTGAGAAGATCATCGTTAGAGATGCTATAATACGTGATACTCCTAATCACCAAGATCGTGTTTGTTCATCATGATATGATCTTGAGATAGTATTATACATAACTACAGCAAAGTCGTGTTTTTATGACAACTTATTTCGTCATATTTACATGCTATTTTGTCACAAAAAGGTCGTTGTGACATGTAAGTCGTTGGATATAATTCGTAGGGAATAAACCCGTAGGGAATACTATTTCAGATAATTTTGTCGTCGGGAATAATATAAAATCCGTCACTATAAAGAACACCAAGTTCTTTTTTTTAAAACTTATTCACGACGACGATCTCGTAGGAAATAATATTTTGTCTATTTTCATCGATTGCAATTTCAATTCAAATATGATAAGTTGATCGTGGGGAATGTGATTTTTGATCAGCAACCAAATAGTTGTGTATGCAATCATCTCTTTTTACGACTCGTGTATATATATAATATGAAATTTCTTAAACGTATAGAATTATTTCTAGATCTCCATTCGATATGAACTAGTGGATTATCCTCATTCAAGATACTTTCTTTTCAATGATTTTATCATAATGTACCAGCAAGAAAGAACGTACAGAAACATGAGAAGAAATATCACATGTAAAAACTGCACAATAAATATATTGCAACGGATGATGATTTATAAAACATCACCTTAGATGCTCATTTAAGTGAATTTCAAAACACTCAAATATACAATTGAAAAATATTCCATTCACTGACATATCCAAAAATACAAGTCATGGTCCTAAAAAAATAAAATATAAAAGAACATATCCAAAAAAAGTTGGATGAGATATAACTCTCGAGGCTTATTCATTTCTTTGTCATATGCCACGTTGCTATCACCATCTTCACTTCAGTCACCTTCTATTAGCATCAAAAGTTTGACGATCGTCTTGCTAACAAAATAATGATATGATAAGTTATATATTTTACAGCAACTAAATATTCCATCGGTTAGAGAAGAAACTTTTTTATTGATTTATTTCTTTGGAAATATAAAATGTACATATCCAAAAGGAACTATTTACAAAGCTACTTTCGAATTAAATGTACATACTGAGAAGAGATTTTGCATAATGTGAGCAGCTGGTGGAGATGGACTTTGATTTTGTTGTCCGGAACTTTCAACTCTATTGATTGGTGTTCCTACAGTACTTCCACCCTGCACATAAAATTAATACTTTACAAACTTTTACTATATATATCAATATTACATATTATAAGAGTCTTACTTGTGTCATGTGGTGCACATAGTTATGAAAATAAGGAGGGAATGGATATGAGCTTGGTGGTTGAGTAAAATGATTCAAAAAAGTTTGGTTGGGAGTACTCTGCAAAAAGACAATCAACAAATAAATATTTATATATATGATCATTCGCATGAAATATCCAATGAAGACTTGCATATTTATAATACCTGTGACATTGTACTAACAAATGCATGGACAATATTTTTAAGCTCTGCAATCTCTGTCTTCATTTCTGATCTCATTGCATCTACCTTATTCTAAAAATACAAGGAGTGAGAACGTAAATAAGATTAAATTGATAAAATATCTAAACGAGCTACCTCAATGTTCTTCGTTGTAGTCTCAGTAATTCGTAACTTCATCGCATCTATGGGATTACGTGGACGTCGATTATTAGCACCAATGCCAGCATGTCTAACTCGACGTGGATTTTGTGGATGAGCAAAGATGTTATATGCTTCATTAATTAATGGATCCACATCTTGCATATCATCTCCATCTCGATGAGTAGCGACGCAATCATTTATTTCCTTCTACAACATTACATAAACATAATGACAAAATGTAATGTGATAACTTAAAAATTAAATACATACCACAACAGTATTTTCCACGCCATAAAATTCATTGATCATCTCCATCTTCGAAGGAGGTTGTCCATTCTTCTTTGTCTAGTCACAACAAAAGCATCTCAGGTTAATGAGTTGAAGTGTAAATGAATATGTACAAGTGTGTATTCTTCAACAAATATACCATCTCATTCAAGACTCAAGCATAAGACTTCTTTCCTGTAGTATGATTTAAAACTTTTGCATTTCTATTTTGTTTGTTGATATCCATGATTTCCTGTACATGCATTGGAAAAGATTTCATAGCTATATTGCTTAAACTAACAATATAATATCCAAATTCTAATAGAAAAGATTTCATTACCTGGTTTCGTGGCATTTCCCATTGTTTGATGCATTCTTCAAATTGAGATTTGTCAATACGTATATCATTGTCAATAATTTTCCACAACATATCGAGGTCATGCTTATTTTGCATCCATATCTTTCTTAATGTCCATTTCCAATCTCGGATACGATCATGTATTTTATTAAAGACATAGTTCCAAGCATTTGAATTCTCATTCAAATTAAAATTTGCCTACAAATTAATAAAATAATGAAAACATTATAACAAAAAATAAAGTAATGAAAAAAAATAAACAATCAATAACTAAGAATGATAGTATTCTAAAACACTTAACTTACATTCAATTCTTCCCATGTAATTGTGTAAGAATTTTCATTTTGCTTCGCCCAATCTAAATGCACCTCCCATATATCTCCTCGACGAGCAAGAACTCCTATCATTCCGACAAGTTTATTTAAAGAATCTTTAGGCCCAACTGGTTGTCCTTTATCATCCCATTCCAAACTTAAAGGGCCGTCAGTTGATAAAAGTCGTGTAAACGAAGCTGGACCTCGACCTCTCTTTTTTTGTAATAGATGGCGCATCAATAAAAAGATCACATGATTCTTCATTAACTGGAATATCATTATCAATTGCAACTCTCTTTCCCTTGTCAGCCAATCTTGAAGACTTCCTAGTCATCCTAAAAATAAATAATGCATATAGCATAGTCAGAAAAAATTAACAAGAAAACCTTATATGAATCAAGCAACTTGTGAATAAACTTACCTCCTTATGGTTGTTCAGAATAAGAAATAGTGTCTCCAACTATATTATCTCTAACCCAAGGTACTTCATTATTTTCAGAAGTGGATCTACCAACATTATTTCCCATAGACAAGCTTTCTTCATATGGCATGTCATACAGATCTCGTGGAGGAACCTTTATAACTACATGCCAATTACCATTTCTTTCTTTTGGATCATGTACATAAAAATATTATTGTGCTTGAGAAGCAAATATAAAAGGTTGATCAACATGGCATACTCGACAAAAATTAATAAGAGTAAATCCTAGTTTATCCCTTTTAGTTCCAAGCTCGCGTCTTTCATCAAACCAGATACATTGGAATAAGATAATCTTTAACCTCGGTCCATATCTTAACTCAATAATATCCTCTAGTTGACCATAATATGGCACGTTGCTAAATGTAGGTACTGTCTCTAGGATCGTTATATTGTATAGTTTCTGCAAGAACATAAACACCACTGTTTTGTGTTTTTCTCATGCTTTCTATAATTTTCTTATGGAATCTGCAACCATTAATTGTATATCCATTAAAAGACCATACTTCAGGTGAAGGTCCACTATCAAGCCAAGATAATTCTGGATCATTTTCTTCCAAAATTTGAGAAGAATCCGTAACCTATAAAATCAACAAAATAATTTTATACTTAAAAATATGATAAATTTTATCACACACAAATATTATACTTACAAATTGTTTAAACCAAGTAGGAAATTGATGATGATGTTTCAGATCTAAATTTCGTTGAGATAATTTAGGATTTTTTTCTTCTATCTCGCTTTGATGCATCATGAATATAAAGAAATTGGGTTAATCACTTCTTTTAAAAAATAGATATTTAAAGCAATATGTAATACTTACCTGCGATATTTGGCAGTTGATTCCAAATTGAAAAGAACATATCGATGGGCACTTTCCAAACTTCTTCTATCTAATGTGCGTAAGACATCGCCTCCTATCGAAGAAGCTTCAGGATTTCAAACTTCACGATTTATCCTAGATGTGGTTTCATGTAGATATCTTGAACAAAAAGTTAGGCACTCTTCTGCCCAATAACCTTCTGCAATAGACCCTTCTGGATGGCGTTTGTTCCTCACATATCCTTTGAGAGTGAACAAATATCTCTCAATAGGATACATCCAACGATACTACCCAATCCCCCACTTAAGCTTCCTATACATAATCTCATACTCTTAAACTTTTAGAACATCTCCCTTATCATGCAACCAAGCATTGATGAATTCCAAAAGCCCACGTCCCCACACTTGTCAACAACTTGCAACAAAAGGATGATTTATCTAGCATGGCTTTCTCCCACTACCATGCATGGGAGTCCACTCCCATCATCATATGGGCTAATACCAACCTTTTGTTATCTTTCTTTTGAGTAGTCTGTCAATGTTACTAACTAATCTTTTTTTCAATCCCTTAGAGCAATATATATATATATATATATATATAGTCACACATATTTAATAATGGTTGATTTAGTAATGGATTTGGAAAAAAGCATCACTGCAACCCAATTTTATTGTAGTGTGCCACCACTACAGTCAAAAGCCCATCTGCAATCAATCCCTCCAAGAAACTAACACCCATCCTCTTCTCAAAAGATGCTGATCGAGGCCCTCTACTTGCATAAGTTAGAGAAACTGATGGATGATGTTGTCGTTAGTCTAAAACTGAATGTAGAATTTTTTGTTCTTTTGTTTGGACTCCAATTCAGGGATTCGGATATCACGATATATCGGTGATTTCACCGATATATCAGTATCGCCAAAAGACTGATATCGATACCAATATAACTATAGAGGTACCTTTTTCAATCTTTCTTTCACAAATGGGCATCGATATGAGTGATATTTCGACGATATATTATCTATTTTGTATAGGAATGAGACCGATATGGATGTCCATATCGACATTTAAATACTTTTCAAATGGCAATTTATCTGTTGGGTTTTTAAGTATCTCTCTTATCCATAAAGTTACCTGTTGCAGGTACTGTAATAGTAATAATTTATACAACTCTCTTATCTGTTTTCCCTGCATCTGTGGAAGGGGTATTTTCTCTGTTGTATTAGCTTATACTCTTGATGTTTTTCATTAGATAAATGAGTAATAGAGAACTTTCATGACTTAAGCACCCGTTATTATATCCATTGACATGGCAGATATATTGGAAAAAATGATATTATGCCATTCAAATCTGCCCCTGCATTGATATATCAAAAGAATGCAATGATCACGACACATCAGACCAACATATACATATATATAAACAACCTATGACGGGCACTCTTATTAAATCAAGTGAAATTTCGAAATAATTTAAACTTTGACGGGCACTGTGATCCGATAACAGAGATTTCATTTAACGCATATGCACTCTGATCCGGTGACAGAGATCGCTTATATCTTTGAGGAAGATAGAAATCAAAATAACTTACAGGCCCTGAAGTGTTGCTGAACAACGTCAATGGCGTTGGAAGAGGGAGTTGTGCAAGCCACGATGTCGAGGGAAGGACCGTGCAATCCGGCAAAGTTAGGAGGAAGGGATTGTGTGATCCGACGATGTTGGAGGGAGGAATCGTGCAATTCCTAGAGATTTGGAGGGAGCCGTGTGTGAGATATTGGATTGTTGATGTGTATCAAATCAAAATAACTTACAGGTCATGTAGTGTTGCCGAACAGCGTCAATGGCGTTCGAAGAGGGAGTTGTGCAAGCCACGATGTCGAGGGAAGGACAGTGAAATCCGACAACGTTACGAGGAAGGGATTGTGCGATCCGGCGACGTTGGAGGGAGGAATCGTGCAATTCCTAGAGACTTGGAGGGAGCCGTGTATGAGGTATTGGATTGTTGATTCTAAGGGATGCAACCGTGCAAGCCCTAGAAATGGGTTTATTGAAAGGTCTTTGGAGGAAAAGGTGAAATAATTGGAGGGGATTTTTTTATGACCCCCAAATGGTATATACCACGGACAACTCGTCATTAATTATAGAATACATTCGCTACAAGAAAACCGTAGGGAATGTAACTTTTAAGTGACAAAAAATAAACCGTCAGGAATATTCGTCACTTATATGTATTTTTCTTGTATGTCAAGAGATCTGCATGAAAGGATGAGTTCATCACTAATATAATAATGAGAAACAAATTCCCAATTAAAGAAACAACATTACTTATATATCAAAGAAGTACCTACCACATTCACGTATTGACAACACGAATGAATGAGGAAGGAGCATCCTCGAATACATATGCTATCATTCTTGTAGGTCAATATGTATTACACACTTACATTGTAATTTGTCAGTAAAAATAATCAACAACATCTAAATCTTGTGAGCAATCAAGAATAAAAAATATATAAGTTGGTATGTGGTACGTCAAGAAAAAAGATCGCTCTTAATCATAAATTACGATCATTGCATGTTGCAAATTAAAATAGTTACAGAAAGATAAATTACAAAGTTCCCACAAATAAAACGACTAACATAATAGAAAGTTACAAAAACGAGCCACACCCCAAAGATAATGCATCACTTTCTTGCATATCAAAAAACTAGAAAAAAAGTAAAATGAAAGGATTCAAACACGAAAGTCATCCACATAAATAAGATCAACACACAACAGATAATACTTTAGTCATACCTTGTGAAGATATATAATAGTTTTCATGGACGATGCATGGCACTAGGAACTTTGCAGAAAGATCACAATCTATTTTAAGACATGATGATAAGAAATGAAATCTCCTGAATTATAAAATAGAAAATTCCATCCATAAAAAATTGCATGATAAATTATTATGTTACATAACAAAGTGAAATGAGAGATTTATATCATACCTTAAATCGATGACATGGATCCAAAGTTGATGGGAAGAGAAATTTCTAATTCTTCTTCTTCCAAATAATCTCCCTATAGTATTAGAAAGAATAAATTTAATACTCTACCAATATTAATTCGATAAAAGTATTAAAATTCAAAGAAGCTTACTATTTGATTGGGCATGTCCTTCATGCATTCTCTAATCTAATTTCCTGCACAAACTAGTGTCTCAATTCTTTTCAATTCTTTTTGAAGATAAGGAGCTTATACATGGATCGAGAACTCGACCTCCATCACTAAATGCAGAGTCTGAAGATACAGTTGTTATGGGGATACTTAAAATATCACGGGCTAACCTCGATAATAAATGATACTTGATGGAATTCAATCTATACCACTCCAAAACATCAAACTCTTGCTCCCGAACATCATTTTCACCCACATAAAGATCTTCCTCTAGGTATGTAGCAGGATCTGATTTTGAAGGTTGCTTTGCATCATTTCTGACAAGCTTGTGAAACATTTCTCGTCCTTTGAACCCTGGTTTCTTCAAAAAGTCATTAGATTTTGGAGGTACAACACACAAATCTTGGGCACTTTGTTTCACATAATATTGATAAATTTCATAGAATGCATCTATAACCATATGCAAATTATAATGAACCTCATGCTCAGGACACAACAAAGGAAACACGAATTCAACAAAGCGTATTTTATTTCGTGGATCTAAGTTTGTTGCAATTGCCAACAACAAATTGTAGTCACCCCAATACTTGCTCATTTTCTCCCACATTGCAGAAGCCATATCTTTCATGAAAGCATCTTCATATTGAAGTTGAGAATGTACTAAGCATTTTACTCTATACATTTCAGGAAAGAATAAGTTAGCTGTTGGGTATGCTGCTCAAGAAAAAATTGTAGTGACATCATTAAACACTTCCAAAAACTTGCATATTTTTTCAACCTTGACACATTCAGAAGAAGTTGGTAACCACTTGTAATTAGCACCTCGAAGAGCATATTGGCTAAATGCCAACTTGAAAGTCAAAGCATGTTCCAACATTAAATACATAGAATTCCATCTTGTTGGGCAATCAATGCACAAACGCTTACTTGTAGGAATATCAAGATGTTTTGCAATCTCTCCAAACTTAAACAAGCAAGAAGTTGATTTCTTCAAATATTTGACACTTTCCCTTATAGAGACAATCATGTTTTCAATATGCTTGAGCCTGTCCTATACCATAAGATTTAAGATGTGTGTAGTGCACCTAATATGGAAGATCTTTCTCTTCAAATGTAACTTTTTCTGTGACTCAAAATTGACACTTAAAAACTCAGCCACAACAGTGTTGTTAGATACATTATCCAAAGTGATTGTTTGAATTTTATCTTGAATCCCCCACTCTTGGATGCATCTAGCAATTACATCACCAACCACAACCTCTGTGTGAGGTGGTTCTAAATTATAGAAGCTAATGATATACTTTTGCAATTTTCACTTTAGATCAATGAAATGAGCAGTCAAACACATATATCCAATTATTTGATTGGATGTCCAACAATCAGATTTAAGTGAAATGCGATCCACGTTCTTGTAACTTGTCTTTAGTTTTTCTTTCTCATAATCATACACCTTGATGCATTCATTTATTATCGTGTTCCTAGATATCTTCTCATATTTAGGATTCAATAATTGTACAAAAACATTAAATCCAAGGTGTTCGGCCATATTCGCTCCTATTGGCCCCCTTGAATCCCTAATCTTTGCCCGAACACTATCCTTAGGATCCGTGCCTTGGTTCACGCGCTCCCCTTTGATCCTTCTCAAACGTGGGCTGCCAATAAAGTCTCCTGCGCCACGTCCCTTTTGCCACACCTTCGGTGATGAATCCATGATTCATCATCTTTATTCTTTTATTTTAGCTAAAATCCTTAGTAAAATATATGTACATATTCATTAATTCTCATTATTTACCATTCATCATGTATTTGTTAATAATGTATATTTATCATTCTTTTTAACCAAAATAAAAGAATAAAGAAGAAAAGAAAAAGAAAAGAAATAAAGAAGGATATATTTATGGAATAAATGCAGACTGATCCGAACCCCGAGAGAAGGTCAAGAATTGACCTGATCGACCAGGAATAAAGTAGGGGGAGATAGGGTCCATAACTTATAAAAATCAAGAAAACCAAATCTCACTTGTATATATTCATTATTTTCCACCTTGTACATATTTTCACCTATTTTATTTATCAATAAAACAATTTCAAATAAAAAAATTTCCTTCTTGAAAGTTGTGTGTAATAATGTATACTAATTTATAAAAATATCAGAAAATTTATTTAACCAATAAATAAATAAATACAATGAATCTAAAAAGCTTAAAAGTCCAACTTCTCAGGTTCATAACTATTTATAGAAAACTCCAAATTGACCAAACTCACTTTTAAACTTTGTTTTATAATTAGTATTATTTATTTAAAATACCAAAAAAATCTTGGAATAAAATGTGTGAGTTTTGGCGTTTGGACCCCTTTTTATATATGTACATTATGTGTATAAAACTTCTTTATTTTCTATCTATTTATTTGTAACTCCAAATAACTTAATTCTTTTTCTGAAATGTTCATAAAAATACTAGAAAAATACAAAAATATAACTTAAAAATAAATGTGAATAAATACCAATAAATCTCAAAATCTAAAAGCCGTAAAGCCTAACTTCCAAATCTCATAACTCGATCGTATGAACTCCGATTTGAGTGTACTCACTTTTAAAGTTCATTTTGTAAAAATATCTATCAAATAAGAGTGGTTTCACTAAAATCAGAGTTAATATGTAAAAAGTAGGTTTTGGGACCTTATGGGTATACTTGTATATATGTATATATTGTATATATCTGTTTTATTTATTTTCTTATATATTTGTGCACATATTATATTTTTAAATATTTTGTATATATTTATTTTAATTATATAAAATAAAAATAAAAATTATAAAATCTGAAAATAATCAAAAATAAAATAAAGTATGTTTCACATATGTATTTTATACCTATTAATAAAGGTTCTTATTTATTTTACCTTATTTAATTAATTAATTTTATTTATTAAAAATCACCATAAAATTATTTAATAAATTATTAACATTATTTATTTTCATTATTTTGTAATTTAAAACCATTTATTTATATATTTATTGTATTTATCTTTTATTTAATCTGCTGTTTCGTCCTTTTCCCTGTTTCGTCTTTTTCCTCCTTCAGCCCAAATAATCTGTTCAACCGAGCCGTTTTCTCCAAATTTTATAGAGCACGTCGTTGATCGAATCGACTTTATTTCTTCACCAAAATAAAGATTTTACAACCCTCATTTTCGCCCATATGAATTTTCAAATTTCCCACCTCGTTTTGCGCGCCGAATTTTCATTCGAAATTTGACGACTCTCATCTTATAAATAAGCCCCCATCTTCTTCCTCCTCCCATCTTTGGCCATTTTCTCCATCTCCAAGGAGCTCCAATGTATCATGAGTGATAGCTGATCGTTGTTGAAGCGAGGAACAGTGCGAATCGGCCTTTGATCCGGCGATCCGTCGCCGTGCTCTGCCTTTTCGGCGAGCTCGAGCCTCCGGCACCGCCGCGCCGTCGAGGCAACGACCCAGAGGTTCCACCTCCAGCCCAGGCACCTCGTCCACCTCTGGTAACGTTAGATCTGTAATTTAGTTTCATTTCAGAAATTGACGTGAACCAATTTGATCTCCGATCATTCGAATCAGAGTTCCCTGTTCTTCTTCTTCCTATTTGAAATCACTTTGTTCAAACCCGTGGAATTCGACACCCTTCGACTTCTAATCATCCTCATCCCGATTGAATCGCTTCTCCGCACATTCTCCTCAGCTTCTGCTCACCTCAGATTCGATACGGATCTGAGTTTGATCCCAAGTCTATCACCTTCTCCCGGGATCCCCATTCACTCATTCGTTTGCTGCAAAAATTTTGATCTGTAATGTGGAGCCGAATGATCTGTTAAGCAGATTTTACACATGATTCCATCAGAGGAAAAGATTGTTTGGAAATTTCTTCGGAACTTGTTGTTTATGATATAATTGTGATATCAAACTCTAAGATATATTCAAGTTGAATTCTGCTAAACAATTCAAAGTTTGAACATAGAACCATAATGGAATCTGTCATTAACGTGTGAGCTGCGATTGTCAATCCAAGTTTACTGTGTGAGGGGATCTAATTATTGATGAGATTTAATCCATTCTTTGCATGTTATGCAATGCTTTGATCGGGATCAAGTAATTTGCACATAGTTTATCTCCGATTCACTTCGAATCGAGAGGGGGAACTGTTATTTGCAGGTATCTTCCTAGCTGGAGCACAGTGATCTGATCTGAATTTTCTCCAACCCAAACTTTCACATCGAATCCAGAGATCTAGCATCGTGATACCTGGAGTTAGATCAGCACATGAATCAAGCACGAGCAGCCTAATCTGGAGGAATAGCAACTGAAGGAGATACAATTGATCCATCTTCATTGAGTCGCAGTAACGAGGCATCAACGCCGATTCAGATCGTCACCGCCTTTCTCCTCAGATCGTGCTGCCGAGAATTAGCACCAACACCGTGTGCAAGCATCACAGATCGCATCCCGAGGAATCACATCCGTCATTAGCCCTTGCATGAAGCACCGACACCACCCGCGAATCCTCAGCCTGAGTAAAGAAGCACCGCGAACAGATCTGAAACTGAACCGCCTCCCATTTCTCTGCTGAATTAGGGAAGAACAGATTGATTCTCCAGATTGTACAGATACCACTCGATCGAGCAAATCCAACGGTAGAAGTCCAGCCATACATCAATTTATAGATAAGCCGTCGATTTGCAGCTCAACACCTGCGGCGAGGATCTCTCTTGGGTAATTTGTTGAAAACTTTCTGGCCATCTTCGTATTTGCAAACAAATTCATTGATAGATATATCCCACGTGATTTGGACATGCAAATTCTGTGAATGTTGCATAATTTCCCCACCTTTACTCCTTGTTGTTATCATCTTCTAAAAACTTTTGTTGAAATTACGGATCAGTCCTTCATTTACAGAACTTACTTTCTTGTATATATTGCATGGAATAAATAGCATTTTTGTTCTAAAAATTTCTTAAAAATTAGAGTAAACTCCTGCATAGTTGCTTTATATTCTGTAATTTTCATTGAGCAAATTAGATTGATTTTCTTTTTTTAATAATTCAAAAACTCATAAAAAAACATTGCCTTCCATAAAATAAAAAAAAAACATAAAACTCTCAAAAATCCAAGAGTAGCTTGTTTAGATTACCTCTTTTATTTCATTGCTTGTCTTTGAAGCGAATGGTCCTTGCTTAATAACTGTTGCCTCCTTGAGTTCGACCCTGGGAGCTATACCAGGTTAATAACTAAATAGCAAAAATCCATCATCTTCTTTGGTCTCTTTGATTTGGATTTAATAATTGTTTGACTCAGTTGGTTTTTCTTTGGGTACAACGACATTCTCTATTAATAAACTAAAATCCAAGCGAGATAACCGGCTAATCAAAATGGCGCCATTGCCGGGAAGGCACGGCAAGGGTAGTTAGGTACTCTTTGCCTTCTGCTCTTGATTTGTGTATATACTTATTTTTCTTTTCTTGTTTGATTTTATGCTTCATTTTATTTGATATTTTTTCTTCTTGTTTTTTTTCTCATAACTGTGATCTGAGATATCTTTTGTTTCTCTTTTTCTTGCGAGGGCCCAACGAGCGAGGGCGGCATTCCTAGGAGCGCCGGCGCAACCGAGCGAAGCGGAGGCGGTTAGTTTCTCCATCGAGCCGCAGGAGAGCGTAGGAGAGAGGAGCAGAAGATTTGGAAGATCCTTTGTGGACTTTTAGCATTTTATTCCATTATCATTCTTGTAATAAGTTGTAATAATTTCTAGGACTTTGGACACTTAACTTTTTCGGGGTCTGTTTCACCAAGTGCCGGTGCACTTGGGGGACCTCACCGTGTTTTGTTTTTATCGCTTTATTTTATTTTGTTTCACGTGGATTTTTGTGCTTGAGCCCCTAGATTTAGGTTTTTATTTGATTGAGCCAGGTAGCATTAGGTCCAAAGCCCCTAACAAAATATCTGTTCCTATAGAACTCGCTTGTACTTAGACAAATAAATCTGTGCTTCACGATAATAGAAGTTTCTGTTTAGGACGGTTCTCGCATTGCATTCATATAGATTAGTTTAAATTTTGCGCGGATCATATTGCATGTAGACTGCTGGAGCAAGGTACGCCTTCTATCTCGTGCATGCATTCATAGATTTCATCGCGCATCAGCTTTTCCGTATTCCTCCTTCTGTTTTCTGGACTTAGGAATAAAAAGGATATCGGAAAATTCGTTAGGCGTTTGTTTTTATTTGAAAAATACCTAAAAAGAAAAACAATAAAATCGGGACTGCTAATCACACTTGACCTAAAAGACACTGAATTAAAAAATCTATCTTGGGGAGAGTAACCCCCTCCTTGTTTGGTTTGGATGAGCGAGAGAGTGACCCGCACCTTAGGCTAGAGCCATATCTGATATTTTCTCAACTGATTACCGGCTTTCTGTACGGGACAGTTGGTTGAGAAATATTTGGATTCCTATTCAGCTCATGTAATCGCTCTGATAGACTGAATGATCACCTAAAATAAAATTGACAAGATAATCGACCGATCCCTTTCGGTCTTCAGCTCGCGTGTGTAGGTGAATTGGGGGTTTGCTTTTTCATCTTGTGTGATTTCCAGATCCTTTCTGCCTTCCCCCCCATCTTCTTCGCTTCTTCTGTCTCCCACCCACCCTCCCTTCAGTCTTCTTCTTCTTCTCCTTTACCCCTTGATGATGGATCCCCCTCACTTCAAGCTGACTCTTGCGGCTTTTTCTTCGCTATCTGACCATCAGTCCAGTCCACCTTATAGGGAGGTCGGATCTCCGACCAACCTCCCGCTCCCTCCCTCCCATCCCATTCACTACTCTGGACATGCTGCGCTTGACGTCTGAGGATACCAAATAGAGCAGATGCGAGACCCGGACGATGCCGTTTATGAGTTGAGAGCGCACTCCGTTCGTGATCAGAGAGAGCAGTGGAGATCAGCAGATAGATCCTATTCCAGATTGATGGAAGAGCAGATATCACTGGGAGCTCAGTCAGCTTCTACATTACGTCCATTCGTCTTGGATTTGGATTACATTCAGCGACTGCCGACATTTTCAGGAGAGGCGCACGAGGAGCCTTATCTTCATCTGTCCGCATTCGAGGAGTTTTGCAGAGCACAGAGATATTTCGATATCACTGCAGAGGAGCTGATGAGGAGGACCTTCCCATTTACACTTCACGAGAGAGCCATGCGATGGCACCGACGATTGGGGAGGACATTCGATACGTGGGGAGAGCTACGCCGAGAGTTCTTACAGAGATACTTCCCCCCGCATAGAGCAGAGTTTATGCGGTCTTTGATCAGCAACTTTTCAGTAGACCCCCAGGAGCCACTGCATGAGGCATGGCCGAGGTTTCTTGACCTCTTGAGGAGATTTCCAGATCACGGACTTCCAGTGACAGACCTTATAGAGATCTCCATGCGGGGGATGACCGTAGAGCAGATAGCACTGGTGATTACCACATGTGGCGGTTCACACCGCAGTTCCGACATTCACTTACTGGATACTGATGAATACCCATTCATCACTCTTTATTCTTATATTTTAGCTACAAAAACCTATGCAAATGCATGTAGATATGTGTAAATAGGAAAAGTTAGCAAAAGCATGCATTTTTGTAAATATAGATAATTAGCATGTTTTTGTGCAAAAATAAAAGAATAAAGATGAAAAAGAAAAAGAGGGAAATATTTAGAATAAATATTGAGCAACCTAACCCAAGGGAGGGCTCAGCATGGGCCTGACCGCATAAAAGACAAGTAGATGGAGATAGGGGCTCACACATGTATATATTTGTAAATAAATAAAATTATATTTTCCTCAACCAAAAATATGCTTGTATATATTTTTGTATATATTTAGAACTATTAAAAACAAAATAAAAATTCAAAAATTAAAAAGACCAAAAAGACCCCTTCACCATGTACATAAGTCCATCATCCTTATTTATTTCACCTTGTAAATAAATAAAATTTATTTTCTAAACTTTTTGTAAATAT
The DNA here is from genome assembly GCA_037367405.1 of Ottelia alismoides. Classification (NCBI taxonomy): domain Eukaryota; kingdom Viridiplantae; phylum Streptophyta; class Magnoliopsida; order Alismatales; family Hydrocharitaceae; genus Ottelia; species Ottelia alismoides. The sequence goes on along the minus strand of JAZKJV010005394.1, from coordinate 502,855 downwards.
CCTATGCTATATATTGTAAATAAAATAAATAAAAAGAAACAAAACAAAAATCAAATAAAAATTACAAAATTAAAAATGCAAAAACATATTGTACATATACCATGTATATAATTGTACATAACTAATTATTTAACCTATGTATATAAATAATAAAAATAAAATAAAAATAGCCTTTTATTCCTCATTTTATCCTATAAATAAATAAAATATAAAATAGGAATAAAAATGTATAAAAATAACTAATCAAAAATCAAAAATCAAAAATTATATATTGTATATATACCTATGTATAGACCTATATTGTATATACCTTATTTTTATTTCCAAAAATTAATTAAAAATCACAAAAAAATAGAAAAAATAAAATAAAAATATTTTGTGTTTTAAGTTTTTGAAAATTCGACCATTTAAAGGCCCAAAAAAAATCAAATAAAAACTCAATAATTGGCGACTCCTGATTGGTCCACGGGGGATGTTGACCCCCGATCAACTCCCCCCGCGGACCTTCCCCTTTCGCGGATCGGGCTGTCGACCCGATTTCCTTGATTTTTCCCAGCTCGATCCGCCTGCCAATCGCGTAAACCCCGGGTCCTAATCCTTCTGCGTACATCCGAGATCCTCGCCCGGAGGTTTGCATGGGGATCCGCGCTCCGAGCTTCACGCCCGACTCTGATCTAGCCGGACCCCTAGCACTATATAGCCTGAGCTCAGCCGCCTCCTCTTTCTATCTTTGGCTCCCTACCTTCACTCCCGTGACCTCCATCGTAACCACCGAGGTGACAGCTCGCGTTGGCCCTTGTTGCAGCGAGGAGGAGGTGGCCGGTCACTGATCCGGCAGCTTCGCGCCGCCGTGCTCCGCCACCCGACCGGAGCTCGAGCCTCAGGCCTTGACGCCCTTCGAGGCGACAACCAGGAGCTAGCTAAGCTCCAGCATAGTCTCCCGTATCACCCAGGTATCCATTTCGCTCGCCCATTTAGTGTAATTTCTCATTTCCCCCAAATCGCATCTCCGCCGTGTTCCGCTGATTCCGGCCGCATCGAGTACCATTTCGATCATCGGGATACACCATCATCTTCGCCATCCACCCACGCACGTTCTGCGCCCACTCATTCAACCCAGCTCGCCCCGGAGCTGGGAGTTGAGCTCCACCACCTTCCGCTCGCCGGAGCTCATTCGCCCCGACGCCCCGTTCACCCTCACGCCGCTTCCTTGGGTCGAGGCACTTTGCCCTCGACCCGCGAAGCTTCTGGTACATCTTGCAGGTCAGAAGGAGGGCATCTGAGCCCCCCTCACATCAGGTCCAGGAGCTCACCGCCGCCGAGCTCGCCGGAGCCCCTCCAGGGCTCGGGTGAGCCATCGGAGGCTATCACCAGCCGCGGGGCATCACCGCGGATCTTCTCCGATCATCAGGAGCAGCTGAGGAGGTCTACAGCTCACGCACAAGGCCGGCGAAGCTCGCCGGCTGAGTGTTCTTCCACCATCCTCCAGCACCGTCCGATCAGCCTCCGCTCCCAGTTTTAATCGTGATCGTCCGTTCTTCGAGGAGCAGCAGCCGTTGATTGATTCGAGGCGTCATCCGGACCGTCAGAGCAGAGGAGAGAAGGCACAACACCTGAACCGTTAGATCTCCCACGTGTCTCCCTCTGGACCGTCGATAGCCCACGTGCTGCAGAAGAGAAGAGGCGCCAGGCACCTGAGCCGTCCGATTCGCCACGCGTCCGCCATCCAGCCGTCGACGAATAAAGGGGTAAATTACTTAGGGCCCCCTCTTAGTTTGTCTTTTTCGTCTTAGTCCTGTAAATATTTTAGTCCTTTTATTTACGTAGGGTAATTTGCACTGTGGACCTTGGACTTGTTTAGTTTCGCATTTATACCCCTGTGTATGTGATCTCACGTGCGTCGCCACGTGCTTGTTTGGGATATTTGCGTCTTTTATCCTGTAGTTCTGGAGGGTTATTGAATGAGAATATACTTTTTGGTAATTGCATTTATGCTCCTGTGAGCCTTTTATTCACGCATGTGCGGATTTTAGTGGGATTTTTGCATCCAAGCCCCTGGACTTCTGGTACGAGTTACCAAAAGGTCCAGGAACTTAGTTTTTATTACCAGAAGGCCCCTGAGTGCCCCAGGCACGCGCCACACGCGTGTTTAGCTGGGATTTTTGCACCTTGGCCCCCAGACTTGCGGGTATTTGCACTTACGTCCCTGTGCACAGTGCCCCCCTCTTTGATTTTTGAATAAATATCAAACCACCTCCAAATTCGATGAAAATTTGACACATGGCTCCTGCCATGTTGTTGGATTTTTGAGAATTTTTGAGGACATTTTTGATTTCATTCAGTATTTTTAAAAAATCAAAAACATCTATTTTAGCTACTGTCTAGGTTTAAAAATACCAAAAAAATATAAAAACACCTTCAAAAATTCCAAAAAAATTAGTTACTGTTTCTTGTGTGTTGTTTGATTTTCTAGCCAATTTTGGCTATTTTTCATTGCTTACAAACCCTAAAAATCTAAAAACCCCCAAAAACTCATAAAAATTATAATAAATAATATAAAAATCCAAAAACAATAATTTAGGTGCCCAAATTTTCCTTATTCTTTCTAGATTACAGGAAAATTACCTCCAGGGCTTGTTGAGATCCATAAATATTTTATTTTTGGGTTTCAAGCCTTGCTGGACAGTACCTAGGCCTTTGAGCACTGTTTGATTTTTATAAAATAAAATATACATTAGAAAAATACCAAAAATTCACCAAAAACACTTAAAAACCTAAAAAACATAAAAACAATTTTTCTTTAATTTTTGCTTGATTTTTGGTGTGTTAAATAAATTGCCAAAGTGTGTTGATATTTGTTTTCTTTTATTTTCTTCACCTTTTAAAAATCCAAAAAAATATAAAAATTATTAAAAACCATTAAAAATCCTTGTTTTTCCTTTTATTTTCTTTTTACTACTTCGTAGGCCCTAGGCCAACCCGTGCTCCTTGTGTTCGACCCTGGGAGCTATACCAGGTTAATCTTATAGCTAGACCGCTCGCTTTCGTGCTTGATTATTTTTATCTGTTTGAGTGGTTGATTTTTCTTGATTGAGTGACTCTGAGTGATAGAGGTCGCAACGACCTATTTAGTACCTTCACCTCGTTCGCTCGGGCCGCTCATCAGAATGGCGCCGTTGCTGGGGAGCACGGCTTAGTAGTATTTTTGTTTTTATTTTCGTTTTTATTTTCGCGGATTTTCGCGGCTCTTCGGAGCTCGCGGTTTTTTTTCGCGGCTTTTGTATTTAGTTTCTTTTTGTTTTATTTTTGTTTTCTATTTTTATTTTCTTTTATTTTTATTTTTGTTTTCTATTGAGTGTTTATTTTATTTCCATTTTTGCACATATACCCTTGCTTTTATTTTCATTCATTATTTGATTATTGTTTATTGGTCTGACCACTCTTCTGTCTTTCTTGCGAGGGCCCGAGGACCGCGGAGGCTACTTTCGAGGAGCCGGTGCAGCCGCGGAGTTCGGAGGCGGCTTCTTTCTCTACGAAGCCGCAGGAGAGAGCGAGAGAGAGAGAGTGAGTGGGTGAGGTATTAGGGTAGATTTTTATTCATTATTATTTGTAATAATACAGGGACAGGACTTCTGAGACTGTTTGGACACTTAGACCGTAGCGGGTCTGTTTCGCCGAGCACCGGTGTGCTCGGGGGACCCATTAGGACCTGCGGCTTTTTCGCGGCTTTTCTCGCGGCTTTCTTTTTATTTCTTACTGTCATTTGCCGGTTTTTCGCGGTTTTTGCTCGAGCCCCTAGACTTAGGACTTTCTGGTGATTGTGACGTAATTGAGTAGGATCCACACACCTAAGGCTTATCTGTTCCTATAGACCGTAATTGGACCTACTTAAAATAAATAATAAAAATAACCGACTCGCTAGCTTCCGTAGCCTACGTGCCGTAGCTCGTCCTGTAAAGCGCTTACTCCTACCCCCGATTTGTCGGGCAGGGGAGGGACGAGCCAAGACCGGACCCTTTGGCTTGGAGGTCGGTGACCGGTTAGACGGTTCTTCGCTAGAAGTTGCTCGTCTAGGACTCGGCTTTCACCGTTGCATCATATAGCTTAGTTTACTTTCTGTCTTTTATTTTATGCGCGGATCACTTTGCATGTAGAGAGCTGGAGCAAGGTACGCATTTCTGACTTTGCATGCATCATTGATTTTTCGTGCATCGGCTTTTTCGACTTCTCCCCCCGATTTTGGACTTAATAACCAGGAGAACCGAAAAATTCGTTAGGTGATTTTGTTTGATTTGAAAAATACCTAAAAAGTGCAACCATAAAATTGGGACTGCTAAGACTATTGACCATAAAACTCGCTCACCCTAAAAATTCTGTCTTGGGGAGAGCAACCCCCTCATTGCTTGGTTTGTATGCGCGAGAGAGTGACCCCGAACACTAGGTAGAGCCCCCCGTTGCTAAACTCGACTGACTACCGACTCTTCCGTGCGGGACAGTCGGTTGGGGTTAGCAGCGGATATCCCAACAGGTCACGTAAGCGCTCTGATATTTGTGTGTTCACCAAAATAAAATCGACAAGATAATTTGACCGAACTTTCACGGTCTTCAGCTCGCGTTGCGTTGGTGAACCGGGGGTTTGTTTTTCGATCATAGTTTTTCCAGATCTCATCCGCCCTACTCGCCAGATCGAGATGATGGGTAGACGATCTCTTAGGCAGCCTCTGGCTGCACCGCTTTCGGGCGCGTCTACCTCATCATCTAGGTTGGCTCGCGAGAGCTCAGACCAGCTCTCCGAGCCCGAGTACGACTCCACCCTGTTCCCCCTCGATCCCCTTTCTGACCTTCCTGAGAGACATGAGCCCGAGGAGAGACTGATTCATTTGACGGCACCTGAGTTGGGCTCATTTGATTTTGCAGACGTCGAGATGGCCGGAGCAGGCAGTTCAGATGATCACTCCCGTAGACCAGAGCACATTGTTTTAGACCAGGGAGCGATCAACTCCACCCTGATCGCATCACTTGATACCATTCAGCAGCAGCTCCGCGATCAGGGAGCATTCATGATGGAGATGAGGCGTGAGTTGGAGAGGCTCAGAGCAGAGAGAGACCAGCAGAGCGAGCCCGAGGAGATACCGGATGCAGATGCACAGGCACGAGCCGCAGCAGCAGCAGCCACGGCCGCCGCCGCAGCGGCAGCAGCCGCAGGAGGAGCAGGACCACCTAGACCGATGCGGGAGTTGCACAACCCCGGATACTTTGATGCACCACTGGGTGGTGGTTCCAGCTATCGTGGGGGACTTCAAGTTCCCCCCGAACACCTTGCAGATGCTCCCGCGATTCCATGGACTTGCTACAGAGGAGCCCCACCTCCACCTCCAGGAGTTTCTGATGATATGCAGCACTGTCCACGACAGACATGTGGACCAGGACACGATCAGGATGATCGCATTCCCCTTCTCACTGGCAGATAGAGCAGCCACTTGGCTGAAGCATTTAGGGAGATTTGTCTATACCTGGGAGCAGCTCCGCACCGAGTACTTGAACAAGTACTATCCACTCGGGCGGACGAATGCAGCGAGGGCCCTGATTAGTAACTTCTCCATGTTCCCCAACGAGCAGTTCCACGAGGCTTGGGAGAGGTTCAGAGAGCTTTTGGACAGATGCCCGCACCATGACATCACGAAGCCGAACCTAGTTCAGAGCTTCTTCAGCGGACTGTCACCAGAGCTACAGGGCCTGGTGAATGCTTCTTGTGGCGGGTCCTACTTCGCCAAGGACCACGACCAGGTCTGGGATATTTTTGAGGAGATGGCAGAGAACTACATGGTCATGTCCCAGACCCGGCTCTACACCCAGAAGACCCAGCCACATCAGCCAGGACCCGTGCAGTACCAGAGGATAGCACGGGTATATGCAGGTCCTTCCAGTTCGTCCGCAGTAGCCACAGCAGCAGCACAGTTAGAGTCGTCAGCTGCGGACATGGGCATCATCAGCGAGAAGCTGGACCGCATGGAGCTGATAGAGAAGAAGCAGTGCCAGAGCATAGCACAGATGGATCAGATGGCACAGGTCTTGAGCGACCTGAAGACACAGCTCATGTGTCTCCAGGAGACACAGACGACTTCTCAGCCCCGTCTTCAGTCGCGAGGCGACGCCGGCAGCAGCAGCAGCTCGTCCCAGCGCTCCAGCACCCCAGTGCAGCCTAGACAGGTTCACCTTGTACAGGCGGAGCCGTACCAGCAGCCGCAGCCCACCTACCAGTCTCCACCATCTCCAGAGATGCAGATGGTGGTTTACCAGCCGGACCAGCCTCTGGCAGTACTCCCGCCAGCCCCCTTGGATGCAGAGCCGTTGATGGATGTCAACGGGATCTGGTACGACCGTCCCCAGCCTGGGATCCGACGAGACCATCCCGGATTCAGGTGGGGGAGTGGTGGTGCCCAGCCCCAGCAGCAACCGTCAGGTCAGGGAGGGCAGTACTCCCAGCAGAGAGACCATCACCAGCCGCAGCAGCAGCCTCCAGCGTATCAGCAGCAGTCAGCCTACGGTCCTCGTCCCTATCAGCAGCAGGGACAGCCTTGGAGACGTGAGCAGCAGGCTCACCAGGGATACCAGCACCAACAGCACCCTCCTTCCTACCCCTCTTACCCTTACCAGCAGCCACAGCCTCATCCACAGAGAGGCCACCCGTCGGGCTCCCACGAGAGCCCCGCTTTGGATGACATCGCCCGCCTCCTCACGGACCAGCAGGCTACATTCAGACGGGAGATGGATGAGTTCCGCCAGGAGATGCGGGACCTGGTGAGAGGGAAGGCCGCCATACCAGCCCAGATAGAGCCCAATCCGAACAGCCTCAAGCGGAAGTCTGAGCAGGTAGTACCTACTGAGTCAGCCACTCCTAGTGACCCATTTGATGATACATCTTCGGATTTATTTGATGCTGATTTTGTCACACTTAGGAGCGGTAGGACCCCAGCAGGCGGCGGCGCCTCATCTGAGCACCATCCCGAGGCGCCACAGGAGGAGGAGGAGAGCGGTACTGAGGCCACTCCTGATGATGACGGTGGTACTGAGGCCACCAAGGATGTTGATCCCACCGGCGGTACTGAGGCCGCCGCTTCACCAGATCTAGGAGGTGGTACTGATGCCACCCATGCAGCCGAGCCAGCCCGCGGTACTGATGCCGCGCGACGTCTTCCTTCAGCAGCAGCAGAGCAGCCAGCCCGTGGTGGTACTGAGGCCACCGGTGTTTGTAGAGAGAGATCTGATGTTTTTCCTCGTGTCCATGTATCTCAGAATCCTGCTATGAATAAAGGAAAAGGTTTACTTTCTTCTGGTCCCACTGTGGTGCATGATGTATGTGTGGATCCGGTCCTTGAACCGCTTAGACCTTTTCCTAGTCCTTCATCTGAGAAGGACCCAGTGATCCCCTTCCCTAGAGCCCTTCAGATGGGGAAGGGGAAGAAAAATGATCCAAAAAAGAGAGAGCTTGAGGAGTTCAGCCAGAGCATGATAGATCGATTTCACATTCAGCTGACCCTCCAGGAGGCTTTGCAGCACATTCCCCTTCTCCAGAGATCTTTGAGAGAGAGGACTACAGTCAGGAGGAGGAGGAGGAACCACACTTCAGAGATACATGTGCTGACCAAAGCCACGTGCTTTGCGATCCAGAACCGACTGCCAGCCAAGAGGCCAGATGCAGGGGCCCCGTATGTCAGATGCCAGATTAGTGAGCAGTGGTTCGACCGTACTCTTCTAGATAGCGGATCATCGATTAACCTTCTTCCGGCAGCCCTTCTCGACCGCTTCGAGTTGGGCACTCTTCGACAGAGCAGGACAGTCCTTCAGTTCGCTGATCGATCTGTCAAGAGGCCGAAGGGGTTATTACGAGACGTTATCGTCACGATTCAGGGTCTGCAATTCCCCGTGGACTTCGTAGTGTTGGACATGGAGATCCCTGAGTCAGTGACCGATACCCCCATCATCCTTGGTCGTCCGTTCTTGGCCACAGCCAAGGCGGTGACTGATCATGATAGCGGGAAGGTGTACTTTCGCGTCCAGGGCGAGAGTATACAAATAGAGACGGTCGAGGACTATAGAGCCAGATTCAGATCCCGCTCAGATGCGAGTACCGATTCAGAGCAGCTGACAGACGCAGAGCCAGACATCCACCAGGACTGTGATTTTGTGATCACAGATGATGAGGCAGCTTGGGCAGACCTTGAGGCACAGACTACCCTCTCACTTTCAGATACAACTGAGGCAGAGATGATAGCAGAGGAGAGTCTGGAGAGCACAGACCTGGTTCAGGATACCATTGCGGCAGCAGAGCCGGTCCTCGATCGCAACACGATGACTAGTGGTGGTGGTGCTGATGCCACCTTGTTTTTTGGTGGTGCTGATGCCACCTTGTTTTCCGGTGGTGCTGATGCCACCGTTTCTGATGCAGATCCCTCGGATTCAGAGTCTGATTGGGCCGATTGTTATGATCAGATGCCAGACCTGAGTTCAGCTGAGCCTAGGGATGAGGAGGAGGCAGATGCAGAGCAGAGCAGAGCAGAGACAGTACAGTTGAGCAGCCTTCTCCCGATCCAGTTTGCGAGAGTACGCTTTCACTTTCCCAGGCAGATTTGGCAGACCTTGCAGCTTTCACTCAGTTTCTTCCGCAGCCAGATTTGCCGGCACCTAGCATTCCAGAGCTGAAGCCGCTCCCTACTTCGCTGAAGTATCGATTCCTTGCGGGCGATCCAGAGATGTACCCAGTCATCATCTCCGCCGAGTTGACTGGAGAACAGGAATCCCGTTTGATGGGGGTTCTTGAAAAGAACCGCAAGGCGATCGGATGGAGCGTAGCAGATCTCCATGGGATTAGTCCATCAGTGTGCTCCCACCACATCTATCTCGAGGATGGGGCGAAGCCGTCGCGTGAGTTCCAGCGGCGTCTGAACCCCAACCTGAGAGAGGTTGTCATGAAGGAAATATCGAAGTGTTGGGGTGCAGGTTTTATTTATCCCATTTCCGACTCCAAGTGGGTCAGCCCCTTGCATGTGGTGCCCAAGAAGACGGGCATCACGACTGTGATCAGTGAGTCGGGAGAGGAGATTGCTACACGAGTACCCACCTCTTGGAGGGTTTGTGTTGACTACAGGAGACTCAACCAAGCCACCAAGAAGGACCATTTCCCCCTGCCTTTTATTGACCAGATCATTGAGAGACTGGCAGGGAAGAGCCATTATTGCTTCCTGGATGGGTACTCGGGCTACAACCAAGTGGCCATCTCTCCTGAGGACCAGGAGAAGACCACCTTTACCTGTCCCTTCGGCACATACGCTTTTCGATGCATGCCATTTGGGCTATGCAATGCCCCTGCGACTTTTCAGAGGTGCATGCTGTCGATCTTCTCGGACATGGTAGGGGAGTGCCTAGAGGTCTTCATGGATGATTTCTCGATCTACGGCGACGGATTTGATTCTTGTCTTGACTGCCTAGATCGAGTACTTCAGCGATGTATTGAGTATCACTTGGTGCTATCTTGGGAGAAGAGTCACTTCATGGTGACTCAAGGGACGGTGCTTGGCCACATCATCTCCAACAGGGGCATGGAGGTTGATCCGGCCAAGGTTGATGTCATTAGAAAACTCACACCGCCGTCCAATTTGAGGCAGTTATGGTCATTTCTGGGGCACGTTGGATTTTACAGGAGATTCATTCATGATTTCAGCAGGATTGCCTGACCGTTGACTGACCTCTTGACGAAAGACACCGAGTTCCTTGTCGATGACAAGTGTCTTTCGTCGTTTGCTACTCTCCAGCAGTGCGTGATTGAGGCTCCTGTCCTCCAGCCACCTGATTGGTCTCTCCCATTCGAGATCATGACGGACGCCTCCGATTTTGCCGTAGGGGCAGTGCTGGGACAGAGGAGGGATGGAGTACCATTTGCTATACACTATGCTAGCCGCACATTGGATTCCGCCCAGCGGAATTATACAGTCACAGAGAAGGAGATGCTAGCTGTAGTGTTTGCCCTGGATAAGTTTTAGATCATATATCATTGGATCTAGAGTGACTTTGTTTACAGATCACACCGCCATCAGGTACCTCATGGCAAAGAAGGATGCCAAGGCCAGACTGACTAGATGGATCCTTCTACTCCAGGAGTTCGACATTGAGATTAAGGATAAACCTGGAGTCAAGAATGTGGTGGCGGATCACCTCTCCCGATTAGAGCAGCCTGAGGAGACTGAGCAGATTGATCCTATCAGAGATACCTTCCCAGATGAGGCGATCCTTGCTATCGCCTCACTCCCATGGTATGCCGATATTGTGAACTTTCTCGTTGCTGGGAAAGTCCCACAAGATTGGCCCAGGCAGAGGCTTGAGACCTTCCTAGCGAAGGCCAAGTCCTACCATTGGGAGGATCCCATCCTTTACCACGAAGGAGGGGATAGCGTCTGGCGTCGGTGTATTCCTCAGGAGGAACACCATAGCGTCCTCACTTACTGCCACAAGCTTGAGGCAGGAGGACATCATTCTGGGAGGAGAACGGCACAGAAAGTGCTCCAATCCGGTTTGTGGTGGCCTACCCTCTTCAAGGACTCAGATGAGTTCGTGAAGAGGTGTACTGACTGTCAGAGGGTGGGCACTTGTGGACAGCGTGATATGATGCCGACGCAGCCCATTCACTTCTGTGAGGTTTTTGACGCATGGGGCATCGATTTCATGGGTCCATTCCCTAAGAGTCAGGGATTTGAGTACATTCTGTTGGCCGTGGATTATGTGAGTCGTTGGGTGGAGGCTATCCCCGCCCGAGCCGCTGATGCGAGGACAGTTTGCAGATTTTTGAGGAAACATATCATCACGCGGTTCGGGGTTCCACGAGTTCTTATTTCTGATGGGGGATCTCACTTCATCAACGACCAGGTGACGGCACTTGCTAGCGAGTTCGGCATAGACCATCGTGTTGCTACACCGTACCATCCACAGACGAATGGTCTAGCCGAAGTGTCGAATAGGGAGATCAAGACTATTCTGCAGAAAGTCGTCCGCCCAGACCGAAAGGATTGGTCACAGCTATTGGACTCGGTCTTGTGGGCATATAGGACGTCTTTCAAGACACCTTTGGGCACATCTCCCTTTCGCCTCGTATATGGCAAACCCTGTCACCTACCAGTTGAGCTGAGGCACAAGTCACTTTGGGCAGTTACAGACATTCTCATGGATCCAGATGGTATAGGAGACCAGAGGAGGGCAGAGCTAGCTGCCCTGGAGGAGCTTAGAGATTCAGCTTTCTCAAGCAGCCTACATTATAAGGAGAGAGTCAAGGAGTGGCATGATTCCCATATCAGCCACAAGCATTTTGAGATTGGACAGAGAGTATGGCTGTTTGATGCGAGGCTTAGATTATTTCCAGGGAAGCTACAGAGCAAATGGAAAGGACCTTATCTGGTTCGGAAGGTACACGACAACGGAAGCATCGACATATCTGAGTTGTCCTCTGAGAGTACCTTCCGAGTGAACGGCCAGCGGCTCAAGCCATTTCTAGATCATGAGCCGCGGGTCGTTGATATTGCCCCTATTCATTTTGCGTGAGATGTGGTCTTTGACTCACATCTAATGCATCTCACGCCTGAGCTTTACTGATCCTCCGCTGTACATAGATCCAGATGTCCATATCAGCACATTCCTTAGTCCCACATCCCTTTCTTCATCTTATGATTATGCTATACTTAGGGTGCACTTTACCCTAAGTATAGGGGGGATGTGAGACCTTTCGGGTATTTCTTTTGTTTCTGTCTACCCCTGTTTTGCTGCCTATACTTAGGGATATCTCACCCTAAGTATAGGGGGGGTAGACCCTGTACATTCTCCACTCGGTTTTCCCTTCGTGTATAGCCTGCTATACTTAGGATTACTTGATCCTAAGTATAGGGGGAAGACCCGAGTCCCTTTTGACTTTTTACTCTCCTTTTGTATAGCCTTCCTTTTCACTTCCCTATACATAGCACGAGTTATGTCTTCTTCATCGCTCTTGACTCCGAGGACATCGTTCGAGCTAAGTATAGGGGGGTGTGTATATATTTCATATATACTTTAGCCATAACTCGTACTTTGTGTGAGTGTGTTAATAAATAAAAATGGCTAAAAACCACAAAAATTAAAAATTTTTCATGTACATAATCTTCTTTTATTTGCACATACATAGCTAGTGTACAAATTATTTTTGTAAAAATGATTTCAAAAATCTTTTGTGTAAAGCTTGTGTAAATATTTTTGTATCAAAATTATGTATATAGTACAAAATTTTTCCAAAATGTTTTGAAAAATCAAAAGTTTGCAAAAATCTTGTGTAAATGTGTGTAAATATCTTTTTGCAAAACTTGCACTTCATGCATCATCATTCATGATTTCAAAACATTTTTCAAAAATTTTGCATGATTGTAAAATAGTGTGTAAATATGCATCTTTGTTGTACATATGTATATAGTTTTTCTTGGATGATAGTTGACATTTAAACTAGCCTGGAATCAAATTGAGAAATGGATCTTGATTAAGATCTTAATCCACCTAATTTCTAAGAGGAACCTTATAGGGCTTAGGTTTAAGGCTTTTCAGGTCCATGGTGACTTAATTCTTTGAGTCCACTAGGCTATGATCACATGTCATCCAATGAGCCTAAGTAGAGCACTTAACAACAACACATGACTCATATAGATTATGGCTTTACTTGGACAACCACACTATGCACCGAGCTCTCTACGGATGAGGTGGTGAGGAGGCAGTCTTCCTTGGCTTGGGGTAGCATATGAGGGTAGTACTTCTAGGCGGAACCTCTCTTCTTCATTTAGTGAAGGAAGTGCGTCTCAACTTGGTCTGGTTGCCATGAAGTCTAACGACGGGAGTTGTGGGTTGCAATAAAGCTTCAAAAGAGGGATAGTCTACTGGCTCAAGAGGAAAAACTCCTTGTATATATGCTGCACATGTACATGTTGTATAGATGCACTCGAAAAAAAAAATGCAAAAAGAAAAGAACTCCAAAAAAGTGGTGGGTCTGAGAGAAAATGATAATCCCACCGGAGTATGTATATAAGTGCAATAAGCAAAGCTTGGTTTCATGATCCACCTGTTGTAGCTTGCAGCAGGGAGACTTGGCTACACTGGTCAAGCTCCCAAGGGTACTTGGCTACACTGGCCTTGACCCATTCTCTTCTTCCCCCTCTTCTCGAGCCGGTTGTACTTGAACTTAGAAGGGAATACCCCGCTCCTCGAGGAAAGAGTGGCCAGATTGAGGTCATAGAGTTACCTTGTTAGGGAGGGTTGTCAAGTTGCCATTTCTGAGGTGGAGAGCTTAGACCTCACTTTCACAGGACAAGAAAGGATTCATGGTCTTCAGGGTTTGTGATTGATGACTTGTTCTGATCTGGAGCATTGAGGAGTCTTGGTTATAGGATAGTGGAACTTAGAGGCTGTTAGGTTTTAAGCTTAAGTCTGAATAAGGTTCCGACACATTAATAATCCAAAGATCTGATTGAGCTCCATACCTCAATTTAATGAAGGCAAGCTTAATAATCAACCTTGATCCATGTACATTCTCTTTTTCTTTTTCTTTCTTTCTTTTTCACTTCTTTTTCAAATAAGTGTTTGCTAAGGGACTAGCAAAGTATAGTATATGGGGTTATGAATACCCATTTTATCACTCTTTATTCTTATATTTTAGCTACAAAAACCTATGCAAATGCATGTAGATATGTGTAAATAGGAAAAGTTAGCAAAAGCATGCATTTTTGTAAATATAGATAATTAGCATGTTTTTGTGCAAAAATAAAAGAATAAAGATGAAAAAGAAAAAGAGGGAAATATTTAGAATAAATATTGAGCAACCTAACCCAAGGGAGGGCTCAGCATGGGCCTGACCGCATAAAAGCCAAGTAGAGGGAGATAGGGGCTCACACATGTATATATTTGTAAATAAATAAAATTATATTTTCCTCAACCAAAAATATGCTTGTATATATTTTTGTATATATTTAGAACTATTAAAAACAAAATAAAAATTCAAAAATTAAAAAGACCAAAAAGACCCCTTCACCATGTACATAAGTCCATCATCCTTATTTATTTCACCTTGTAAATAAATAAAATTTATTTTCTAAACTTTTTGTAAATATCCTATGCTATATATTGTAAATAAAATAAATAAAAAGAAACAAAACAAAAATCAAATAAAAATTACAAAATTAAAAATGCAAAAACATATTGTACATATACCATGTATATAATTGTACATAACTAATTATTTAACCTATGTATATAAATAATAAAAATAAAATAAAAATAGCCTTTTATTCCTCATTTTATCCTATAAATAAATAAAATATAAAATAGGAATAAAAATGTATAAAAATAACTAATTAAAAATCAAAAATCAAAAATTATATATTGTATATATACCTATGTATAGACCTATATTGTATATACCTTATTTTTATTTCCAAAAATTAATTAAAAATCACAAAAAAATAGAAAAAAATAAAATAAAAATATTTTGTGTTTTAAGTTTTTGAAAATTCGGCCATTTAAAGGCCCAAAAAAAATCAAATAAAAACTCAATAATTGGCGACTCCTGATTGGTCCACGGGGGATGTTGACCCCCGGTCAACTCCCCCCGCGGACCTTCCCCTTTCGCGGATCGGGCTGTCGACCCGATTTCCTTGATTTTTCCCAGCTTGATCCGCCTGCCAATCGCGTAAACCCCGGGTCCTAATCCTTCTGCGTACATCCGAGATCCTCGCCCGGAGGTTTGCATGGGGATCCGCGCTCCGAGCTTCACGCCCGACTCTGATCTAGCCGGACCCCTAGCACTATATAGCCTGAGCTCAGCCGCCTCCTCTTTCTATCTTTGGCTCCCTACCTTCACTCCCGTGACCTCCATCGTAACCACCGAGGTGACAACTTGCGTTGGCCCTTGTTGCAGCGAGGAGGAGGTGGCCGGTCACTGATCCGGTAGCTTCGCGCCGCCGTGCTCCGCCACCCGACCGGAGCTCGAGCCTCAGGCCTTGACGCCCTTCGAGGCGACGACCAGGAGCTAGCTAAGCTCCAGCATAGTCTCCCGCATCACCCAGGTATCCATTTCGCTCGCCCATTTAGTGTAATTTCTCATTTCCCCCAAATCGCATCTCCGCCGTGTTCCGCTGATTCCGGCCGCATCGAGTACCATTTCGATCATCGGGATACACCATCATCTTCGCCATCCACCCACGCACGTTCTGCGCCCACTCATTCAACCCAGCTCGCCCCGGAGCTGGGAGTTGAGCTCCACCACCTTCCGCTCGCCGGAGCTCATTCGCCCCGACGCCCCGTTCACCCTCACGCCGCTTCCTTGGGTCGAGGCACTTTGCCCTCGACCCGCGAAGCTTCTGGTACATCTTGCAGGTCAGAAGGAGGGCATCTGAGCCCCCTCACATCAGGTCCAGGAGCTCACCGCCGCCGAGCTCGCCGGAGCCTCTCCAGGGCTCGGGTGAGCCATCGGAGGCTATCACCAGCCGCGGGGCATCACCGCGGATCTTCTCCGATCATCAGGAGCAGCTGAGGAGGTCTACAGCTCACGCACGAGGCCGGCGAAGCTCGCCGGCTGAGTGTTCTTCCACCATCCTCCAGCACCGTCCGATCAGCCTCCGCTCCCAGTTTTAATCGTGATCGTCCGTTCTTCGAGGAGCAACAGCCGTTGATTGATTCGAGGCGTCATCCGGACCGTCAGAGCAGAGGAGAGAAGGCACAGCACCTGAACCGTTAGATCTCCCACGTGTCTCCCTCTGGACCGTCGATAGCCCACGTGCTGCAGAAGAGAAGAGGCGCCAGGCACCTGAGCCGTCCGATTCGCCACGCGTCCGCCATCCAGCCGTCGATGAATAAAGGGGTAAATTACTTAGGGCCCCCTCTTAGTTTGTCTTTTTCGTCTTAGTCCTGTAAATATTTTAGTCCTTTTATTTACGTAGGGTAATTTGCACTGTGGACCTTGGACTTGTTTAGTTTCGCATTTATACCCCTGTGTATGTGATCTCACGTGCGTCGCCACGTGCTTGTTTGGGATATTTGCGTCTTTTATCCTGTAGTTCTGGAGGGTTATTGAATGAGAATATACTTTTTGGTAATTGCATTTATGCCCCTGTGAGCCTTTTATTCACGCATGTGCGGATTTTAGTGGGATTTTTGCATCCAAGCCCCTGGACTTTTGGTACGAGTTACCAAAAGGTCCAAGAACTTGGTTTTTATTACCAGAAGGCCCCTGAGTGCCCCAGGCACGCGCCACGCGCGTGTTTAGCTGGGATTTTTGCACCTTGGCCCCCAGACTTGCGGGTATTTGCACTTACGTCCCTGTGCACAGTGCCCCCCTCTTTGATTTTGAATAAATATCAAACCACCTCCAAATTCGATGAAAATTTGACACATGGCTCCTGCCATGTTGTTGGATTTTTGAGAATTTTTTGAGGACATTTTTGATTTCATTCAGTATTTTTAAAAAATCAAAAACATCTATTTTAGCTACTGTCTAGGTTTAAAAATACCAAAAAAATATAAAAACACTTCAAAAATTCCAAAAAAATTAGTTACTGTTTCTTGTGTGGTTTGATTTTCTAGCCAATTTGGCTATTTTTCATTGCTTAAAAACCCTAAAAATCTAAAAACCCCCAAAAACTCATAAAAATTATAATAAATAATATAAAAATCCAAAAACAATAATTTAGGTGCCCAAATTTTCCTTATTCTTTCTAGATTACAGGAAAATTACCTCCAGGGCTTGTTGAGATCCATAAATATTTTATTTTTGGGTTTCAAGCCTTGCTGGACAGTACCTAGGCCTTTGAGCACTGTTTGATTTTTATAAAATAAAATATACATTAGAAAAATACCAAAAATTCACCAAAAACACTTAAAAACCTAAAAAACATAAAAACAATTTTTCTTTAATTTTTGCTTGATTTTTGGTGTGTTAAATAAATTGCCAAAGTGTGTTGATATTTGTTTTCTTTTTATTTTCTTCACCTTTTAAAAATCCAAAAAAATATAAAAATTATTAAAAACCATTAAAAATCCTTGTTTTTCCTTTTATTTTCTTTTACTACTTAGTAGGCCCTAGGCCAACCCGTGCTCCTTGTGTTCGACCCTGGGAGCTATACCAGGTTAATCTTATAGCTAGACCGCTCGCTTTCGTGCTTGATTATTTTTATCTGTTTGAGTGGTTGATTTTTCTTGATTGAGTGACTCTGAGTGATAGAGGTCGCAACGACCTATTTAGTACCTTTACCTCATTCGCTCGGGCCGCTCATCAGATACCATCTCGCGACTACTTTCACAGAGATCTTCTTCACGAGATGCCATGGTCGGGACAACACATGCGGACGATGCAGTACCAGTGCGGTGTGTCACATTACAGGAGGATACACTTTCTGCACACCAGTCAGAGGACTTGGAGCATACAACACCACAGAGTATAGAAGAGATGACTGCGATAGCAGAGGTTCGGACCCATAGTCTACTTGAGTTCCTGTTGGTTTTCCAGCTGGAGTTCGAGTCAGCCCAAGAGTTCCCAGTTGACGAGTCTTGGATATCAGATCTTCTGATACTCCAGGAGCTGGAGGAGCCCCCGCTTTTGCAGCCATTGATTCAGCCACTTCAGTTCCCAGTCCTGGAGGAGTCAGCTTCCTTTCTGCAGAGATACTTCTCAGATTCCGACAGCGACCATGACTCAGCCCAACAACTACAGTTCGATATGGGACACCACTTTGAGAGTACAGACACAGAGAGTCCCGTATTCAAGTCTTTTGTCCTCCACTCCGACGAGACAGACACACTTGTTGAGGGACCAGTTGGCAGCCAGCATAGCCGCAGAGCGAGGATCAGCCGCAGACACTTTGCCAGCTTCCGCGGTGTTGACCAGTACCTTCTCCTGCTTTCAGATTGTCGAGAGACAGATTTCAGATGATGATGCAGCCTGGTGTACAGAGTGGGTGCTTGACAGCAGCGCAGATGCCCTTCTAGATCCTGATCCTCTCTTTGTCACTTCTGATCTTGCATTTCTCCCCGAGGGTTATCTGCGGGAGAATGCAACACATGATGAGTACTCGGTTTCACCTTCTGAGAGTGTTCCCGATCTGGCGGAGCACGAAACCGAGTCTTTAGATCCTTCTGATTCTGAGTCTTCTCACCTCGACGACCCTCGCGAGGATGAGCCCATCCTGGAGATATTCGATGATCTATCTGATCTGCTTCTATTTCATTCATCGAGTATCAGTCTTCTGACAGAGTCTCCTTTTCTTGACTGTCCATACCTTTTTGAGACATTGATTGACGTGGAGGATACTATGACTGATCCATCCTTCTCCACGTTTGATTTCTTCGGCTCCACACTTTCACTCCAGTCTAATCCTGAGCCGATGATTTCTTTTGTGCTACCGGATCCCGACCATATCTTCCCATATCACTGCCCGGTAGCAGACACCCGCCTGATTTCTTATTTGGGTGTCATCGTTTACACTGTTGACCTCGTTGTTGTTCTCATACTGAGACTGCAACGACAGTACGGTATTCGCCTCACAGATGCCGTCATGAACCTTAATACTGCATTGTCCTAGCCTTTGCGCCCAGCTAGGGGCGTAAACTCTAGCGCTTGTTGAGAGGCACCTCAACATTGTCTACTTTGTATATACGTATTTCGTCTTGATTTGTTCCTTGTTTCTTCCGTTTTTGTTTTACACCCCAGGTCTCATTTAGGATTATTTTTGTTATACTTAGGATGTACTTTATCCTAAGTATAGGGGGGTGTAGACACCGAGTTGCTCATTCCCGTTCCGTTTCATTACTACTGTTGTTGCCTATACTTAGGGATACTTCACCCTAAGTATAGGGGGAGTGATGTCTTTTCTTTTATCTTGTATATATTTGTCTTAGTCTCTTCTATTCCCTCTCTTGTCCCTCAACTGTTGATATTCTTTTCTATACTTAGGGATCTTTTATCCTAAGTATAGGGGGGACAAGTTGATTTATTGATTTCGTATATTCTCTTCCTCGGTCTTCCCCATTTGTATAGTCTTCTATACTTAGGATTACTTGATCCTAAGTATAGGGGGGATCATCGACTTCCATTCATTTCATTTTTTTTATTCTTTGAGTCATTGTAGTATAGGATTCTTTTCACTTTTCTATTTGGCACGAGTTATGCCTTCCTTTGCCGCTCTTTGATCACTATGAGGACATAGTTCGAGCTAAGTATAGGGGGGTGTCGTATATATTGTATATATACTTTAGCCATAACTCGTACTTTTGTGTTTTAATAATATGGCTATTATTTATAAAATTGGAATAAAAATGTTTTGAAAAATTTTGTAAAATGGTTTGTAAAATTTTTGTAAAATATTTTGTCACGTGGGATATAAATTATGGGTATAAAAATTATTTTTATAAACTTGTAAAATCCACGTGTGAATAAAATCTGTAATTATTTGTAATTTATGTAATTTACAACTTGTGTATAAAATCCGTGTATAAAATATGTATATTTAATCCACTTGTAAAATTTATACATAAAACTTGTAATAAAAAAGTTTTTTTGTAAAACTTTGTATAAAATGTGTATATTTGATTATTGAAAAGACATAAAAATTGAAAAAGATAAAATTCTTAAAAAAATGCTAAATTCTTTGAAAAACTTTTCAAAAAAAAAGATTTTGTCATTTCTTAGAAAAAACAACAAGTTTTGTAAATATTTTCTTGCATGAGCATTTGTATTTTTCAGAATAGTATTGACATTTAAACTGGTCTGGAATGAAATTGGAAAATAGAGCTTGGTTAAGACCTTAATCCACCTAATTCTCAGAGGAACCTTATAGGATTTGGGGTTAAGACTTTTCAGGTCCATTTGGGACTTAATTCTTTGAGTCCACTAGGCTATGTTCACATGTCATCTTGATGAGCCTAAGTAGAACAATTAACAACACACGCATGACTCTCACAGACAATGGCTTTACTTGCACCAGCACCTTACACATAGCTCTCTATGGATGAGGTGGTGAGGAGGCAGTTTCCTTTGGCTTGGGGTAGCATACGAGGGTAGTACTTCTAGGCAGAACCTCTCGTCTTCTTTTAGTGAAGGAAGTGCGTCTCAACTTGGTCTGGTAGCCGTGAGGTCTAACGACATGAGTTGTGGGTTGCAATAATGCTTCAAAAGAGGGATAGTCTACTGGCTCAAGAAGAATAACTCCTTATGTATATGCTGTACCATGTAGATATGTTGTACATATGTGTTAAAAAAAAGAAAAAAAAGATGATGCAAAAAAATCAAGAAAAAAACTCCAAAAAAGTGGTGGGTCTGAGAGAAAATAATAATCCCACCGGAGTGTATATAATTCAATAAAGCAAAGCTTATGTTACCCATTCTCATCTCATGAAGCTTGCAGCGGGAGACTTAGCTACACTGGTTGGGCTCCCAGGAATACGTGGCTACACTGGCCACGGTCCATTCTCTTCTTTCCCCCTTTCTTGAGCCGGTTGAACTTGAACTTAGAAGGGAATACCCCACTCCTCGAGGAAAGAGTTGCTAGACTGAGGAATTAGAGTTACCTTGTTGAGGGAGGTTGTTTCTTTGTCATTTCTGAGGTGGGGAGCTACATATCACTTACACGTACAAGAAAAGATTCATGGTCATTAGAGTTTGTGTATGCAGACTTGTTCTGATCTGGATTGTTGAGGAGTCTTGACCATAGATTGGTGGAACTTAGAGGCTGTTGAGTCTTAAACCTATTTCCAAATAAGGTTCCGCCACACTAATAATCCAAAGGTCTGACTGAGCTCCATACTTCAATTTTATGAAGACAAGTTTAATAATCAATATTATTCTAATTTCTTTCCTTTCCTTTTCTTATCTTTCTTTTTCACTTCTTCTTTGAATAAGTGTTTGCTAAGGGACTAGCAAAGGTAAAGTATAGGGGAATGATGAATCCATGATTCATCATCTTTATTCTTTTATTTTAGCTAAAATCTTTAGTAAAATATATGTACATATTCATTAATTCTCATTATTTACCATTCATCATGTATTTGTTAATAATGTATATTTATCATTCTTTTTAACCAAAATAAAAGAATAAAGAAGAAAAGAAAAAGAAAAGAAATAAAGAAGGATGTATTTATGGAATAAATGCAGACTGACCCGAACCCCAAGAGAAGGTCAAGAATTGACCTGATCGACCAGGAATAAAGTAGGGGGAGATAGGGTCCATAACTTATAAAAATCAAGAAAACCAAATCTCACTTGTATATATTCATTATTTTCCACCTTGTACATATTTCACCTATTTTATTTATCAATAAAACAATTTCAAATAAAAAAATTTCCTTCTTGAAAGTTGTGTGTAATAATGTATACTAATTTATAAAAATATCAGAAAATTTATTTAACCAATAAATAAATAAATACAATGAATCTAAAAAGCTTAAAAGTCCAACTTCTCAGGTTCATAACTATTTATAGAAAACTCCAAATTGACCAAACTCACTTTTAAACTTCGTTTTATAATTAGTATTATTTCTTTAAAATACCAAAAAAAAATCTTGGAATAAAAGGTGTGAGTTTTGACGTTTGGACCCCTTTTTATATATGTACATTATGCGTATAAAACTTCTTTATTTTCTATCTATTTATTTGTAACTCCAAATAACTTAATTCTTTTTCTGAAATGTTCATAAAAATACTAGAAAAATACAAAAATATAACTTAAAAATAAATGTGAATAAATACCAATAAATCTCAAAATCTAAAAGCCATAAAGCCTAACTTCCAAATCTCATAACTCGGTCGTATGAACTCCGATTTGAGTGTACTCACTTTTAAAGTTCATTTTATAAAAATATCTATCAAATAAGAGTGGTTTCACTAAAATCAGAGTTAATATGTAAAAAGTAGGTTTTGGGACCTTATGGGTATACTTGTATATATGTATATATTGTATATATCTGTTTTATTTATTTTCTTATTTATTTGTGCACATATTATATTTTTAAATATTTTGTATATATTTATTTTAATTATATAAAATAAAAATAAAAATTATAAAATCTGAAAATAATCAAAAAAAATAAAGTATGTTTCACATATGTATTTTATACCTATTAATAAAGGTTCTTATTTATTTTACCTTATTTAATTAATTAATTTTATTTATTAAAAATCACCATAAATTTATTTAATAAATTATTAACATTATTTTTTTCATTATTTTGTAATTTAAAACCATTTATTTATATATTTATTGTATTTATCTTTTATTTAATCTGTTGTTTCGTCCTTTTCCCTGTTTCGTCTTTTTCCTCCTTCAGCCCAAATAATATGTTCAACCGAGCCATTTTCTCCAAATTTTATTAAGCACGCCGTTGATCGAATCGACTTGATTTATTCACTAAAATAAAGATTTTACAACCCTCATTTTCGCCCATATGAATTTTCAAATTTCCCGCCTCGTTTTGCGCGCCGATCTTTCATTCGAAATTTGACGACTCTCATCTTATAAATAAGCCCCCATCTTCTTCCTCCTCCCATCTTTGGCCATTTTCTCCATCTCCAAGGAGCTCCAATGTATCATGAGTGACAGCTGATCGTTGTTGAAGCGAGGAACAGTGCGAATCGGCCTTTGATCCGGCGATCCGTCGTCGTGCTCCGCCTCGCCGGCGAGCTCGAGCCTCCGGCACCGCCGCGCCGTCGAGGCAACGACCCGGAGGTTCCACCTCTAGCCCAGGCACCTCGTCCACCTCTGGTAACGTTAGATCTGTAATTTAGTTTCATTTCATAAATTGACGTGAACCAATTTGATCTCCGATCATTCGAATCGGAGTTCCCTGTTCTTCTTCTTCCTATTTGACATCACTTTGTTCAAACCCGTGGAATTCGACACCCTTCGACTTCTAATCATCCTCATCCCGATTGAATCGCTTCTCCGCACATTCTCCTCAGCTTCTGCTCACCTCAGATTCGATACGGATCTGAGTTTGATCCCAAGTCTATCACCTTCTCCCGGGATCCCCATTCACTCATTCGTTTGCTGCAAAATTTTTGATCTGTAATGTGGAGCCGAATGATCTGTTAAGCAGATTTTACACATGATTCCATCAGAGGAAAAGATTGTTTGGAAATTTCTTCGGAACTTGTTGTTTATGATATAATTGTGATATCAAACTCTAAGATATATTCAAGTTGAATTCTGCTAAACAATTCAAAGTTTGAACATAGAACCATAATGGAATCTGTCATTAACGTGTGAGCTGCGATTGTCAATCCAAGTTTACTGTGTGAGGGGATCTAATTATTGATGAGATTTAATCCATTCTTTTCATGTTATGCAATGCTTTGATCGGGATCAAGTAATTTGCACATAGTTTATCTCCGATTCACTTCGAATCGAGAGGGGGAACTGTTATTTGCAGGTATCTTCCTAGCTGGAGCACAGTGATCTGATCTGAATTTTCTCCAACCCAAACTTTCACATCGAATCCAGAGATCTAGCATCGTGATACCTGGAGTTAGATCAGCACATGAATCAAGCACGAGCAGCCTAATCTGGAGGAATAGCAACTGAAGGAGATACAATTGATCCATCTTCATTGAGTCGCAGTAACGAGGCATCAACGCCGATCCGGATCGTCACCGCCTTTCTCCTCAGATCGTGCTGCCGAGAATTAGCACCAACACCGTGTGCAAGCATCACAGATCGCATCCCGAGGAATCACATCCGTCATTAGCCCTTGCATGAAGCACCGACACCACCCGCGAATCCTCAGCCTGAGTAAAGAAGCACCGCGAACAGATCTGAAACTGAACCGCCTCCCATTTCTCTGCTGAATTAGGGAAGAACAGATTGATTCTCCAGATTGTACAGATACCACTCGATCGAGCAAATCCAACGGTAGAAGTCCAGCCATACATCAATTTATAGATAAGCCGTCGATTTGCAGCTCAACACCTGCGGCGAGGATCTCTCTTGGGTAATTTGTTGAAAACTTTCTGGCCATCTTCGTATTTGCAAACAAATTCATTGATAGATATATCCCACGTGATTTGGACATGCAAATTCTGTGAATGTTGCATAATTTCCCCACCTTTACTCCTTGTTGTTATCATCTTCTAAAAACTTTTGTTGAAATTACGGATCAGTCCTTCATTTACAGAACTTACTTTCTTGTATATATTGCATGGAATAAATAGCATTTCTGTTCTAAAAATTTCTTAAAAATTAGAGTAAACTCCTGCATAGTTGCTTTATATTCTGTAATTTTCATTGAGCAAATTAGATTGATTTTCTATTTTTAATAATTCAAAAACTCATAAAAAAACATTGCCTTCCATAAAAAAAACATAAAACTCTCAAAAATCTAAGAGTAGCTTGTTTAGATTACCTCTTTTATTTCATTGCTTGTCTTTGAAACGAATGGCCCTTGCTTAATAACTGTTGCCTCCTTGAGTTCGACCCTGGGAGCTATACCAGGTTAATAACTAAATAGCAAAAATCCATCATCTTCTTTGGTCTCTTTGATTTGGATTTAATAATTGTTTGATTCAGTTGGTTTTTCTTTGGGTACAACGACATTCTCTATTAATAAACTAAAACCCAAGCGAGATAACTGGCTAATCAAAATGTATGTGTTTTATAATTTTTAGTGTTTTTGGTATTTTTTTGGGATTTTTCTGATGTTTATTAAATTGTTGAAGTGTGTAGTTTCTTTGTTTTTCTTATTTTCTTAATATATTAAAAATCCAAAAAAATTATAAAATAATTAAAAACCACCAAAAATATTTTCTTCTTTTATTTTGTTTCCTTTTTGACTTCGTAGGCCGCAAGGCCAATCCGTGCTCCTTGTGTTCGACCCTGGTCGCTATACCAGGTTAAATTAATAGCAAGACCGCTATTTCGTGTTTGATTGATTTTATCTCTTTATTGGTGGTCTATTTTTCTTGATCGACACGATCGAGTGACCGAGGTCGCGACGACCCTCGTAGAGATACCTGATTGCCTTAGTCGCTCGGTTTTTCGTGTCATCATTCGGCTGCTCCACCATTCGGTTACGCGATCCTCCCCTTTTCAGAGTGACAATCAAGAGAGGGAGTGGGTGTGGGTAGCATTTGGAACATAGTGCCTTAGGTCCGGCGATGTTTTCATCCAGCTCCGTCGCGAGGAGCTCCCAGCCTCTGGTCGTGCCTCTCGTCAAGGTCATTACCGCCGAGGACTTTGTTCTCCAGCCTAGGCGTCAGCATCCATTCATAGGTAATCTCCACACCTCCATCTCCTTCGAATCCTGCATGTTAGTCCCATTTCACATCCAGCTTTGACCTTCATATCGGTTCCATCCCCGTCACTCCGCTCCTCGCATACCCACACAATTCGAATCTGCTTCTACATCCAGCTCTGCGCTCTGTCCCTCGATCCAACCATTGGGCTGGAATCGAACTTCAGGTCGAATCCATCGCACGTAATTGATCTGACCCATCATTTTCCCTGTTCACGCTAAGTTCGTGCCTTAACTCTTCGTCGAAGTTCTATCTCCGAGCAAGCATGTACCCTTGTAGGACCAGCGGCCAGAGACCTCCGGTTAGGAGGGAATTTCGTACCTGCAACCCTTCTTGAATACCAAAACAAGTCGAGTGCACATCATTGAATACATCATACTTTCCACTGCTTGTACATATAGAACTTCTAAAGATATCTGCTCCTTTCTAGGACATTGACACTTAGTGAGTCTCTTTCCGAGAACAATCGATATAGGAGCTGTAGTGCTAT
The DNA here is from genome assembly GCA_037367405.1 of Ottelia alismoides. Lineage (NCBI taxonomy): Eukaryota > Viridiplantae > Streptophyta > Magnoliopsida > Alismatales > Hydrocharitaceae > Ottelia > Ottelia alismoides. The sequence continues at coordinate 477,038 of JAZKJV010005394.1, read as the reverse complement.
TCTACTTTCCAAATCTCTTTAATACAATATGCAAATATTTTTCTTGACTAAGACTCAATGTCCTTGAATCTCAGTGTCTTGTAATTTGAATTCCTAGAACATAAAATACTTCGCCCATGTCCTTCATCTCAAATTCACTGCGTAATTTCTCTGTAATTTCATTGAGCATTTCTATGTCATTACACATGAGTAGAATGCCATCTACATATAATGACATGATAACAAACTTGCTCCTACTCTTCATGACATATACACAATTATCGAACTTATTTGCAACAAATCTAAATTGGATAATTTTCTCCTGGAACTTTTTTTATTTTTTTACTAATAGGATTTGAATCATGGTCCTTTAAAGTGAGAGCCACTGCTTCTACCACCAGACCATTAGAGGGGTTCTTTTCTCCTGAAACTTTAGATACCATTGTCGTTTATAAATTATTTTCTCGTGACCTTCCACCTTAAATCCATGAGGTTCTCACATATACATCTCCTCTCTTAATTCTCCATTAAGGAAGGTTGTCTTCACATCTATTTAGAATAATTCCAAATCCATATATACGACTATACCTAAGATCATTCGAATGAGCAAACTTAGCAACCTGAGAGTAGATTTCCTAGAAGTCTATTCCATCTTGCTGGATATAACCCTTGAAAACTAATCTTGCTTTGTATTTATCAATAACACTATTTACTTGATATTTTTTCTTGAATAACCACTTACCTCCCATGGATTGCCTACCTTTTGTTAAATCACATAACTCCCATCAATTGTTTCGTTCAATTGTGTCCAGCTCATCCTCCATAGCAGTTGTCCATGATTCCAGCTCATTGGAATTCATTGTTTCATTAAAGGATATGTGATCTATACAATCTGCTACATCCTCATATAAGGTATAACACGATGTCTCATACCCATATAAATGATAATCTTCCATCCATGCAAGCTGTGTTCTGGATCTCTTGTTGCTGATTATACTTATGGGTTATGTGGATCTACTCACTTCCTCTAAAGGATCATCATTGTTTATAAGTTCATTATCTAAGTGTGGATAATCAATATCATCTACGAATTCATGTCTTATCTCTAAAATTATCCTCATTATCCTGTAGGATAATCGGAGGATCTTGTTCCTTTACTTCATGTTCTTTGTCCTGATGATTTTCAAGGAAGGTGGAATCATGACTTTCGATCATACCATTTGATTTATGGGAAAACCTATAGCTTTTAGAATGTTCACTATATCCGGCGAATTTTCACTTTAATGTCTTGAAGTCTAGCTTGTCTCTAAGCTTACTTGGTACCAAGACATGTGCAACACATCACCATTTCGGAGCATGACGTAACTCGGGTTTCCTGCCATTCCAAATTTCATACGACGTTGATCTATATACTTGGAAGGAATCCTATTTTGTATGTAATTAGCAGTCAACACTGCTTCTCTCCAAAGTTTCTTTGAGAGACCTGAGAGTGATAACATACACCTAATTGCATTCATCAATTTTCTATTCTTTCTTTCAGCTACACCGTTTTGTTGTGGTGTATACGATATTGTAGTCTGCCTACAAATTCCTACTTGAGTGCAGTACTCATTGAACTCTTTTGAAGTATATTCTCCACCTCTATCAGTCATATGGGTCTTAATAGCTTTTCCCAATTTTGTCTCTACTTCAGTCTTGTATCTCTTAAATGTTTTAAAAGCTTCTATCTTTCTTCCTAAGAGATAGACATAAGAGAACTTAGAGAAGTCATCAATGAATGCTATGAAGTATTCCTTGTTTATATGTGTAATGATGCTCAATGGTCCACATATGTCTGAATGGATTAAGCCTGATAATTCTTTTGACCGAATTCTCATCGAGAAGGGTTTTCTCGTCATTTACCAGTCAGTCAATGTTCGCAGGGCAATGTCCTTGCACTTTTAATCTTAGGAAAAAAATTATATTTAATCATTTAATCTATTTTGGAATTTTATGAATGACCTAGTCTCATGTTCCACAAATCATAATCGACAAATAACACAGAAAGTACTCAGAAATAATATTCATTTATTCACTAGAACTTTTTGTAGGAAGATATAATATGCCATGCTCGGATACAAAACTTCTCATGGCATAGACCTTCTTATTCTTTACTATGGATACATACTTATTATAAAAACGAACTTCAAAATATTTCCCGAGTAGAACTGGAACATATACGAGGTTCCAATATATTCCTAGAGCGTATAGTACATCTTGAACTGCCATTATACTGTTGTCCAGTTCAAGCCTTTATGTCCCAACACCTTCAACATCCAAGTAGGTGGTGTTCCCCATGAATATCCTATGTTTGCCTTTCTCTAGCTCCTTGAAGTCCACTAGTCCCTCATTCGTCTTGGCAATGCGGTGGTTTGCACCAGAGTCAATCCACCACTTGTTGTAGTCTGTGACCGTAAAGTTGCACTCCACAACAACTAGGAATTAAATTTTCTTCTTGCCTTTTTTCAGGCACTTCAGAATTTTCCGACATCTTCTTGTCGGGACACTTGACCTTTAAATGAACATATTTACCGTAACTGTAGCATGAGCCATGTGGGTATTTCTCACTTTTCCCTTGAAATTCTCCTTGGAGGGCCCTAATCTTTTCTTTACGTGCATCACATTTGCTTCTTCTTCCTCCTCCTCCTCAAACTTAAAGATCTCGACTTTTGATCTTTGCTTCGAGAGATCTTGCTCAATTACCAGCTGTGCAAGTAGTTCTGTCACACTCTTGATGTTGTTATTTATCCTCAGAGATGTGACAACTATGTTGAGTGAGGGTGGGAGACTTCCTAGAGTGGTTGCTATTTGCATCCTCTTTGGAATCACACATTCAATAGCTTTTTTTTTGAAACCAAAAAGGGGGGAAACACTCGGAGGTGTCCACCCCACTATATTAAAAAGAGATCAGAACAACCGGGACTCGAGGAGAGTCCGAGCACATGGACTACATTCTCAACATAGAACCTCTCTGCATGGAAAATTACATCATTTCTAACAAGCCAAACAAACCATAAACCCACAATTGGCGCCAATCTCTTTGCATTTGGATGAAAACGAGAATTGAGGAGAGATTCCCAGAATGTCGTCATGTTGCTACAATATACCCAAGCCACATCCAACATCTGCCAAAAAACTTTCGTCTTTCCACAATCCTGGAACAGGTGCTCAACGGATTCCAAGTTAGAACTGCAAAGAACGCATGAGTTGTCCTCATAACGACAGATGTGAGCCCGCCTCTCCCTTGTAAGGAGCCTCTCATGCATCAGGAGCCACAAGAATATTCTAATGCGTGTCGATACCTTCATCTCCCAAATCATTCTGCAAACCTTAACAAGGTCCTCATGAAGCGGCTCTTCTCCCTTGATCAACTTAGAGTAAGCCTTGTTGGCAGAAAAATCGTCATCTCTCCAAACCCAGTGGTCGCTACCAATGTTGGGGCCCTCAATTGAAGATAAAGATTCCATCAAAACGAGATAATTGCATTAGTCGTTCGGAGAGCGCATCGATGAAAGTAAGTCTCCAAGCACCATAAACCCAGTAATCAGCAACACTGGCAACTTTGTCCTCTGCTAGAGCAGATAAATGCGGGAAGTGGGTCGCTAGAGGTCCGCCATTGATCCAACCATCCATCCAGAAGAAAAAATTGCAACCATCACCTAGGCGAGGATGGAAGAGAAGAGGATGATCTGGGATAATCGTGCGAATACCTTCCATAATGGCGTCTCAAACCGAAGGTGACGAAAGCCACTAATAGAGCGCACATCAACCCCATAGATGTTGCGAATGAGTCTACTACAGATGTCCTTCTTTTTACTCCAGATTCTCACGGCCCATTAAAGAAGAAGAGCATGATTCATCAACTCCAATCTTAACACACCAAGCCCCACATCCTCCTTTCGCAGCGTAACAGTATGCTAATCCACAAGGTGTAAAGAATGACTATCCCCACCGGTCCTGCCCAAAAAAACCTTCGCATGACCTTCTCAAGCCGATTGCAAATCCCCGCTGGACGACATCTCGTCGACATGAAGAAAATTGGGATCGCTGCCAAAACTGCCTTCACCAGAATCATGCGACCACCATGAGAGAGCAAAGAGCCCTTCCAACCTACCAACTTCCTTTCTAACTTCTCTACCTTAAGGAGCTAATCAGAGAGAAGAATGCAACCGCATCCCAACGGCATTCCCTAATATCTAATTGGCCTCGTACTACGTGGACACCCCAACTCCAGAGTACATGCTACAACCTATTCCTCGGAAAGACCAAAAGGGATCATGCTGGACTTATCTTTGTTGTGCTTAAGGCCAGAGAGCTCACCAAAGATCTCTAGAACCATCGACATTCCCCTCACTTCGGAGGCCCCACCCTCAATAAAAAATAGCATCGTCCGCATACTGGAGAACCGGAATGGAGATATCACCCAAAGAATATCCAGTCGTGAGAACACGGGCCATTACCTGCATCACCATATAGGGTAATACATCTGCCACAAGGACGAAGAGTAGTGGTGCTAGAGGACATCCCTGATGGACCCCCCGCTGCGGATGGAAGAATCCTCCCTCGAGGTGACCATTCACTAAAACAGAGTAAGATGCAGTGGTCACACACCTCTTCATCCAAGAGATCCACAGATCCGGAAACCCCTTTTTGTGCAGGACAGATCACAAGAAATGCCAGTCAACACTATCATAGGCCTTGGAGAAATCCACCTTCCACAACACCCCCCTTGTCTGACGCTATTGACGGTCTGCTACGATCTCAGAGGCCATCACTAAACTATCACCAATATATCTCCCAGATATGAAAGCAGATTGCACGAGAGAAATCAGGCTATCAAGAACCTCACCGAATCTCTCTGCGAGAACCTTTTGCAATAATCAGATAAATAACATTTGAGAGGGCGATAGGTCGGAAATCCTCAACACGTTCGGACGCCTCCTTCTTCTGAAGTAGGAATCAATAGTTGCTAGAACATTGTCCATCATCTTATTCACATGCTCGAGGACGTTTTCAGATTCCTTCATTCTACGCGAGTTGCACTTGTGTATAAGAAGCTTGACGCTCACTTCCTACTTGGAGTGATATTTCTCCTTAACCATGGTCCAGAGCTCATACGCTGAGTTGCAGGTTTTGAAGATCCGAATCAGATTCAACTCCACATGGATCACCATAAAGATCCTAACCCTATTATATATTTTCTCCCACTATTCATGAGACTTAATTTCTTTCATAATTGGATTCTCAACTAAGATAGGATCAGATTTGTCTATAATGGAGTGTATGCTACGTGTGCGGGTCAAAATAGATCTTTCTACTCCACTGTTCATAATTAGTACCGTTAATGTACTCTATTTTCCCCACCTTAGTGGCAATGGTTTTGCTTGATATTTTGGATCTAATGAAATAAATGTAAGTTGGTATGAGACTGTGATATTTAACAAGAATAAGCAAAGATAATTTTGTAAAGCAATTAAGATAGATTTAATTTTTGTAAAAATATCCCAAGAGTTTCATTTCAAGCAATAAGCACATGAACCAAAGAAGAGAATATATTTCCATTTAATGATACATTTTTAACGTTAAAACAAACTTCTAATTCAATCAACACACAACTACAAACAAGTCACCCTTTTATTAACAATTAGCTAAAGTCTATTATGCTTCGATTAAATTAATGCATATATTCTTAATATAAATTTTGATAAGAAAAATTTATTTTATACATTATTTTCAATAATTAATGTAATTTAACAACAATGCTACACTAACAGTAAAAGAAACTACAAGGTTGATCACAAAAAAACTGTATTTTTTTTGCAAACAAGTCTGAATACAACAAACTTTAATATAATTTTTTTATAGCAAAAAACAAATTCAACACAGATTTACGAGATTAATTGGGGATACTTACAAGATTTTAGGAATTTTGACAAAGGTCAATAAAGGATCAATGCAATAAAAAAGCACTTGATGAATTAAACCTATTGAATAAGGCAACCTTCTTGACATAATAAACTTGCACAAACTTAGTTTTTTTCATGCCTAAGATGTTAAACAATAGAATGATGTGCAAACCCCCGATTTTTATATCTCCCTTATTAAGAAATCAAATTAAAAAATAAGCATTATAAAGATAGCACGACTTGGCAATTCTCTATAACTTTTGATTGAATATAAAACAAAAAAATGCAGATTGAATTTAAACGGCAATGATGAGGGTGATCAAAAGAATTAGAAAAATAATATAGTCACACCTTAAAAAACACGTTGAAACTAATTAATAAGAAACATTGCCTTTGCTTGTGAAACAACCGCAAGGAGTTCATGATAATAATTAATACTATCCCATTTAGACCCGTGAGGCAACTTGCCTACACGTGAAGACCTGCAGACACTTTAGGGCATGTTTGGTTACTGGGTTGGGCTGGGTTGGGGTATCCTTCTGTGAATAATAACTGTTTGGAGGGTTGGAATGATAATTGTGATGTGATGTGACATTGATTATGTGTTATATTAACTTTTTTAATGATTTTGATATGCTTTTTATGTTAATAATTTTATTTGAGCATGGTTAAAAAATATTATACCCAAGAAATTGTAGAGTCAATACAAGCAATCACAACCTATGAATGCATGGTTAGAGCTAGGGGTATACCAAGGTACCCCAGTGTAACCTGGCAACCAAACATGCCCTTAGGGTTTGTTTGCGAACGAGGGCGGCGACGATGGATCTCTAATGTCTACCACTGACTATTGAAGCGGATGCTAGAGTCAGAGGGTCGATAGATCAACGAGGAGTGAGATTGACGAGCTCTGATAGTAATCAAGGATCGAAATGTATGCCTCCTTCGACTTCTTCGTTAGATAGAACGGGAGATGATTAGGGATTTTGAGTTATGGATTGGAAGGGGGTTCTTGTAGAGCGAGGTTCTGTTGATGGTTTCATTCCCCTCCATGTTAGAGGTGTTATAGGACGTAAGCCCTTGCAATGCCGGCCTCCTTCCTTCACACCATATGCGGTTAGGGTATTTGTGAGACAAAACCTCGCCGCAACCACCGGAGGTGGTTGCTTGACCACGCGGTCAAGGAGGCCATTCCACAGTAAATCATCACACGTACTATCCAACCTAATTGCCAGGAATTGACAAAATTTCACAGAAGTGATTCATCCTTCCCAAATGTAGCATACAATTCATGTTGTACTTTGCTCTACAAGGTGTGCTTGTTCACTATAGGTAGGTAGGGGTGTGCATGGTTTTTGGTTGGACGGGTACCCGACCCGATCCATATGAAATGATCCTAAACCAATAATATCCAATATAACATTACAGGTCGAGTACCCACTGTGGCGTAACCCGTCGTATTCGGGGCACCAACTGTTCGACATCGGATACCCATGGGGCGAACCGTGAGTGTCTGGTGTTTGTCACCCCAATTCTAAGTATGATCTCCAATCGATGCTTCAATGAGATAGGAGATTCTCTCAATTGCTTTAGATGATATGCAACGATGCTCTGCTCCATATCGTTGTAGATCTGCAATGCTAAGGTTGAAGACGGAGCTTCTGATTGTGCTCAGATCCAAGGAACCTCTTCCAGGTGTTTATAAATCGCCAGGGGTTCTCAATCGGATGTGAACTTCGATGAAGGTGCATCTACAGGAAAATGAATCTAAACCAGTCAAAGTAATTACTCGTTGATGCTTCACTCGAAGTCTTGATGGATGCTCTTCAAGTTGATGACACTCGGGCAATTTGTGCAATACCATTCTTTCCCCAAATCGAATAGCCCGTTTGGTGCTCCGGTGGTGGTTGATGCTTTGTCTCAATGCTCTAGATGAATCGTGCAAAGATGCTCCAAGTGAACTGTCTCTGAGCAACAACTCGATAGTGTTCAGCTCTATTTGGGATGTGGAACGATGATCTCTTCCGTGGTTTGTGTCTTTCTAGATAGTGCTACCTGCAAGAGATACAAACAATCACCTAATTTATGGTAGTGATCCGTGGGTACCCACGGGTACCCATTACTATTCAACTGATTCGGGTACCCGTTAGAACGGGTATCCGTTGGAATGGATCGGGTCTACCGATTGACCCAGTGATAATGAGTCGGGAAGGTTCGGGTATCCGCCCCATGAACACCCCTAACTATAAGGACATATGCTTAGATCGATCCTTTTTATAAGGACATTATATCAGTATATTAAATGAATAACAAATCAATCAATTATATATATAGGACCACCAGGTTAATACATATCCATAGTCACATTTAGAGTCACTCGTTTTCGTATGTGGTACCAAAAGAGTTTGAAATGTGGCACCAAAGTACATTAGAAATGGAGGAATTTGGTCGGCATTTGCCTTCCTCTTGTACATCTAATCATTTAGCCAGTGTTCCATTAGAATAATTAAAATCATCACACGCGATATAGATGAAGAGAATACATGTGCATGTGTTCCTATTGTCACCAAGTGTTTGAAGTCTGGTTTAGATTACATCTAAATTGCACGCATTTTATTTTATTATGGACCGTCGAGTCGACATTGTGTGTGTGATATATATATATATATATATATATATATATATATATATATATAACAAACGCAACATTTATCGAGCTTTTATCACAATGCTATAAAATGTTCTATACAAATGAAAATTTTGATCATTTGTCAACATATCTTTCGATGTTAAATATACGACAACTAGTATCATTCATTGTAAAATTACCTTTTCTTCTTATAATTAACAGCGAATGTCATATTCATTGCTAAAGGTTCATTTAACGCACCTTATTCATCGGTTTATTTGTCAAAACTTGTATTAATAAACAATTAGAAAAAGTTAATGAAAAATTGTTATTATATGAATTATTGCTGGGAAGATAACAACGAATATAATGTTCATTGTGAACTTAAAGAATCAAGTAACGAATAATATGCATGGTTATATATTTAACTACGAAAGTATTGTAACGAATGGTAACTTGTTTCGTTGCTTTAGGTCAATTTTATCATTGTGTCAGTATGCTATTTTCATAATTGGTTATCCATCCTTCACCTTGAGATATGTTAACTTCTTAGACAAAATTCTTGTCAACTTTAGGGTTGGACATTATTTGGGTTACTCCATATTATCTAACTACATCGCTAAAAACAAGTCAAATAAATTTGATTTATATTGGCTTTAGGGTCAGGTCAGACCTGAATTATATTCCATCAGTTGATTATGGATAGGTTTGTAGGTCTAATGTCTTCCACCCAATCCAGCCAAGCAACTCGAACTATCAAGCCATTCACCCACCACAACGTCCTTTGCCACCCTTTAGTTGTGCCACCTCTATCTTGTCAAGTGCAAGGGTGAAAACCAACTGCAATGGTGAAAGTTACATGCTTGTAGTGGCACAACAAGTTGATGGGAATGAAGATAGTCTCGAAGTGCATGCGATAATGTTCTTCCCTCTCGACGATGTATTCTCAATACCCTATAGTTTCCCATGGCCAACCGGGTGGGTCAAGTTCCATTATCTGTAAGTAATACAAGTTGTTTGCCCAAGCCTAAACTCGATTGTTGGATTATTGAGAAGAGGACACATGAAAAAAGGAGGAAGGTCATGTTGGCTGAGTGTTTCTTAACCAGTATTGGTTTGAATAAATCATAGTCCATTTTATCTCATCCAGTAATAAATTAATGGAAGGACACAACTGTTCATGGTATAAGAATCACTACTGCAATTTTAACCTACCTCGATGTTTATAAACGTCGACTTAGAAACATTTAAACGCCGTCCTAGTATATACTGACGTTTATTCAACGTCGTCAAGATATGTCGGCCCAGCCTCATCGTCGTAGGCTAAGTCGACACCTAATAGCAAACGTCGATTTTGAATTTTGGCCAAGGGCGACGTTCAAACGTCGATCTTAAAAGTTTATAAAACCGTTTACAAACTCCGTTAATGAATTTTCCCGACATTTAAACGTCGACTTTAATATAACAAATGCGACGTTTGAACGTCGACTAAAATGCTCTGGATGGCATTTGAAGGTTGTTCTTGATTATATTTTTTCCTAGATAAGGATTAAATATTACACTTCTTGTAAGATTATATTTTAAAATGCATTGTATATTAAGATTATATTTTAAAATCCATTGTATATTATAGGTTTAATTTGTCTTTTTCTATAGATTTTGCGAGCATCATATCTGTGCATCTTCCAATCTTATAATACGAGGCCACGTAAGTTTAATCTGCAGCAGTCATAATGTCAAGTGAAATCTGATTTCAATGGAGTTCTGCAGCGGTGTTATATCATCTGTGTGAAAAATGTAAATTTGAGTTAAAATGTATGTATATATATGAATCGTTGAGAAAATCCAAATTCCAAATAAGATAACAAATTTGGGATCAATACCAGAATCAATGCAGAATTGTTGTGGGAAGCATATAATAATATCATAGGCTCTCGCTACAGAATAACTACTACTCTCACCCTCGATCAAACAAGGTTGATGTCTTGACCTTTTTCGATGACCTGCATTACCATCAGATTGTTTTTTTTAAAGAGAGGCATTTATCCATGTAATATTCCATAGGTCACAATTATACAAAAAAAGTTAGACATAGGCAGTAAGTATACCTCTTTAAACCTTCATCAAAACATACCTCAAAGGCTCAAACCTCACATCAGATGTGCCTTTCTCCCTCGGCCATTTCCACAAACACCTTGTGTGCACCATAACGAGACCCCATAGCAACTTTCCTATAGCTGACCTCGTTCCTTAGCCATGGTCTTCATGTGCTTCTACGCCTAACGGTTCTTGACCTTTTTCCTCCCGATGGGGCCCTGTGCCCCGCTGTCTCCTCCGACTGCAGCCCTATTGATGAATCCACGTTTCATCATCTTTATTCTATCATTTTGGCCTTAAAAACCCTAGCAAATGCGTGTAAATAGCATTAATTCATGCATTTTATCATTCATGTATATGTGTGTAAATATTGTATAAAATGCGGTTTTTAAAGCCAAAATAATAGAATAAAGAAAAGAAAAGAAAAAGAATAAAATATTGTAAATATTTTATGACCCGAAACAGCGAGACCTAGGCATCTTGATGAATAGGTCGACAAGGAATAAAGTAGGGGGAGATAAGGGCCAAAAATACAGATAAAATACCTATACATTCTATTCATTCTTTATTCATTTTGAGACCTATTTTTGGTTCCACTTTTTATACATCAAATAAAGAAACTTTGTACATGAAAGTTGTAGATAATTTTATAAAGAAAAATACAAAATTTATTTCACAGAAAAATAATGTACAGATAAAAAGTTACGGTCTAAATAAAAATCCAGAAAGCCAACTTCCCAGACCTGTATCTCACAAACGGCAACTCCAAATGCATCAAACTCACCTGTAATTGTATATAGAAGAAAATAAGCTAATTAATGGCGGTAGTTTCGCATTTGGCGGAGCTACGGTTTGAAAGTTTACTTTTGGACCCTCATTGTATACTTACACATATTAAAATATTCAATTTATTATTTATTTATTATTTTTATAATTTTATATTTTTATAATGTTGTAAATAATACTTATAATAATTATGTGCATTAAAATCAGAATAAAAACATAAATAAAATACAAATAAAAATACTTGTATATATTATAATACATAGGTATAATACATGTAGCTATACCTATACAAATAACACATTCATTTTATTAAGTGTATAAAATATATCAGAAAATTAAAATAAAAATATATTTGTGTATATAAAAGTATTTTATAATTTTAGAAAATAAAAACCAAAATAAAATAAATTAAAAATACCTAAATAAAAATAAAATACATAAATATATAGATATAGATACCTATAGGGGTATAAATGCAAACTTGTAAAAATAAGTCTCATAAAAATAAATAAAAATCACCATAAAATAATTTATAAAAAAATAAACATTTTTTATTTTATAACCAAAATTTAAATAAATCATTTTCTATTTTTTCTTGCATTTCTAAGCATTTTTGCCAAGGTTTTTTCTGGTTGGTCCACGTGGACCAACCAGAACTCTTCCTTGGTTGACCTCGGTCAACTCTCTGACCGAGGTCTGGCTATTGTCAGACTGCATTTTCCTTGGACTTCGCGGATTTTTCCAGGCCAAATCTTTCACCGATTGGCCTCGGTCTCTTCTGCAAAGTTGTTGCCCTACCATCCAGCTATCACGCCCTAGGATTAGATGCGACATTTGACCGTCGATTCACGAGCCACGCGCCCTCGAAGTTCGCCCGTCGACCATCTTTCAAAATAGGGCCCTTTCCTCCATTTGCCCTTTGAACCCCTTTTGGTCCCTGTTTGAGCCTCTTCTTCCACCTCCGGATCGACGTCGGTGACAGGGACGCCTCCAGCTGGGCTAGGAGCGCTCAGGCGAGGACCGAGGAGGTCTCCAACCCCTCATCTCCGGCCTTGGCCGTCGAGGTACCAATCTCAGGTTTTTAAAACCTTGAGGTCCGTTTCTATCATTCTTTCTTGCATTTTCTTAGTTAGTGTAACCTTAGGATAAGATTCGCACATTCCATTTTAATCCAGATCCCTTCCTTCGCCAAATTCACCCCTCGCCGGAGCTTGCTCCGGCGAGCGCCTACCTACGCCCATCACTCCGCCTCCTTCTCGTTTCCACCATTCCGTGGGGTCGGGGCACTTTACCCCCGACCCTATCACTTCGTCCTTGCAGGTTCAGGAGTTGAAGAGCGCACCTGGGGTCGTTTTGAAGGTCGACCGAGGACCTCGGAGCTTCACAGCTCCGCCAGGCTCGCACGGCCACTCCGGACTTCGCCGGAGCGTTTTGAGACCCTCAGTACCTTGGCGAACCTTGCAGGGAGCCTCCGGACAATTTTGTAGCTTCACAGCGAGTCGGAAGGGGCGGGGATCACCGGGAGAAGTTCGCTGCGGCGAGGCTTCGTCCCAGTTCTTCGTCGCCCCCTTTCAACCGTTCGATCAAGTCCGGCCGTCCAGGAGCACAGCTGCCGTCGGATGATGCATAGCCTCGACCGTTGATCGGCCTTAGCCGATCTAATCAAGACCGTCCGAGCCCAAGGGGCATCGCGCGCTGCGCGCCCGACACGTGGCTTAAGTAATTCATCAAGTGCCGTCGGATCGCGCTTTGGTTTGGGTAATTTTGCTTCCTTACCCAGGCCGTTTTTGTATTTAGTAATTAAGCATTAAAACTTTCCTTTGTTGCTTTAAAACTTCTGTAGAAATTGCATTCTGAACCATTTGTTTTGTGATATTACGTTGGTGCCCCTGCCAGATGCGCGTGCGACGCACGTGGTTTTGGTGCTTTTGCAAGGGCACCCTCGCTTGTCTTGTTATTTAACTTTGGTCCTTAAAAGTTTTATTGTAGTATAAAATTTCTGGAAATATTGTCGCAAGGCCCTGGAACATCTGTTTAAGTGCGGATAAACCCCTGCTAGGTCACGTGCGAGTCACGTGTGCCTGGTGATTTTTTACAGACGAACCCTTGCGGCTTTGTGTATTTACGTTCAGTCCGGGAACTATTTTATTTAGTATAAATTTTGTGGAAATTTTGCGTGTTTGCCCCTGGATTTTTGAATATTTGCATATAAGCCCCTGCCAGGCCTTGAAAGTTTTGTATGCTTGTTGTAATTAGTTGACCTATCATTTTAAGCCCTAAAAAAATCCATAAAAATTGCATTAGGCTCCTGTTTCATCATACTTCCACGCCATATTTTTGCATTTGCATTTCATTGCATTTTAATATTTATTAAAAATCAAAAATAGTCATGTTTAGCACTGTTTGCATTAGAAAATACCAAAAAAATATAAAAACACATCAGAAAATTCCCAAAAAAATATATTTTGCTTATCTTATTGTGTTCTAACTCCAGTCCAAAAATCATTAAAAAATACAAAACAAAACTCCTAAAAATTAGAAAAGCCCAAAAACATTCCTAAAAATCTAAAAAATCCTAGAAAAATCCTAAAAATATAAACTCAGTTCCTGTAGTTTCTCTATTTTATTCTCTTTTATGGAAAATTAATTTGAAGAATTTTTGACACTGTTTATTATTTTTCATCCTCAATTTAATTTCGGCCAGCAACTTTTATTCACTGTTTTCTTTATTTAGCTCTTTAAAAATACCAAAAACATTCTAAAAATTACCCAAAAATCACAAAAACAGTAAAAAATCCTAAAAATATCAAAAACATCTTATTTCTGAATTTTTGGTTATTTTTGCACATTTTTATAAATACTTTAGCTTGTCTTTTATTACATTGTCTTTATTTTCCGATATTGAAAAAGAAAATAAAAAATATAAAATATAAAAATCAGTAAATTAAAAATCAAAATACAAAATTATAAAATTAAAAAGTAAATAAAAAATTATAAAAATTAAAACCCACAAAAATTAGCATCATAGACTTTTGATCACATACACACATTTTTTGAGCACTTGTGCCCCGTTCTACCTGTCTGCTCCCTGTGTTCGACCTCTACACATACTTGCACCTATACACATCTTGTTGTAGAGTTATAATAAATTTTAGCTCCGCACATTTATTTTCATTGCTTGATATATTTGCTGTGGGTTAATTGTTGTTTTAATCCGAATTTCGTGTGGTCGATTCAGCGACTGAGTTCCCGCCTTGTGTGGAACTTAAGATCACCGATTTTCATGATTAAACAAATGGCGCCGTTGCCGGGGAGCAACAACGCGTAGTTCGGGTCTTGTTTGTGTTTGTGATTGATTGTCTATTTCGCGGCTTTTATTTTTCGCTATTTTATTTTCTTTATTTTTGATATATCTCTTGATCAGTCTAACCCCCTCTCTTGTTGACTTTGTGCGAGGTACCGCGGATCGAGGGAGGCGCTCCACCCTAGGCGCCTACGCACCCACGTGAAGCCGGCTTCTGCCAGCTTAGCACCGAGGAGACGAGGAGAGATTTTTGTAGACCTAGCTCCACCTTAGTTGTTTCATTTATTTCCTTGCATTTATTTTTGTAATTTGTAGTGAGAGAGAGACTATTATTTGTAATAATACAGGTACCCCCGAACTTGGACATTCGAGCCTAATTTCCAAGTGATTGTTCACTTGGGGGCTCACCGCAGTTTCGACGGTTTTCATCGCATTTTTTTACTTTGTTTTTCGATTTTCGATTTTCTTTATTTTGTGTGATTGAGCCCGTAGTTTTAGGATTGCTTGCGATAGACTAAGGCCAAACACCTAATACCTTGCATGTTCCTATAGTATCGTTTGGACTTAGTCAAATTTAAACAGTTGATTCATCACCTTCAATCCATCGTGCCGCGAGCTCTCCCCGCAAAGCGCTTTCTCCTACCCTCAATTTGTTGAGCAGAGGAGGGGTGAGCCGAGACCGGACTCTAGGGTTGAGGATTGGTGGTCGACTTGTGGTGCTTCCCGCTAATAGCAATTTCTGCAACTTAGGGCGATTTCATCGGCTTTGCATTTGCATATAGATAGGTTTCAATTCTGCTAAGCATCCTTGCATGTAGAGTGCTGGAGGCAAGGTGAGCATTTCTCTTTAGCATTCATCATCGATTGCCGCTTGCATTGCTTTTCCACCTCTCTACCTCTGATTTTGCCAACTTAGGTGCTCAAAGGAATTGAATCCCCGATAGGATCGTGCATTTTCATTAAAAATCCAAAAAAAGTGATAATCCATAAAATTGGGACTGCTAATTTTACTTGACCCTAAAACTGATCAAAAAGAAAAATCTTGTATTGGGGCGAGTAATCCCCTCATTGTCTTCGCTTTTATTTGCTCACGCACACACTAAGGTTAGTGCCCAAATCCCATTTCAGCCCCCTAAGTGTTTGCGCAATATTTTGACTTCTCACCTAACTCTAAAACAGACAAGATAAAAAGACCGCATTTGTGGTCTCTACCGAGTTGAGTAGGTGAATTGAGGGTTTGTATTATTTTCATTTTTTGTCTGTGATTGTTTTGTGTGCGTCCTAGATCGCCGCTGCGCACTTGCGCCTTTCTTCTCCACTCTCTTGACTTGACCGTCGTGCTCTCCCGATCATTTTCCTTTTGTTTTCGAGATGGCCAACTGGAGCGTATTTTATCCGGACTTCGCGGATCCCTCTTTCACTCCGACCGGTCCATCTCCTTTTTTCCAGGAGGACTTTGCTCCTGATTTTTGTACATATCCGACCAACCCACTATTTCAGGACCCGGACTTTGACCTTCACCAGTCATTTCCACCACCATCACCTACACATTTCGACAACCCGCTCTTCCTTGAGTATCCCGATCCGGAATGTGATTTTTGCCCACACCCACCGCCCACATTCGACACACCCGATCCTGAGATTTTGGAGTCACATTTCATGGTATCCACACTTGAGACTTTGAATCAGATGATGGAGCATATGAATTCGAGGATTGCCAACCTTACTAGTTTAAATAAGAACCAAAATGACGCTCCAGTCTTTGAGGATATGGAATCAATTGAGGATTACCATGAGAGCTTGCAATCGCCCAAAATACAAAAAAATGAGAAAAATTTAAAAATACAAAAAGATTTCGGGAGACACACGATCGAGTCAGAATGTGAGGAGGGCGACCACTTGCCAGATCCTTGGTCCACACATACATTCATACCCGGTCCCACCTTTGACCCCGAGGATGCCGCTGTACAGACTGCTCTTGGCATACCTCGTGTATATGCTGATTCCGACTTCCTCCCTTGTATGGAGGAGGTCCAAAAATTCAAAAAAATGTTGACTGAACCCGAAGTGGTGGCCACCATACATGAGATTATCCGTGCCCCACTTCAGCAGGCCATGACCGATTTATCTGCTCCTCTTCCCAAGAAGAGAAAGCGAAGGAGCAGATCTGAGCGTCATATCTTGACCATGGCCACTGCCCATGCCATCTCACATCGTCCCATTCCTCGGAAGAGGAACACTGCCACACCTTTCATTAGCTGCACAATCTCTGACCACACATGTGATCACACTCTCCTAGACGGCGGTGCTTCGATTAGCATATTACCCTTCTCACTGGTACAGTCTCTTCACTTAGGGCCTCTCAAGAAGACCAAGATGATCGTACAGTTTGCTGATGGATCAATAAAGAGGCCGAAGGGTATCCTTAAAAACGCCGTCATTTCGATTCAGGGCACGAGCTACACTGTTGATTTTGTCGTATTGCCCATGGAGACCTCCACAGGGGAGCACTCTCCAATCATCCTGGGACGACCATTCCTCGCATCTGCGAGGGTCGTTATCGACTATGGATCAGGAGAGATTCGCTTCCGCTCTGTCGACGAGAGCGAAGTGTTGATCACCGCACCCACTGCCGACCAGAGACCTGCACCTGATGTGACCACACCTGTCTTGGCTGACCTCGAGGACCATGACCTTGATGATACTATCAAAGAATTTTGTTGTCTATTGGATTCCACTGAGACCCGAGAATTCCTCCCGGTTGAGGAAACCTCGGAAAGCATGGACCTCGACGTTCCTTCTTCTGGGACTTGGCGTTGTGTTGATGACATCCGCGGGATTTACACGATCGATACCATTGAGCGGAGGGCAGATATAGAGACTATACAGGACGGACATGCTCTGACTACTTCCACTGATGAGTCCGCTCCTGCCCATGTAGATACTGATGAGACTAAGGCCGAATTTGATTTTGTTGCTTTTCTTCAGAGATTCGGACCTTTTGATGAAAAAGATGATCCAATTGAGATTATAGAGGACGAACAGAGTTCGACTACTTCCACCGATGAGTTCGCGCCTTTTGGTTTTGACCTGTATGACTCCTCGCAGGACGACTCTGAGTACACTACTTCCGATGATGAGGAGTTTGTCCCTTTTCACTTTGATATCAGCGAGACTCCCAAGGCCGGACCTAGCCGCACTTCTTTCATTGATCCGTCTGTGCCTTCACACCCTAGGGCCACTGAGGACTTACACCCTGTCGACCCTGATCGGATTCCGTCCACTGTGGACCCCGATGTCGACCTGCACCACACTAGATCTATTCCTCCGAGGTCCCGCAAGAAGGTTCGCTTTCAACCTTCTTGATCATGTGTACATCCATCTCTGTTGTATATTCACTTTTGTGTGCCTCTGTTCTCTCTACCGTTTTGCTCGTCCACCCATTCTCGTGTTTGCCTTGCTTAGGACGTACTTTGTCCTAAGTATAGGGGGGTGGACGAGCCGAGTGTTCTTTCATCGTTCCGTGTCATCACTCCTGTTGTTGCCTATACTTAGGGCTTCTTTTACCCTAAGTATAGGGGGAGTGGTGCGTATATCCTCTGATCTATTCTTCTATCTTCAGATCTCTTTTCTTCTTTTCTTCTTTTCTTCTTTTCATTTTCTATCTTCTTCATCTATCAAAAAGGTGCCGCCCTTGTAGACAGTTTTCTATACTTAGGACGTACTTTGTCCTAAGTATAGGGGGGTTGGCACCCCGAGTTGTTCTATTCTCTTCGATCTTCTCCATTGTCTCCTCTTCTTGCCTATACTTAGGGATATATTACCCTAAGTATAGGGGGAGACAATCTGAGTACGATCTGTTCATTCCCACCCTTGACCCTCCCTGCTTTGTATACAGTCTGCCATACTTAGGATTATTTGATCCTAAGTATAGGGGGGACGGTCAACTTCTCATTCGTTTGTTCATCCATTCCTTTATTTATTTATTCTTTAGATTTTCCTATACTCAGTACGAGTTATGTCTGCTCTTTTCTCTCTGATCTATGAGGACATAGCTCAAGCTAAGTATAGGGGGGTCGTATATACTACGTATATACTTTAGCCATAACTCGTACTTTCGTATTTTCTTAATAATATGGCTAATAATTCTTCAAAATTCATTAAAAATTCTTAATAAAAAGATGTGATTATTCCTCAAATTCTTTTTGTATTTACTGATTAATAAATCAGGTGAAAATGTTTTTTGCAAAATGTTTGAAAAAATAGTTTGAAAATCTTTGTGAACATTTATTGAAAACTATTTTGAAAATATTTTGTTTCGTGTTTTCAACCTGTGTGGTTTGTAAAACTTCTTTTCTTTGTGTGAAATAAAAATGTTTGAAAAATGATTTGCAAATGGTTTGAAAAATGGTTGCAAAAATGATTTGAAAAACCTATATATACTGTTTTGAAAACCTTTGCAAAATGATTTTCAAATGTGTGTAAAATGTTTGTAAAAACTATTTTGGACTATAGTTTTCAAAAATTGTGTGAAAATTGTTTTCAAATAAGTTTGAGGAATATACACATCACACCAAAATCCATCTTATGTATATATGTATAAAATTGACCACTTACCCTTGTAAATTCTTAAAATCCACTTCTTGTATATATAAGAAGCACTCCCGTGTACATATTTTAACCCATTTTCAGCCAAAATCTTTTTGTTTTCAAAAAATCCCAAAAACATTTGCAAAAATTAAAATCCAAAAACATTTGAAAAATCTGTTTGAAAAATACAAAAGAAAAAAAATTTTGCATATGCATCATCATCATCTTTTCAAAAATCCATAAAAAGTTCAAAATCTTTGAAAATTGCATCACAAAAAATATTTTCTGCATAGCATTGCATAGCATGAGCATTTTTCGGATTGAGTTTGATAGTTGAACGAGTCTAAATAAAATCCGCAGATTAGAGCTTGATTGGACCTTATAATCTACCTAATAACAGGAACCTTATAGGAACTGGGTTTGAGGTACTTCAGGTCTAGTTGACTTAATTCTTTGAGGATCACGGGACTTGGTTCAATGGATTCTTGACTGCCTAAGTAGAGTATTTCGGAGCACACGCACGACTCTTGTTGATAATGACCTAACTTGGACACCTGCACCTTTCACATGGCTCAACACAGTTGGAGTGGTGAGGGGATTGGATTTGCCGGTATGAGACGCACACAAGTGGAAACATTTGTCCTCCTCTAGGGAGGGAAGTGCACCCCAACCCGTCCAGTGATTAGGAAGTCTAAAGACAGGAGGCTGTGGGTTGCGATAAAGCTTCAAAAGAGGGATAGTCTACTGGCTCAAGAGGAAAAACTCCTTATGTAAATGCTGCTGTGAATAGTATTTCAAAAAAAAAAAAGTTCAGGCATGTACAAAAATAAAAAGCCTGCAAAGTATGTACATATGTTGTAAAGTCAATAAGCAAGCTTGAGTTCCAAAGTCATATCATGTGAGCCTGCAGCAGGATGACTTGACTACACTGGTCTTGCATCCAAGGATAGGTAGCTACACTGGCTACCGTCCATTCTTCTCTTCACCCCCTCCTCTTGAGCTGGTTGCCACTTGAACTTAGAAGGGAATACCCCGCTCCTCGAGGATGGAGTTGCTGGATTGGGGAATCATTGGGTTGTCGTACTGGAGAAGTCAGTTTCTTTGTCATTCTAGTTGGGGAGAGCCACTATCACTTACACTGTACAAGTCAGATTCATAGTCGTAAGAGTTTGCGTATGAGTTGAGATATTTCTGACCTGGCTATTGAGGAGACTTGGACAGAGTTTTGGGATTCTCGAGGACTGTTGTATTTCAAACTCGGTTCTCACTAAGGTTCCGTCCGCACTAAAATTTCCAAAGGTCCGACTTAAGCTCCAAACTTTGATTTTGTGAAGACAAGTTTGATAATCAAGTTTAGTCCATCTTTCTTCTTTTTCTTTTCTTTATTTTTCTTTTTCTGCACTTATTGCATAAGTGTTTGCTAGGGACTAGCAAAGGCAAGTATAGGGGGATGATGAATCCACGTTTCATCATCTTTATTCTATCGTTTTGGCCTTAAAAACCCTAGCAAATGCGTGTAAATAACATTAATTCATGCATTTTAGCATTCATGTATATGTGTGTAAATATTGTATAAAATGCGGTTTTTAAAGCCAAAATAATAGAATAAAGAAAAGAAAAGAAAAAGAATAAAATATTGTAAATATTTTATGACCCGAAACCCCGAGACCTAGGCATCTTGATGAATAGGTCGACAAGGAATAAAGTAGGGGGAGATAAGGGCCAAAAATACAGATAAAATACCTATACATTCTATTCATTCTTTATTCATTTTGGGACCTATTTTTGGTTCCACTTTTTATACATCAAATAAAGAAACTTTGTACATGAAAGTTGTAGATAATTTTATAAAGAAAAATACAAAATTTATTTCACAGAAAAATAATGTACAGATAAAAAGTTACGGTCTAAATAAAAATCCAGAAAGCCAACTTCCCAGACCTGTATCTCACAAACGGCAACTCCAAATGCATCAAACTCACCTTTAATTGTATATAGAAGAAAATAATCTAATTAATGGCGGTGGTTTCGCATTTGGCGGAGCTACGGTTTGAAAGTTGACTTTTGGACCCTCATTGTATACTTACACATATTAAAATATTCAATTTATTATTTATTTATTATTTTTATAATTTTATATTTTCATAATGTTGTAAATAATACTTATAATAATTATGTGCATTAAAATCAGAATAAAAACATAAATAAAATACAAATAAAAATACTTGTATATATTATAATACATATGTATAATACATGTAGCTATACCTATACAAATAACACTTTCATTTTATTAAGTGTATAAAATATATCAGAAAATTAAAATAAAAATATATTTGTGTATATAAAAGTATTTTATAATTTTAGAAAATAAAAACCAAAATAAAATAAATTAAAAATACCTAAATAAAAATAAAATACATAAATATATAGATATAGATACCTATAGGGGTATAAATGCAAACTTGTAAAAATAAGTCTCATAAAAATAAATAAAAATCACCATAAAATAATTTATAAAAAAATAAACATTTTTTATTTTATAACCAAAATTTAAATAAATCATTTTCTATTTTTTCTTGCATTTCTAAGCATTTTTGCCAAGGTTTTTTCTGGTTGGTCCACGTGGACCAACCAGAACTCTTCCTTGGTTGACCTCGGTCAACTCTCTGACCGAGGTCTGGCTATTGTCAGACTGCATTTTCCTTGGACTTCGCGGATTTTTCCAGGCCAAATCTTTCACCGATTGGCCTCGGTCTCTTCTGCAAAGTTGTTGCCCTACCATCCAGCTATCACGCCCTAGGATTAGATGCGACATTTGACCGTCGATTCACGAGCCACGCGCCCTCGAAGTTCGCCCGTCGACCATCTTTCAAAATAGGGCCCTTTCCTCCATTTGCCCTTTGAACCCCTTTTGGTCCCTGTTTGAGCCTCTTCTTCCACCTCCGGATCGACGTCGGTGACAGGGACGCCTCCAGCTGGGCTAGGAGCGCTCAGGCGAGGACCGAGGAGGTCTCCAACCCCTCATCTCCGGCCTTGGCCGTCGAGGTACCAATCTCAGGTTTTTAAAACCTTGAGGTCCGTTTCTATCATTCTTTCTTGCATTTTCTTAGTTAGTGTAACCTTAGGATAAGATTCGCACATTCCATTTTAATCCAGATCCCTTCCTTCGCCAAATTCACCCCTCGCCGGAGCTTGCTCCGGCGAGCGCCTACCTACGCCCATCACTCCGCCTCCTTCTCGTTTCCACCATTCCGTGGGGTCGGGGCACTTTACCCCCGACCCTATCACTTCGTCCTTGCAGGTTCAGGAGTTGAAGAGCGCACCTGGGGTCGTTTTGAAGGTCGACCGAGGACCTCGGAGCTTCACAGCTCCGCCAGGCTCGCACGGCCACTCCGGACTTCGCCGGAGCGTTTTGAGACCCTCAGTACCTTGGCGAACCTTGCAGGGAGCCTCCGGACAATTTTGTAGCTTCACAGCGAGTCGGAAGGGGCGGGGATCACCGGGAGAAGTTCGCTGCGGCGAGGCTTCGTCCCAGTTCTTCGTCGCCCCCTTTCAACCGTTCGATCAAGTCCGGCCGTCCAGGAGCACAGCTGCCGTCGGATGATGCATAGCCTCGACCGTTGATCGGCCTTAGCCGATCTAATCAAGACCGTCCGAGCCCAAGGGGCATCGCGCGCTGCGCGCCCGACACGTGGCTTAAGTAATTCATCAAGTGCCGTCGGATCGCGCTTTGGTTTGGGTAATTTTGCTTCCTTACCCAGGCCGTTTTTGTATTTAGTAATTAAGCATTAAAACTTTCCTTTGTTGCTTTAAAACTTCTGTAGAAATTGCATTCTGAACCATTTGTTTTGTGATATTACGTTGGTGCCCCTGCCAGATGCGCGTGCGACGCACGTGGTTTTGGTGCTTTTGCAAGGGCACCCTCGCTTGTCTTGTTATTTAACTTTGGTCATTAAAAGTTTTATTGTAGTATAAAATTTCTGGAAATATTGTCGCAAGGCCCTGGAACATCTGTTTAAGTGCGGATAAACCCCTGCTAGGTCGCGTGCGAGTCACGTGTGCCTGGTGATTTTTTACAGACGAACCCTTGCGGCTTTGTGTATTTACGTTCAGTCCGGGAACTATTTTATTTAGTATAAATTTTGTGGAAATTTTGCGTGTTTGCCCCTGGATTTTTGAATATTTGCATATAAGCCCCTGCCAGGCCTTGAAAGTTTTGTATGCTTGTTGTAATTAGTTGACCTATCATTTTAAGCCCTAAAAAAATCCATAAAAATTGCATTAGGCTCCTGTTTCATCATACTTCCATGCCATATTTTTGCGTTTGCATTTCATTGCATTTTAATATTTATTAAAAATAAAAAATAGTCATTTTTAGCACTGTTTGCATTAGAAAATACCAACAAAATATAAAAACACATCAGAAAATTCCCAAAAAAATATATTTTGCTTATCTTATTGTGTTCTAACTCCAGTCCAAAAATCATTAAAAAATACAAAACAAAACTCCTAAAAATTAGAAAAGCCCAAAACCTTCCTAAAAATCTAAAAAATCCTAGAAAAATCCTAAAAATATAAACTCAGTTCCTGTAGTTTCTCTATTTTATTCTCTTTTATGGAAAATTAATTTGAGGAATTTTTGACACTGTTTATTATTTTTCATCCTCAATTTAATTTCGGCCAGCAACTTTTATTCACTGTTTTCTTTATTTAGCTCTTTAAAAATACCAAAAACATTCTAAAAATTACCCAAAAATCACAAAAACAGTAAAAAATCCTAAAAATATCAAAAACATCTTATTTCTGAATTTTTGGTTATTTTTGCACATTTTTATAAATACTTTAGCTTGTCTTTTATTACATTGTCTTTATTTACCAATATTGAAAAAGAAAATAAAAAATATAAAATATAAAAAGAAAATATAAAAATCAGTAAATTAAAAATCAAAATACAAAATTATAAAATTAAAAAGTAAATAAAAAATTATAAAAATTAAAACCCACAAAAATTAGCATCATAGACTTTTGATCACATACACACATTTTTTGAGCACTTGTGCCCCGTTCTACCTGTCTGCTCCCTGTGTTCGACCTCTACACATACTTGCACCTATACACATCTTGTTGTAGAGTTATAATAAATTTTAGCTCCGCACATTTATTTTCATTGCTTGATATATTTGCTGTGGGTTAATTGTTGTTTTAATCCGAATTTCGTGTGGTCGATTCAGCGACTGAGTTCCCGCCTTGTGTGGAACTTAAGATCACCGATTTTCGTGATTAAACAAATGGCGCCGTTGCCGGGGAGCAACAACGCGTAGTTCGGGTCTTGTTTGTGTTTGTGATTGATTGTCTATTTCGCGGCTTTTATTTTTCGCTATTTTATTTTCTTTATTTTTGATATATCTCTTGATCAGTCTAACCCCCTCTCTTGTTGACTTTGTGCGAGGTACCGCGGATCGAGGGAGGCGCTCCACCCTAGGCGCCTACGCACCCACGTGAAGCCGGCTTCTGCCAGCTTAGCACCGAGGAGACGAGGAGAGATTTTTGTAGACCTAGCTCCACCTTAGTTGTTTCATTTATTTCCTTGCATTTATTTTTGTAATTTGTAGTGAGAGAGAGACTATTATTTGTAATAATACAGGTACCCCCGAACTTGGACATTCGAGCCTAATTTCCAAGTGATTGTTCACTTGGGGGCTCACCGCAGTTTCGACGGTTTTCATCGCATTTTTTTACTTTGTTTTTCGATTTTCGATTTTCTTTATTTTGTGTGATTGAGCCCGTAGTTTTAGGATTGCTTGCGATAGACTAAGGCCAAACACCTAATACCTTGCATGTTCCTATAGTATCGTTTGGACTTAGTCAAATTTAAACAGTTGATTCATCACCTTCAATCCATCGTGCCGCGAGCTCTCCCCGCAAAGCGCTTTCTCCTACCCTCAATTTGTTGAGCAGAGGAGGGGTGAGCCGAGACCGGACTCTAGGGTTGAGGATTGGTGGTCGACTTGTGGTGCTTCCCGCTAATAGCAATTTCTGCAACTTAGGGCGATTTCATCGGCTTTGCATTTGCATATAGATAGGTTTCAATTCTGCTAAGCATCCTTGCATGTAGAGTGCTGGAGGCAAGGTGAGCATTTCTCTTTAGCATTCATCATCGATTGCCGCTTGCATTGCTTTTCCACCTCTCTACCTCTGATTTTGCCAACTTAGGTGCTCAAAGGAATTGAATCCCCGATAGGATCGTGCATTTTCATTAAAAATCCAAAAAAAGTGATAATCCATAAAATTGGGACTGCTAATTTTACTTGACCCTAAAACTGATCAAAAAGAAAAATCTTGTATTGGGGCGAGTAATCCCCTCATTGTCTTCGCTTTTATTTGCTCACGCACACACTAAGGTTAGTGCCCAAATCCCATTTAGCCCCCTAAGTGTTTGCGCAATATTTTGACTTCTCACCTAACTCTAAAACAAACAAGATAAAAAGACCGCATTTGTGGTCTCTACCGAGTTGAGTAGGTGAATTGAGGGTTTGTATTATTTTCATTTTTTGTCTGTGATTGTTTTGTGTGCGTCCTAGATCGTCGCTGCGCACTTGCGCCTTTCTTCTCCACTCTCTTGACTTGACCGTCGTGCTCTCCCGATCATTTTCCTTTTGTTTTCGAGATGGCCAACTGGAGCGTATTTTATCCGGACTTCGCAGATCCCTCTTTCACTCCAACCGGTCCATCTCCTTTTTTCCAGGAGGACTTTGCTCCTGATTTTTGTACATATCCGACCAACCCACTATTTCAGGACCCAGACTTTGACCTTCACCAGTCATTTCCACCACCATCACCTACACATTTCGACAACCCGCTCTTCCTTGAGTATCCCGATCCGGAATGTGATTTTTGCCCACACCCACCGCCCACATTCGACACACCCGATCCTGAGATTTTGGAGTCACCTTTCATGGTATCCACACTTGAGACTTTGAATCAGATGATGGAGCATATGAATTCGAGGATTGCCAACCTTACTAGTTTAAATAAGAACCAAAATGACGCTCCAGTCTTTGAGGATATGGAATCAATTGAGGATTACCATGAGAGCTTGCAATCGCCCAAAATACAAAAAAATGAGAAAAATTTAAAAATACAAAAAGATTTCGGGAGACACACGATCGAGTCAGAATGTGAGGAGGGCGACCACTTGCCAGATCCTTGGTCCACACATACATTCATACCCGGTCCCACCTTTGACCCCGAGGATGCCGCTGTACAGACTGCTCTTGGCATACCTCGTGTATATGCTGATTCCGACTTCCCCCCTTGTATGGAGGAGGTCCAAAAATTCAAAAAAATGTTGACTGAACCCGAAGTGGTGGCCACCATACATGAGATTATCCGTGCCCCACTTCAGCAGGCCATGACCGATTTATCTGCTCCTCTTCCCAAGAAGAGAAAGCGAAGGAGCAGATCTGAGCGTCATATCTTGACCATGGCCACTGCCCATGCCATCTCACATCGTCCCATTCCTCGGAAGAGGAACACTGCCACACCTTTCATTAGCTGCACAATCTCTGACCACACATGTGATCACACTCTCCTAGACGGCGGTGCTTCGATTAGCATATTACCCTTCTCGCTGGTACAGTCTCTTCACTTAGGGCCTCTCAAGAAGACCAAGATGATCGTACAGTTTGCTGATGGATCAATAAAGAGGCCGAAGGGTATCCTTAAAAACGCCGTCATTTCGATTCAGGGCACGAGCTACACTGTTGATTTTGTCGTATTGCCCATGGAGACCTCCACAGGGGAGCACTCTCCAATCATCCTGGGACGACCATTCCTCGCATCTGCGAGGGTCGTTATCGACTATGGATCAGGAGAGATTCGCTTCCGCTCTATCGACGAGAGCGAAGTGTTGATCACCGCACCCACTGCCGACCAGAGACCTGCACCTGATGTGACCACACCTGTCTTGGCTGACCTCGAGGACCATGACCTTGATGATACTATCAAAGAATTTTGTTGTCTATTGGATTCCACTGAGACCCGAGAATTCCTCCCGGTTGAGGAAACCTCGGAAAGCATGGACCTCGACGTTCCTTCTTCTGGGACTTGGCGTTGTGTTGATGACATCCGCGGGATTTACACGATCGATACCATTGAGCGGAGGGCAGATATAGAGACTATACAGGACGGACATGCTCTGACTACTTCCACTGATGAGTCCGCTCCTGCCCATGTAGATATTGATGAGACTAAGGCCGAATTTGATTTTGTTGCTTTTCTTCAGAGATTCGGACCTTTTGATGAAAAAGATGATCCAGTTGAGATTATAGAGGACGAACAGAGTTCGACTACTTCCACCGATGAGTTCGTGCCTTTTGGTTTTGACCTGGATGACTCCTCGCAGGACGATTCTGAGTACACTACTTCCGATGATGAGGAGTTTGTCCCTTTTCACTTTGATATCAGCGAGACTCCCAAGGCCGGACCTAGCCGCACTTCTTTCACTGATCCGTCTGTGCCTTCACACCCTAGGGCCACTGAGGACTTACACCCTGTCGACCCTGATCGGATTCCGTCCACTGTGGACCCCGATGTCGACCTGCACCACACTAGATCTATTCCTCCGAGGTCCCGCAAGAAGGTTCGCTTTCAACCTTCTTGATCATGTGTACATCCATCTCTGTTGTATATTCACTTTTGTGTGCCTCTGTTCTCTCTACCGTTTTGCTCGTCCACCCATTCTCGTGTTTGCCTTGCTTAGGACGTACTTTGTCCTAAGTATAGGGGGGTGGACGAGCCGAGTGTTCTTTCATCGTTCCGTGTCATCACTCCTGTTGTTGCCTATACTTAGGGCTTCTTTTACCCTAAGTATAGGGGAGTGGTGCGTATATCCTCTGATCTATTCTTCTATCTTCAGATCTCTTTTCTTCTTTTCTTCTTTTCTTCTTTTCATTTTCTAATCTTCTTCATCTATCAAAAAGGTGCTGCCCTTGTAGACAGTTTTCTATACTTAGGACGTACTTTGTCCTAAGTATAGGGGGGTTGGCACCCCGAGTTGTTCTATTCTCTTCGATCTTCTCCATTGTCTCCTCTTCTTGCCTATACTTAGGGATATCTTACCCTAAGTATAGGGGGAGACAATCTGAGTACGATCTGTTCATTCCCACCCTTGACCCTCCCTGCTTTGTATACAGTCTGCCATACTTAGGATTATTTGATCCTAAGTATAGGGGGGACGGTCAACTTCTCATTCGTTTGTTCATCCATTCCTTTATTTATTTATTCTTTAGATTTTCCTATACTCAGTACGAGTTATGTCTGCTCTTTTCTCTCTGATCTATGAGGACATAGCTCAAGCTAAGTATAGGGGGGTCGTATATACTACGTATATACTTTAGCCATAACTCGTACTTTCGTATTTTCTTAATAATATGGCTAATAATTCTTCAAAATTCATTAAAAATTCTTAATAAAAAGATGTGATTATTCCTCAAATTCTTTTTGTATTTACTGATTAATAAATCAGGTGAAAATGTTTTTTGCAAAATGTTTGAAAAAATAGTTTGAAAATCTTTGTGAACATTTATTGAAAACTATTTTGAAAATATTTTGTTTCGTGTTTTCAACCTGTGTGGTTTGTAAAACTTCTTTTCTTTGTGTGAAATAAAAATGTTTGAAAAATGATTTGCAAATGGTTTGAAAAATGGTTGCAAAAATGATTTGAAAAACCTATATATACTGTTTTGAAAACCTTTGCAAAATGATTTTCAAATGTGTGTAAAATGTTTGTAAAAACTATTTTGGACTATAGTTTTTAAAAATTGTGTGAAAATTGTTTTCAAATAAGTTTGAGGAATATACACATCACACCAAAATCCATCTTATGTATATATGTATAAAATTGACCACTTACCCTTGTAAATTCTTAAAATCCACTTCTTGTATATATAAGAAGCACTCCCGTGTACATATTTTAACCCATTTTCAGCCAAAATCTTTTTGTTTTCAAAAAATCCCAAAAACATTTGCAAAAATTAAAATCCAAAAACATTTGAAAAATCTGTTTGAAAAATACAAAAGAAAAAAATTTTGCATATGCATCATCATCATCTTTTCAAAAATCCATAAAAAGTTCAAAATCTTTGAAAATTGCAACACAAAAAATATTTTCTGCATAGCATTGCATAGCATGAGCATTTTTCGGATTGAGTTTGATAGTTGAACGAGTCTAAATAAAATCCGCAGATTGGAGCTTGATTGGACCTTATAATCTACCTAATAACAGGAACCTTATAGGAACTGGGTTTGAGGTACTTCAGGTCTAGTTGACTTAATTCTTTGAGGATCACGGGACTTGGTTCAATGGATTCTTGACTGCCTAAGTAGAGTATTTCGGAGCACACGCACGACTCTTGTTGATAATGACCTAACTTGGACACCTGCACCTTTCACATGGCTCAACACAGTTGGAGTGGTGAGGGGATTGGATTTGCCGGTATGAGACGCACACAAGTGGAAACATTTGTCCTCCTCTAGGGAGGGAAGTGCACCCCAACCCGTCCAGTGATTAGGAAGTCTAAAGACAGGAGGCTGTGGGTTGCGATAAAGCTTCAAAAGAGGGATAGTCTACTGGCTCAAGAGGAAAAACTCCTTATGTAAATGCTGCTGTGAATAGTATTTCAAAAAAAAAAAGTTCAGGCATGTACAAAAATAAAAAGCCTGCAAAGTATGTACATATGTTGTAAAGTCAATAAGCAAGCTTGAGTTCCAAAGTCATATCATGTGAGCCTGCAGCAGGATGATTTGACTACACTGGTCTTGCATCCAAGGATAGGTAGCTACACTAGCTACCGTCCATTCTTCTCTTCACCCCCTCCTCTTGAGCTGGTTGCCACTTGAACTTAGAAGGGAATACCCCGCTCCTCGAGGATGGAGTTGCTGGATTGGGGAATCATTGGGTTGTCGTACTGGAGAAGTCAGTTTCTTTGTCATTCTAGTTGGGGAGAGCCACTATCACTTACACTGTACAAGTCAGATTCATAGTCGTAAGAGTTTGCGTATGAGTTGAGATATTTCTGACCTGGCTATTGAGGAGACTTGGACAGAGTTTTGGGATTCTCGAGGACTGTTGTATTTCAAACTCGGTTCTCACTAAGGTTCCGTCCGCACTAAAATTTCCAAAGGTCCGACTTAAGCTCCAAACTTTGATTTTGTGAAGACAAGTTTGATAATCAAGTTTAGTCCATCTTTCTTCTTTTTCTTTTCTTTATTTTTCTTTTTCTGCACTTATTGCATAAGTGTTTGCTAGGGACTAGCAAAGGCAAGTATAGGGGGATGATGAATCCACGTTTCATCATCTTTATTCTATCATTTTGGCCTTAAAAACCCTAGCAAATGCGTGTAAATAACATTAATTCATGCATTTTAGCATTCATGTATATGTGTGTAAATATTGTATAAAATGCGGTTTTTAAAGCCAAAATAATAGAATAAAGAAAAGAAAATAAAAAGAATAAAATATTGTAAATATTTTATGACCCGAAACCCCGAGACCTAGGCATC
This sequence comes from Ottelia alismoides, assembly GCA_037367405.1. NCBI lineage: Eukaryota > Viridiplantae > Streptophyta > Magnoliopsida > Alismatales > Hydrocharitaceae > Ottelia > Ottelia alismoides. Next base: position 446,143 of record JAZKJV010005394.1, on the reverse strand, counting down.
TTGATGAATAGGTCGACAAGGAATAAAGTAGGGGGAGATAAGGGCCAAAAATACAGATAAAATACCTATACATTCTATTCATTCTTTATTCATTTTGGGACCAATTTTTGGTTCCACTTTTTATGCATCAAATAAAGAAACTTTGTACATGAAAGTTGTAGATAATTTTATAAAGAAAAATACAAAATTTATTTCACAGAAAAATAATGTACAGATAAAAAGTTACGGTCTAAATAAAAATCCAGAAAGCCAACTTCCCAGACCTGTATCTCACAAACGGCAACTCCAAATGCATCAAACTCACCTTTAATTGTATATAGAAGAAAATAAGCTAATTAATGGCAGTGGTTTCGCATTTGGCGGAGCTACGGTTTGAAAGTTGACTTTTGGACCCTCATTGTATACTTACACATATTAAAATATTCAATTTATTATTTATTTATTATTTTTATAATTTTATATTTTCATAATATTGTAAATAATACTTATAATAATTATGTGCATTAAAATCAGAATAAAAACATAAATAAAATACAAATAAAAATACTTGTATATATTATAATACATAGGTATAATACATGTAGCTATACCTATACAAATAACACTTTCATTTTATTAAGTGTATAAAATATATCAGAAAATTAAAATAAAAATATATTTGTGTATATAAAAGTATTTTATAATTTTAGAAAATAAAAACCAAAATAAAATAAATTAAAAATACCTAAATAAAAATAAAATACTTAAATATATAGATATAGATACCTATAGGGGTATAAATGCTAACTTGTAAAAATAAGTCTCATAAAAATAAATAAAAATCACCATAAAATAATTTATAAAAAAATAACCATTTTTTATTTTATAACCAAAATTTAAATAAATCATTTTCTATTTTTTCTTGCATTTCTAAGCATTTTTGCCAAGGTTTTTTCTGGTTGGTCCACGTGGACCAACCAGAACTCTTCCTTGGTTGACCTCGGTCAACTCTCTGACCGAGGTCTGGCTATTGTCAGACTGCATTTTCCTTGGACTTCGCGGATTTTTCCAGGCCAAATCTTTCACCGATTGGCCTCGGTCTCTTCTGCAAAGTTGTTGCCCTACCATCCAGCTATCACGCCCTAGGCTTAGATGCGACATTTGACCGTCGATTCGTGAGCCACGCGCCCTCGAAGTTCGCCCGTCGACCATCTTTCAAAATAGGGCCCTTTCCTCCATTTGCCCTTTGAACCCCTTTTGGTCCCTGTTTGAGCCTCTTCTTCCACCTCCGGATCGACGTCGGTGACAGGGACGCCTCCAGCTGGGCTAGGAGCGCTCAGGCGAGGACCGAGGAGGTCTCCAACCCCTCATCTCCGGCCTTGTCCGTCGAGGTACCAATCTCAGGTTTTTAAAACCTTGAGGTCCGTTTCTATCATTCTTTCTTGCATTTTCTTAGTTAGTGTAACCTTAGGATAAGATTCGCACATTCCATTTTAATCCAGATCCCTTCCTTCGCCAAATTCACCCCTCGCCGGAGCTTGCTCCGGCGAGCGCCTACCTACGCCCATCACTCCGCCTCCTTCTCGTTTCCACCATTCCGCGGGGTCGGGCACTTTACCCCCGACCCTATCACTTCGTCCTTGCAGGTTCAGGAGTTGAAGAGCGCACCTGGGGTCGTTTTGAAGGTCGACCGAGGACCTCGGAGCTTCACAGCTCCGCCAGGCTCGCACGGCCACTCCGGACTTCGCCGGAGCGTTTTGAGACCCTCAGTACCTTGGCGAACCTTGCAGGGAGCCTCCGGACAATTTTGTAGCTTCACAGCGAGTCGGAAGGGGCGGGGATCACCGGGAGAAGTTCGCTGCGGCGAGGCTTCGTCCCAGTTCTTCGTCGCCCCCTTTCAACCGTTCGATCAAGTCCGGCCGTCCAGGAGCACAGCTGCCGTCGGATGATGCATAGCCTCGACCGTTGATCAGCCTTAGCCGATCTAATCAAGACCGTCCGAGCCCAAGGGGCATCGCGCGCTGCGCGCCCGACACGTGGCTTAAGTAATTCATCAAGTGCCGTCGGATCGCGCTTTGGTTTGGGTAATTTTGCTTCCTTACCCAGGCCGTTTTTGTATTTAGTAATTAAGTATTAAAATTTTCCTTTGTTGCTTTAAAACTTCTGTAGAAATTGCATTCTGAACCATTTGTTTTGTGATATTACGTTGGTGCCCCTGCCAGATGCGTGTGCGACGCACGTGGTTTTGGTGCTTTTGCAAGGGCACCCTCGCTTGTCTTGTTATTTAACTTTGGTCCTTAAAAGTTTTATTGTAGTATAAAATTTCTGGAAATATTGTCGCAAGGCCCTGGAACATCTGTTTAAGTACGGATAAACCCCTGCTAGGTCGCGTGCGAGTCACGTGTGCCTGGTGATTTTTTACAGACGAACCCTTGCGGCTTTGTGTATTTACGTTCAGTCCGGGAACTATTTTATTTAGTATAAATTTTGTGGAAATTTTGCATGTTTGCCCCTGGATTTTTGAATATTTGCATATAAGCCCCTGCCAGGCCTTGAAAGTTTTGTATGCTTGTTGTAATTAGTTGACCTATCATTTTAAGCCCTAAAAAAATCCATAAAAATTGCATTAGGCTCCTGTTTCATCATACTTCCACGCCATATTTTTGCATTTACATTTCATTGCATTTTAATATTTATTAAAAATAAAAAATAGTCATTTTTAGCACTGTTTGCATTAGAAAATACCAAAAAAATATAAAAACACATCAGAAAATTCCCAAAAAAATATATTTTGCTTATCTTATTTTGTTCTAACTCCAGTCTAAAAATCATTTAAAAATACGAAACAAAACTCCTAAAAATTAGAAAAGCCCAAAAACCTTCCTAAAAATCTAAAAAATCCTAGAAAAATCCTAAAAATATAAACTCAGTTCCTGTAGTTTCTCTATTTTATTCTCTTTTATGGAAAATTAATTTGAGGAATTTTTGACACTGTTTATTATTTTTCATCCTCAATTTAATTTCGGCCAGCAACTTTTATTCACTGTTTTCTTTATTTAGCTCTTTAAAAATACCAAAAACATTCTAAAAATTACCCAAAAATCACAAAAACAGTAAAAAATCCTAAAAATATCAAAACCATCTTATTTCTGAATTTTTGGTTATTTTTGCACATTTTTATAAATACTTTAGCTTGTCTTTTATTACATTGTCTTTATTTTCCAATATTGAAAAAGAAAATAAAAAAAATATAAAATATAAAAAGAAAATATAAAAATCAGTAAATTGAAAATCAAAATACAAAATTATAAAATTAAAAAGTAAATAAAAAATTATAAAAATTAAAACCCACAAAAATTAGCATCATAGACTTTTGATCACATACACACATTTTTTGAGCACTTGTGCCCCGTTCTACCTGTCTGCTCCCTGTGTTCGACCTCTACACATACTTGCACCTATACACATCTTGTTGTAGAGTTATAATAAATTTTAGCTCCGCACATTTATTTTCATTGCTTGATATATTTGCTGTGGGTTAATTGTTGTTTTAATCCGAATTTCGTGTGGTCGATTCAGCGACTGAGTTCCCGCCTTGTGTGGAACTTAAGATCATCGATTTTCGTGATTAAACACCTATGCACCGCTTCTCTGCATCCACTTGCCCACAACGACCCTCCCCTTCTGGAAGTGGGTATTTCTCTTGAGAAGAAGAGGAAGAAGTGGAGCATCTCCAGACGACCTAACCGTGAATCGTCTCTTCTGCTCCTCATTTTTCGATTCACCGCCATCCCCTCGCCACTCTCCAAGCAACCACGGGTGGCCCCTCTTTTCTTCTCCGCTGCGACGAGGAAGAGAGATGGATTTAAGAGGCGGATTTAGGGGATATTTTATATATTGCAGCTTATAACACAAGGGAGAGGAACCGACGGCTCGATAATCTAGAAAGCAACCTAACATTTATACGATGTTTAATAAAATAAACATCAACTTATACAACCAGTAATCGACGTTTATATACAAACATCGAAAAATTGAAGATAATTTTGACATTTAAATAAATGTCGGCGTAGATTTGGTCAAGGTCAACATTCTTGATAATGTAATTTCGCCCTTAATGAAATTTCTTGTAGTGAATATAGGGACATAATAATTGCAAAAAAGGCATTTGCACAAGTGTTATTGCAAAAAGTCAAAAGAGCACAAGCTTAAGAATCACAAATGGTAAGAAGCTCAAAATTTAACAAACATCAACATAGGTTAATTAACTTATTGTGGTGATAGGGTAATCTATGTCGAAGTTTGTTTAAATAAACATCGAGAAACATTGTTTTGTTGTTGGTGATGGCTAACCTAATTATCATGGCTATCGATCTAACTTAGGTAAATATACGTTCCAATCTTACTTGAAGGAAACTCCCTAGCCTTAGCTAATGAACATCACTTTGATCACTTTCCTTTTTTTTTCACTCTACAACATCTTCTCAATCACTGACTACCGAAGTGGTCAGTACAGGACTGTCCCCTGTTATGTCAATCTAGTGACTGACCAAGAGCCATCGTCTCCTTCAGTTGTTAAGCATAAGGGATGGCCATCGCTTATTATGCGGGTACATATTTTGTTATAGCAGAGAATCAAATGAGGAAGGCTGCGACTGTCCCTTAAGAACAATCGTGACCATTCCGTATGGGTCAGTCAGAGGTGACAGTCACGACCGTCCCGTGTGACATCCCTTGAGATGACCGTCGAGACGTTCGTCGATGATTTTGGAGTACAGTGAAGACTGTCACCTTTGGCTCTAATAGACGGAACGGTCATGATCGTCTTCGAAGTAGCAATCATATGGAATGATCGCGACCGTCCCCTACTCATACTAATATGGGACGCTGGATAATGTTATCCCGTATCGCAAATGGGACACAACATGTAGAGATGGTCCGGCGAGCGTATGCTCTAATCAAAGGGGACAATCGACAAGTCGGAGGTGACAAGTCGACCATCGCCTGTTCTATACTTCCCTGTAATGATTAGAACCACCATCTGATTAAAAAAAACATCACTCATGCAAATGAAGAGTCTAAGCACCAAGCTTGTTAATTCCTAATGACTGACAATTAAACCTGACTCAACACATTTTTCACGTAAATGTGGATTCATGGACCATGGTTGTGGTTGCACATTCTTTTCAACCCTTGTTTAGGTGGAGTTGCAAGTGGTCAAAGTAGAATTTGATATCTCTGACATGCACATATATAGTCTAGACTTGCATTAGATAACCCAGAATAGAATATAAAATAATAAATGGCATATTCTCAGATTGGGGTCAATGATATCGGCAGCGAAAACTTCCAGTCCTATTCTGCCTTGTCCTTCTCACTGCCTCTGATTTTATGTACAATCCATCCAAATCATCGTTAGTAGATATACTGTTCATGAAACAAATGGTCATTTTCATGCACTTGTCACCACTCATTTACTGCATGTGATGAGTGGACAAAAAGATCTCCATCGCGGTAAAAGATAGGGAAGGTAAAGTGGATTTCACCTTTGTGGGAATCTTTCTTCTTGGAAAAGAGATGAAGGGCAAACTCACCCTTTGTGTCAGAAGAAAAGGGGGCAATGAATGAAAAGGGAAGGTGAAGAATCAAATCACATACCATGCATTTCAACTCCATTATTGGAGGCATCATTAAAGTCCACTGATGAACAACCCCCTAATCAAAGATGTGGGGTTGCTGCCACTGTTGAGGACTTTGAAGGATGTTGAAGTTTAAGGGATCACAACAGCAGAAATTAGGTGAGGTTCCCATTCTCCATTCAAATATTATAGTTTTTGTATCATCATAAAAATAAGGAGATTTAGATATTATTTCTTGAAAGATGATCTTGTGCCATTTGGGATGATACTTCAGCAATGACCTCAACAGGAAGAATGATTAACTGTATCATCTAGTCCTTTCAAATAAATTTTCTTTTACTCATAGATGCTATCTTCTTCTTCTTTTGTTTCGAATGCAATGTGTTATTTTTACAATTTTTTTAATATTACATCTGGTTATCAAAATGCTATTAGAGGAGGAATAGTAGGAGCCGATTGACATGAGGCCTCATCTCTAGGAAAGTTAAGTAGTTTCAACATCAAAACATCGTCCTAAGCAAGATCAAGCTATCGAGAGGCCTGCCTGATCCGAAATCATCAGATTTGAAGATCCATAAGTTTTTCAATTAATTTGAACTGACTGAATTAATCCAGAAAGTCCCTCTTTCCACCAATCATCTGAATAATCTCTCCAACAAATAGCGAAAAGAAAGACCTAAATTTTGGCGGACTTCCTGTGAAAACTTTGCAACAAATGTTGTAGTAGCAAACTACTATTTATGTGTTCAATGCCATATATGATCTCACTTTTAAAAGCATCCTCTACCTCATGATTAAAACACTGTGGGGGAGAGAGAGTGTGTGTGCATGAGAGAGAGAATATACCTATAAATATAAAAAAGAGGTAGGCTTCAAGTTGCTCTCAAAGATGGGGATAGGAGGGGGAGGTGGCCTTTGTGTCATCTGTCATAGATTGAGGAGTGCTGTTTGAGCTAAGTGAGACCACACATATATCTATAAGACTATAAATATACATATAAGTGGGTGTCCGAAATCCAAAGAGCAAGATCCGAGCTTCTGTAGTCATGGATCAGGACCAGCATCTGCATCAATTGGCTGCAACCCACCTCCTTCAACACACCTTGAGGAGCCTTTGCACTACTCAGAGCTCCCAGTGGATCTATGCAGTCTTCTGGAGGATCCTCCCAAGAAATTACCCACCTCCCAAGTAAGCATATAAATATATCTATCTGTGTATGTGTGTATGTTCTTCAGTCAATCTGTTTATATTTCGATGTTGCAGGTGGGATCTTCCCGGGAGCATCTATGACAGGTCTAGGGGCAATAGGAGGAACTGGTACGTTTTGCCCTTTTCTTGTAATTCTATGCTTTGATTCCTAAATGGGATGATAAGTGAGATTTTTGTTGTGATCAAAGTAGCTTTGTGTGGATAAAGATGTTTGGTCATTAATGCATAGCCAGGACCATTCAGTGTCGGTGTTCTGTGAGAGAGTACATGGGACCAGCAGTCTAACCAATGAAGCTTCCTTGTTCCTTCTCCTTTACTATATTTAGGATCACAACAAATCCATTTTTTAGTGTTCTTACTCACTGTCTCGAACCATGTAAATATAATCACCGCAATCTTTGTGGTATCTGTGATTTTCACCACTTTGAATACGCAGGATTCTGGCATGGGAAGATGGATTCTGCAACTTTGGGGCTACATGTGGAGAGGGCTCGTCCGCATCAAGGAGCAGTGAGATGTTGATCAAGGGGTTGCAGCCTGATCTCTTCTTCAAGATGTCACATGAAATATACAACTTTGGAGAAGGGTAGGAAATACCTGCACTTTATCTTGTTGGGTTAATAATTATATTTAATTGGAAACTTGGATTCTTGGCATTTTTGCTGAAAGAGATTGAATCTGCCATGCAGATTGATAGGGAAAGTGGCTGCTGATCATGGTCACAAGTGGGTTTTCAAGGAGCCCAGCGATCAGGATGCTGCCCTTCCATCTCAGTGGCATACCCCTTTTGATTTGGTCTGTCTCCATCTTTCTTTACAAGTATCAACATACTTTCATTTGATTGTGATATGTGTATAATATAGGCAGCATATAAAGAAGTAACAATGCCTCTATTTCTATCACCATATCTCTCTCATGGATTTGTCTTTGATCTATGATCCAGTATCCGAGGACATGGGAGGCACAATTCCAATCGGGAATCGAGGTTTGGAATCCACGTATTCTATGTCGATCGATGATTTGTGATTTCCTCCAATTACCATGTAATGTAACGAGGTGAATGCAGACAATAGCTTTGATCGCAGTCAGAGAGGGCGTTGTTCAGCTTGGTTCCGTCAACAAGGTCTCCCTTTCTCTCAAAACTGCTTGTGATGATTACACGTATCCGTGCATATATGCTTCTCGTCTTCGACACTTGATCCATGCTTACGTCGTCAAGATCTAATTAGACATGCATGGATTGTGTTTGGCATTCTTAATGATTAACCATTCCTTTATCTGTTCCACAGATACATGAATGTGCCTATGTGTTAATTTTTTGGTGTTTTACGTACTATGATGATGCTAATTATATGTATTTTAATACTATATTGAAGGTGAATGAAGATCTTAACTATGTGCTGATATTAAGGAAGAAGTTCAGCTACTTGGAGAACATCCCGGGCGTCTTCTTGCCTCACCCGTCGGTGACTGCTGCGGTCGCGGCACCAACAGTGGAGAATTGGCCCTTCCAACACTTCCCTGCCCCACGGCGGGATCCCTTCGGCCAGCTATCACCACCTCTTGGGATCGTGCCATCATTGAGCAGCCTTGAGGCGTTGCTGTCAAAGCTACCGTCTGTCGGTTCATCGGTGTCACCGCCTTCTGGGCCACTGTTAGCTTACTACGGAGCACCTTCTGCATCGACCGAAGGGATAGAGGCGACGAAGGAGATCAGAGAGGAGGAAGGGCACAGAGATGACAGGGAAGGGGAGGGTGGTGGCTTCGCTTCTAACCTACACAATGCTCACTATTATGGAAGTTACATGGACAAACCCAATGAAGGATTTTAGAATATTTGAATTAAATTTTGTATATTCCTTTTTCACCATCTTTTGTTGCTAGTGAAATATGGACATACTACATACGTAATTGGCTCGCCTAGAGAATTTTAACTGCTCATACTGCAACTTTTTATACTTTTTCTTCTTTTTTAATACGATGAATTGACATATTGTTCTTGATGGATGCAACAAAAGCCGAGGAACTCAAGCGCATCCTCTGTGAGATTTCTGAAAATTTTATGCAAGTAAACTTATTTCGTTTCGAAAAAGACGGCCGATTATGCATTAGATGAGCACGATCCTGTTGAAATATGATGGTCATTGTTCATATGTCCCCAATCTTGCAATGAATATAAGAGAAATATAAGCGTCAAATTGATAGAAATATAAGCATGAAAGTGATAGAAAAAAGACGGCTGATTATGCATTAAGCAAATATTGTGGTAACATTTTTTAAGCAGTTAGGATATAGATGAATCCGTGTTTCGTCTACCTAAAAGCGAAAATTAAGTTAATTACAATAATAATACATCCGTGCATGCATTAATATCAATTTCTTATAATTTCATGTTTGAAAATAGAATACATAAATTAACAATTAGAAAAACACCTAAAAATATGGAAAAAGAAATTCCAAAAATAAATAAACATGGGACAAACTGTGCATGCGTATGAATGCATGCATGTTGATTAAAGAAAACCTTATTTCTATTTGTTAGGTTAATTCATTTAACTCACTTACCACTAATCTGATGGTGTGTAACTTTTGTTAGCCTATAAAATAGACCCTAACTACATTAAAACATACACTAATTGTTCAAGAATGCATGCATCATTACTTCTCATCCAAAACAATTATGAAGTGATATGGAGCAACATGAACATTGTGCTTCACTCTCAAACTCTCAAAGAGATTGGCATTCATCTTACAAGCATGGTAATATGTTTTTAACTTCTAAAGCTATAATTCTTTATATTGTGCAAATTTGACCGTGTTTCACATTTGAATTCTATTTATGATATTTGAAAATACTTGGATGAGGCAACAAATGATGAATGCCATGTGCTATCCGAGGATAGTTGTTCAAGATAAAGTAAGACATGGTTCATGGGTCGATCCAAGTCATGAGGTCCAGTCATATGCTTCTATTGTGATAAGGAGGGTCACAAAATAATCGATTATTCGAGAAGTGAGGAGGAGAAAGGGAAGAAAAGGGTCGGTGATTTTAAATATGAACAAGACTATTCTAACGATGTCTGCAACGAAGAACTGCTAGCATGCTTTAGGGAGATCAAGAGAGTTTCAGGATGGCTTGTGGACTCGACATGTTTAGATCACTGATGTCCACCTAACTAGGGTTAAGTTGATTAATAACAATGTCGTTGTCACCCAAATCAACCGGATCGGATATCGAGAAACTTATTTAACCACTAAACATCTCAAGCAAATCAAACACGTGGTATAGCTATTTTATTAACCTGGTATAGCGACCAGAGTCGAACTCAAGGATCACAATTATAAACTAAGTAGTAAACTCAAGGAGTAAACATATTTTATTCCTTTTTTTATTAGTTTTAAATTTTTGTAAACTTTTTTATTTTCAAAATAAGGCAAACAAGAACAAAGGACAAAAAGCAAACCAACACTTATTTTTGAATTTTTCAAATATGATAAAAATATATGAAAAATTCATTTTGGATTTTATAAGTTTTATGCTGTTTACATGGATTTTTGGGAAATTTTCAAATGTTTTTGGAATTTTCTAAAAATAAAAAACTAGGAAAATATACAAATAGTGCACATTCAGGAGGATATTGTAAATAAAAAATACACGAATGCTCAAAAGTCATGGACACTAATTTTATATAAAACTATGAGAAACTATCTATAATCAGAAACTTAAAGTGTAATTTTTGTATTTTTGGTTGATTTTATATGATTTTGATATATATTTTAGTGTTTTACAAATTTTTAGGTTTTTGTAGAATATTTTCAAGCCAAATTTATATAGTAGCTAAAATAGGACAAAATACACCTATAGTATTCTTTGTAATTTAAAAAAATCGAATTTTTATTATCTTTCTAAGGAAAATAAGGATTCTATAGTTGGTTTTTGGATTTTCAATAAGAAAAATAACAGAAATTTGGCACACAAAAAATTACCACCTAAATTAGACAATAACATGAGTGAATATTGCATTTTGATGATTTTTAGGTCCAAATAAATATTTATTACAATTTATAAAAGACAAAAATAAAATGTAGTGAAGCAAGGACCTATCTGCAAATATTTAAAGTTCTAGGCCCAACTAATGACATGCACTAAAAATGCGGGGGCTTTAATGCAAATTATCCAGATAAAAATGCGCGCAACACATAACAGTCATTCACAGGGTTATAACTACAAATAATAAAAATTTCAACTATTTTATTAACCCTTAATAGCTCAAGATAGAACATGAAAACACCCACAAAAACACGTGAGGCTACACATGACTAAAACTTGGTTGGACTAAAATGCAAACAAACAAAGTATAGGCCCAAACTGCAAAAGTTCTTAACTAATTATTACATTTATTGGACTGAAGCTAAATGGCAAAAAAGCAAGGGTGAAAAGGAAATATACCCTTGCAGGCGTAGGACGACACATGGCTCTGCAATGTACGATCCTGATCCGCGTCTGAGAAAGATTTGATGGTCAAAGAAGTGGTACGGGCATACGGTCTGATCGACTATTAATGGATGAATCTGATGGCTCTAAGTAAAGCTGTTGATGCACGGTGCAGATTGATTAGTGATGTGATTAAACCGTTTGGTTTTGGGCATCGATCAAATCTGGAGGAATGTCCCTTCATACGATAGCTCCAACATAGGCATGAAGAACCGGAAGAAGGGGGAGCCATGGTTGATGCAATCTGAGCTAGCTGCTACTGTTGCGGTCCGATCAACTAGCTAGAGGGTCAATCATGCTCGGCTAGTGATACCATGTCAAAGGGAGATCCGATGAAGTAAGCAATGGCCAGATAGATGAGATGGGAATGCAACACCTGGAGGTGCTCAACTGTGCCTGCTGGAGGTCGGATTTGCCTCGTTCATGCTCCTGGACCTGCAAGAGGTATCATAGCTCGAAGGCAAAGCTTCAGCTCGAGGTTATTGCATTTAAAAATGAAAGGGGCAGATTGGGTGAAGTATGACGCCCAACGAAGGTGAGGGATGAACGTCGAGGCTTGATCTCGCTCTGATGAGGGAGATTCAAGGTGATCAGGATGCGTGCAAAGTGGGGGTGAAGTGGGGTATCGATCTGTGCAGATGGTTGAATGAAACGGAGTTCCGACCCGATGGTCGGAGCTGTGGTGGCGGAAGGCGTCTGACAGATGGAATCAAAGCGAAATAAATAAATGAAGTGGTGGCGAGGGTACCTGAGTTATCTATGGTGATCAACGAAGGAAAGCGAAAGTGAAGGAGGGGTTATAGCCTCAACTCCGATGCGGAGGGTGAAGGAGGCTTCTCGTGGTTGAGGTCCGACCACGAAGATGAGCAACGTGCAACCAAGAACCAATCTGAGCTTCCAAAAGCTTCTCTATAACCCTGTCACAATCCTGAAAATGCAAGTGGAGAAGAGGAGGCATGGCGGACGAGCTGCTGAGTGACCAAGGCGTGAGACTATCCCTTATAGGGTCCCAGGGGTTCCAGAAAGATTAGAGGGAGGCGTGAAACCCTAGGGTGATTCAGACCTGCCTAGGGATCCGCGAGGATCACGGATCCTAGGCGAGGAGAAAGGTCCGCAATCCAAGGAGGAAGGTGGTCGAATTCGAGCACGATAAATGGAAGAAATGAAGTCAGGCGAAGGCTGCTCGAATCAGACCCTAAAGAAGGGGGGTTGACCTGTGTTAACCAATCAGAATTCGGGAAATACAAAAAAATCAAAGACAAATGAATAAAAAATAATAAATGATTTTAAAATAAAAACTATAAACATGAAAAATTTGTTATTTTATAAACTATTTTTTGTGATTTTTAATTATTTTTAATAATATATTAGGGTATATACAGTATATAGCATTATGTACATGTATACCTATATATTTTGTGCATATATTTTTATTTTACTATTTCTACAAAAATATATTAATTTTATATTTTATTCATTTACAATATAATTTAAGGAATATAAAAGAATTTTTATTTGATTTATACAAATTAAATATAAGTATTAAATAAATAGTTGTTATGTATAATATATACATGTATGACACTTTGTACAATGAGAAGATGATTTTATTTTAAGTTATTTACTTATTAGGAGTATGTACAAGTGTCAAACATGAAAAATATATACAAGTATAGGTGTTGTGAATTTGTACACCCTCTACTTATTTTATTATTTTTATTTATATTTTTATTTACAAGTTTTATTAACGAAATTGAATTTATTTATTTTGAGATTTTATATATATACAGAAAGAATAGTGATAAATATGTACAAAATAAGGACCCTATCACTCGCTACTTTTTTCCTTGTCGATCAGGCCAATATGTGACCCTCTCGGGGTTCAGATCAGTCTACATTTGTTGTATAAACACATTCTTATTTTATTCTTTTTATTTTCTTCTTTATTCTTTTATTTTGGTACAAAAGAATTTTTATTACACAATATTAACAAATGCATGCATGATGCTAATTTATTGTATCTGTTACATATTCACAAACAGTTTGCATATGGAATTTTACTAAAATAAAATAATAAAGGATGTGAATCAAGGATTCATCAATCATGTGTGCTTATTCATGGAGTAATTCAATACATACCAGGCATGTAATCATTGATAATATGGATTTGCAAGGTTCCTAATACCTTGTCTTGGAGGGCATGCGGTGCCCGACAAGTCGGCTCTGGCAATCGATGTATCGGTCACTCTCACGGTACTCAGAATTCAACCAATCCACATAAATAAAAAATCAACCCAAAATCTATGATAAATCAATGCAAATTATGCATGGTAAAATTTATTATGCCTTACAAGTAAATATGTATAGTAAGCAAGTGCAGGGGTCGAACCACTAAGAGTAAATAAGCAGATAGGCTAATAGTTATTGCCTATTAATAAAGAAAAATAAACAACAACTATTTTTGCACTTTATCTGCTTTTTAAATTTTGTGTGGGGTTTAATTATATTTAATATTTATGGATTTTTAATTACATATTTTTATAATTTCAAAAATTTTATTTGATTTTTATATTTTTCTGATTTTTTATATATTTTTGCTTTTAAGATATAATAAGTATATATATATATATCTATATATACATATATTTTTTAGGGAAAAAAGGAGCCTACCTCGGCGGTTGCAGGTAACTCCCTACACCCGGCCTAATTTTTCATTTTTTTTTGATTTTTTTGAAATGAAACCTTGGGGGATTTAGATCACCATGTATCACCATGTTGTCATTCCAAATTCAACTTAATTCGAGACTTCTATCATCTCCATCAAGACTACCAAATTTTAACGGTCTCAGAATTGCTGAAATCGATCCTGTCTAGATGAACGTGTTAGGAATGTTTGTTTTGCATGAAACTTGAAAACACATAATCCCCTTAACATATTAAGTAAATCCCCCCAACTTTTTATTCAAAAAAATAGAAAAATAATCGAAAAATGGGGTGGGTGCAGGGAGTTTCCTACACCTCAGGTGCAGGCTCCCTACCCCCTATTTTTTTATAATATAAATAATATATATAATATATATAATAAATAAGTAAAAATCCAGAAAATACAAATAAGTACATTCCTTTTTATTTTTAAAGGTTTTAAAATATATTTAATGTATTTATAATAGAACTAAGGGTTTTTATCACTTGTGCCCCTCTGAGATATCGCAATTTCAGTTATGCCCCTATCTTTTTGGTAATATCAGTTGTACCCCTCACTTCTTTTCTCCGTTATCACTTGTGCCCTTCCGTTAGATTGACCGTCAATGAATTAACTTAACCATGGTTTTTTCAAACCTTGGTGCAGTTAAGAGGGGTATTATTGTCCAGACTCCCTTTCTTCCTCCTCTTCCCCCATCCTTTTCTTCCTCCTCCAACCTCACCGCCCGGAACTCCTCCCCCGGCCCCTGCCCCGAGCTCTGCCCTAGCCTCCCTCCTCACCGACCTCTCCCCGCCCCCTGCCTCGAGCTCCGCCCCAGCCTCCCTCCACCCCGACCTCCCCCCGCCCCATGCCTCGAGCTCCACCCCAGCCTCCCTCCAGCCCGACCAGCCCTCGCCCCCTGCCCCGAGCTCTGCCCCAGCCTCCCTCCGGCCCTGACCTGCCCCCGCCCCCTGCCCCGAGCTTCTCCCCAACCTCCCTCCGCCCCCCTCCCCCCTGACCCCACCCCGAGCTCCACCCCAGTTCAATCTGGAACTTACAGCTCAAGAAGGAACCTCAGGTTGTAGAACTTTTGAGCTCCGGAGGGATCCCATCACTCAAGATTTTGAACTGTTGCCTCCACAGCAGATGGTGCGGCCAAGATGGGAGGCGTAGGGGAGCGGGTGGAAGGGGGAGGACTCGGACTAGGGCAGAGGGGCGGCAGGGGGTGGGGGGAGGTCGAGGCAGCAGAGAGGTTGGGGTGGAGGGGCTGCAGAGGTGGGGGAGGTCGGATGATGAATCCTCATTCATCACTCTTTATTCTTTTATTTTAGCTAAAAGCCAGTGCAAAACACCATGTATATTTGTGTAAATAAAATAAATTGACAAAAAGCATGCATAGCGTAAATAATAATAATTAGCAGTTTTTGTGCAAAAATAAAAGAATAAAGGAATAAAGAAAAAGAGGGAAATATTTAGAATAAATATTGAGTGACCTGAACCCAAGGGAGGGCTCCACAAGGGCCTGACCGCAAATAAAATCAGTAGAGAGAGAGATAGGGTGACTCAACATGGTGTACATATCCCTCTATATGTAAATAATTTATTTTCTAAAATAAAAATATATTTTTGTTCCCTGTATTTTTACATATTTATGAAAATAAAAATAAAATAAAAATGGTAAAAATAAAAGAAAATAAAATAAATAAAATCTCTCTCATCAGTGTACATAGACCATGTATATAAAATAAAATACCGATTTATTTTCCCCTTCTAAATAAATAATAAAAATCCAATAAAAATCATTTCATATTCCATATTTTATGGTGTAAATAAATAAAATATAAAATTGGAATAAATGTACATAAATATAATAATTAAAAATAAAAAAATACATAGGCATACATGCTTGTATATAATTATAATATAATGTAAATACATATTTTATTTTTCAAAAAAATAAATAAAAATCACTAAAAAATTCTTAGAAAATAAGTAAACATTTTTTATTTTGTAAATATTTTCAAATAAAATTTCCTTCTATTTTATTTTGATTTTTCAAAACTTTATCCAATGGATTTTTTTCATTGGTCCACGGGGGATTGTTGACCCCCGGTCAACTCTCCCCCAGGACCATAGGTTCTCGGACCCGGGTGACCAACCCGACTTCTCTCCTTTTTCCCGAATCACCTCGCCTCCCATTTACCTAAACCCCTAGCACCTATTGAACCTTGGTGACCTGAGATTCACGCCCGACCTTCTAGCTAGGGCTCCATGCATCTATCCGCGTGCTCCACTCCTTTCTTATCGGACCTGCACCACTATAAAGTCTCGCCTTCCTCCACCATTTCACGCACCTTCAGCCACCACCTTCGATCCCTGTGACCTCCATCGTCTTCCTCGAGTGACAGCGAGTGCAGAGGGTGTCTGAGAGAGAGTTTGGAGGTGTGTAGCCCAGGTCCGGCGACCCTCGTCGTCGTGCTCCGCCGCCGGCGTAGCTCGAGCCTCTGGAGACAACGCTCCATCGAGGCAACGATCATCGGAGAACCAACGTCTCCTTCCTAGTCGACTCCGACCACCAGGTAGATCATTTAGCTTCTTTAGCATAGTCCATTTTTTATTTTCACCTTCAAGCTCCGCCTGCTCCGCCCTAGTGGCCGGAGCTCCACCAGTCTATCTTATCTGTACAGATCGATTCTCCGACTCATCGTCACCTTCCCTACACAACCTGATCACCTCGAGCTAGGCAATCTGGGTCTAGATCGAGTTGGGTTCCCTCCATCACCTCCGCCGGAACCCCCCATAGCCCATCCACGCCGCTTCTCTTCTTCTTTTAGCCAATAACCCTCGCTGGAGCATCCCTCCGAGCAGGAGCTTTGTTTTGCAGGTCAATCATCGCAGGTACCCCCCTTGGCTGTCGTTTCCATCCTTCGTCGGAGCTGCTCCAGGTTGCTCCTCCCTCGCTGGAGGATCCGACCGTTGGAGCCTTCATCGGAGGCCACCACCTGAAGCGGAATGCCATAGAGAGGACGACCCACCTCTCTGATCTTCCATCGGCCGTCTGGATCGTCTCCGAATCGTCGGAGAAGCTTGCCCAGGAGGAGTTCTTCCTCATCCTCTCGCAGTCGTCGGATCGCCCCTCTGCGCCAGTCTTCATCACAGCCGCACGTGGTCTGCCACTGTCAGGCCGTTAGATCCACGATTTGACGACCACGTTTCCCCCACATTTGCCCCTGCATAATCACCGTTGGATTCTCCAGAGGGCGTCATCAGATCCGTTCACAAGCAGCCACACATCGCCCAACACCTGTGAAAAACGAATTAGCGAGAGCCACTAAATAGTGGTCTGACAAATCAGACTCACTGTCGCTGATGCGACTACTCAAGCCTCCTCGTTCGTCAACAATTAACCCACACAATCAATCAGGCAATTGAAGACCTGAAAAATCCCAAGCAACTAAGGATGAAGAAATAACAAAGGTCGTTGCGACCTCAGTCGCTCAAGAAACACGATAGCGGTCCTGGCTATTAGATTAACATGGTATAGCGACCAGGGTCGGACTCAGGGAGCACGTGATGGCCTTGCGGCCTACGAAGTAGTCTCAAAAAAAGGAATAAAATAAAAGAAATGTATTTTTGGTGGATTTTTAATTTTTATAATTTTTTTGGATTTTTACTGAATAAAGAAAATAAAGAAAACAAGGGAAACAACCAACTTCAAGCAATTATTTAATGCATCAAAAATCAATCAAAAATTCGAATAAAAATGTTTTTATGTTTTTAATGATTTTTACTGTTTTTGGGGGTAATTTTTGGTATTTTTATGATGTTTATTGAATTTTCTAAAAATCGAACAAGGTAAGAAAATAAGGGTACTGTCCAGCCAAGCTTGGAGGACTTAGATAAAATATCTAAGAGTCCCTAAAAAGCCTAGAGGTAATTTTACTGTAAAGAGGAAGAAACAAGGAAAATTTAGGCACCACAATTATTATTTTTGGATTTTTAGATTAATTACTAGAATTTTTATAAAGTTTTTAGTGTTTTCAATTTTTATGAGTTTTATATAATGAAAAATGACCAAAATTGGTCAGAAAATCAAACAAGACAAAATACACAATAGTTATTTTTTTTGTAATTTTTAAATGAGTTTTAATATTTTTTTGTGATTTTTCAAGTCAGACAGTAAAGAAAAAGGTTGTTTTTGGATGTTTAAAAATATCAATAAAACCAAAAATATCCCCAAAAATTCTAGAAAATTTTACACCATGGCAGGAGCCATGTATCCAATTTTCATTGAATTTGGAGTTAGTTTGCTATTTTATTGAAAATCAAAACCTAGGTATAGTGCATAGGGACCTGTGCGTAAATACCAAAAGTCCCAGGGGATCCAGTGCAAAAATCCCAAGAAGTCACACGCGAAGCGCATGTCTGGGGCACACAGGGACCTAATTGCAAATAAAATAAGGTTCCTGGACTAAATAATAACATGTATTAAAAGTCCAGGGGCCTTATCATAAAATACCCAAGAATATAACGCACATGCACAAATTCAACACGCACAGGGGTATAAATGCAATTTTCTAAAAATTTTCATTCATTCATAAACAACCCAGAACTACAAGGCTATCAATGCAAATATCCCAGACGAACACGTGTCGATGCACGTGACACACTACAGGCAGGGGTATACATGCAAATAGCAGGAAAGATAAGGTCCAATGTGCAATTTACCTAACGCAAATAAAATCCTAAAAATATTTACAGGACTAAAAGCAAGCTACGCTAAAGCTAAGGGCCTAAGGGAATATTTACCCTTTATTAAGTAGGCCGTCGGATGGGCGCCACGTGTGCTGATCGACGGCTGAGAGAGGGGTGGCGCCCAACGCTGAGTCTTCAGTCTGATCTAACGGCCAAGGCTTCGCCACATGGGGGATCGAACGGATGTGAGGTGCTGTGGCTAAACCTCGACGATCGACCAGTCCAGATCGCTCCTCCAAAGATCGGACGGTGCTGGAAGCTCCTCAGATGGACGGTCAGGATCTAAACTTGAGCCTGGGGTCGATCGGACAACAGGGAAGGATGGTGGACGAACTGGAGGCCGGCGACTTTCGCCGGGCCCGTGTGTGCTCTGGCGTCCTCCTCGCGGGCCACTAAAGATCAGAGAAGATGCGTGCTGGCCTTCCTCGTCGAATGGCGGCCTCCGATGATTCGACGGAGCTCTGGGGAGCTCCGGCGAGGTCGGCGGAGGTCGAGCGCCTGCACTTGGATGGTCGAGCCCTCAGATGGGCTCGATTGGACCTGCAAAACATAGCAGAACGCTCGCGGGTTGAGGGCAAAGTGCCTCGACCCTGTGAGAGGGGGTGATGGTGATTGGTGAGGCGGGGCGGTCGAGCTCCGGCGAGGTGTAGACGGTGGAGCTCGAAACCCCAGCTCCTGTGCGAGCTGGGTTGAGTGGAAGGGCGGAGAACGTGCGTGGGAACAAGGCGAACGCGATGGTGCGGTCCGATGATCGAGACTAAGGTGGATGTGGCCGGAATCGGAGGTGAACAACGACGGCGAGAATTGGGCGTAATACGAAATTAACGAAAAAGAAAGGAAACTACGTCTACCTGGGTGGAGGAATCGACTGTGGATGAGCTGGGCCTGCTCTGGGTCGTTGCCTCATGGGTCGTCGAGGCCCGAGGCTCGAGCTCCTCCTTCAGGCGGAGCACAGCGGCGCTAGCTCGCCGGATCAGAGGTCCAGGCACCTTCTCCTCTCTTCGACACCACCAACGACGAGCTGTCACCTCAGGGAAGGTAGTGGAGGTCACGTGAATGAAAGGTGGGGAGCCAAAGATGGGGAAATGGGAGGCGGAGCTCGGCTTAAGTACTGCCAGGGGTCCGGCTAAAAAATGGTCGGGTAGGGCAGCTCGTAGCGCGGACCCCGAGGCGGGCATCCCAACGAGGATGTCGGATCTGGCGTGGACAAATTGGACCCGGGGTTTAGGTGCGAGGTGATCGGATCTGGACGCCAAAATATGGATAAATCGGGTCAGGCGTCTGAAATCCGTGGGAAGTGGTCCACAGGGGGGAGTTGATCGGGCGGTCAATAACCCCCGTGGACCAATGAGAATCAGCCACGTCAAAATGATTTAGAAATTAAAAATAAAATAGGAAATGGCCGAATTAAAGAAAACTTAAAACATGGAAAATATTTGTTTTAATTTTTTCTATTTTTTGTGATTTTTAATTAATTTTTCAAAATAAAAATAAGGTATTTACATAATAGGGCTATATATAGGTATATGTACAATATAGGATTTTTATTTTTGATTTTTAATTTGTTATTTTTATGCATTTTTATTCCCATTTTATATTTTATTTATTTATAGTATAAAATTAGGAATAAAAGGGTATTTTTATTTTATTTTTATTATTTATATACAATGGTGAAATAAATAGATATATACATCTATGTACATTGTATATTTACAATATTCTTTTTGGTTTTTAATTTTGTTCTTTTTATTTTGTTTTTGTCTTTGTTGTTTTTATTTTATTTATTTACACCATAA
Organism: Ottelia alismoides; assembly: GCA_037367405.1. Classification (NCBI taxonomy): domain Eukaryota; kingdom Viridiplantae; phylum Streptophyta; class Magnoliopsida; order Alismatales; family Hydrocharitaceae; genus Ottelia; species Ottelia alismoides. The sequence continues at coordinate 425,586 of JAZKJV010005394.1, read as the reverse complement.
AAGATAGAATATTTACAAATTTTTATAGAAATTAATGTTATTTATTTATAAGGTGAAATAAATATAAGGGCGGTTGTATATACATGATGAATATACACAATTGGATGTTTTTGTTTTCTTTTTAATTTTTCTATTTTTGTTTTGATTTTTATATTTACAAATATATACAATCTGTACAAACCACTTTTATTCTATTTTTAGAGGAAAATATAATTATTGTATTTACAGGGTTATTTACACACATGAGCCCCTATCTCCCTCTACTTTGGCTTTTATGCGGTCAGGCCCATGCTGAGCCCTCCCTTGGGTTAGGTTGCTCAATATTTATTCTAACTATTTTCTCTTTTTCTTTTTAATTTTTATTCTTTTATTTTTGCACAAAAACATGCTAATTATGACTTTTTACACCATGCATGCTTTTGGTAATTATTTGTATTTACACATATCTACATGTATTTGCAAAGGTTTTTGTAGCTAAAATATAAGAATAAAGAGTGATGAATGAGTATTCATCACCCCCCTATACTTAACTTTGCTAGTCCCTTAGCAAACACTTATTTGAAAAAGAAGTGAAAAAGAATAAAGAAGAAAGAAAAAGAAAAAGAGGAGAATGAACATGGATCAAGGTTGATTATTAAACTTGCCTTCATTAAATTGAGGTATGGAGCATCGATCCGATCTTTGGATTATTAATGTGTCGGAACCTTATTTGGACTTAAGCTTAAAACTCAACAGCCTCTAAGTTCCACTAATCTATAACCAGGACTCCTCAATAATCCAGATCAGAACAAGTCACCAAACACAAACCCTGAAGACCATGAATCTTTCCTTGTCCTATGAATGTGAGGTATAAGCTCTCCACCTCGGAAATGGCAACTTGACAACCCTCCCCAACAAGGTAACTCTATGACCTCAGTCTGGCCACTCTTTCCTCGAGGAGCGGGGTATTCCCTTCTAAGTTCAAGTTCAACCAGCTCAAGAAGAGGAGGAAGAAGAGAATGGACCATGGCCAGTGTAGCCATGTATCCTTGGGAGCTTGACCAGTGTAGCCAAGTCTCCCTGCTGCAAGCTACATAAGGTGGATCATGAATCTCAAGCTTTTCTTATTGCACTACATACATACTCCGGTGGGATTATCATTTTCTCTCAGACCCACCACTTTTTTGGAGTTATTTTCTTTTTGCATTTTTTTCCAAGTGCATCTATACAACATATACATGTGCAGCATATATTCAAGGAGTTTTTCCTCTTGAGCCAGTAGACTATCCCTCTTTTGAAGCTTTATTGCAACCCACAACTCCCGTCGTTAGACCTCATGGCAACCAGACCAAGTTAAGACGCACTTCCTTCACTAAAAGAAGAAGAGAGGTTCCGCCTAGAAGTACTACCCTCATATGCTACCCCAAGTCAAGGAAGACTGCCTCCTCACCACCTCATCCGTAGAGAGCTCGGTGCTAAGTGCTGGTGTCCAAGTAAAGCCATTGTCCATATGAGTCATGTGTTGTTGTTAAGTGCTCTACTTAGGCTCATTGAGATGACATGTGATCATAGCCTAGTGGACTCAAAGAATTAAGTTACCATGGACCTGAAAAGCCTTAAACCTAAGCCATATAAGGTTCCTTTTATAAGTTAGGTGGATTAAGATCTTAATCAAGCTCCATTTCCCAATTTAATTCCAGGCTAGTTTAAGTGTCAACTATCATCCAGAAAAACTATATACATATATACAAAGATGCTATTCACACAAGATTTACAACCATGCAAAATTTTTGAAAAATATTTTGAAATCATGTATGGATGAATGCATGAAGTGCAAGTTTTGCAAAAGTATTTACACACATTTACACAAGATTTTTGCAAACTTTTGATTTTCAAACATTTTGGAAAAATTTTGTACTATATACATAATTTTGATAAGAAAATATGTACACAAACTTTACACAAAAGATTTTTGAAATCATTTTTACAAAAATAATTTGTACACTAGCTTTGTATGTGCAATAAAAGAATGTTTATTTACAGGAAAAATTTTTAATTTTTGTGGTTTTTAGGGATTTTAGCCATTCTTATTTTTTAACACACTCACACAAAGTACGAGTTATGGCTAAAGTATATATGAAATATATACACCCCCCATACTTAGCTCGAACGATGTCCTCAGAGTCAAGAGCGATGAAGAAAACATAACTCGTGCTATGTATAGAGAAGTGAAAAGGAAGGCTATATACAAAGACGAATGAATGAATAGAAAGTCAAATAATCCTAAGTATAGCAGGCTGTACACAAAGGGAAAGTCGAGTGGAGAATGTACAGGGTCTACCCCCCGTATACTTAGGGTAAAATATCCCTAAGTGTAGGCAGCAAAACAGGGGTAGACAGAATCAAAAGAAAACTCAAAGGTCCTACACCCCCCTATACTTAGGGTAAAGTGCACCCTAAGTATAGCATAATCAAAAGATAAAGAAAGGGATGTGGGATTAAAGAATGTGATGATATAGACATCTGGATCTATACAAGTTGGAAGAACAGTGAAAATCAGGCGTGAGATGCAATAGATGTAAGTCAAGAGACCACATCTCACGCAAAATGAATCGGGGCAACATCAACGACCCGCGGCTCATGATCTAGAAATGGCTTGAGCCGCTGGCCGTTCACTCGAAAGGTACTCTCAGAAGACAACTCGGATATATCAATGCTACCGTTGTCGTGTACCTTTCTCACCAAATAGGGTCCCTTCCACTTGCTCTATAGCTTCCCTGGAAATAGGCGAAGCCTCGCATCAAACAACCGTACTCTCTGTCCAGGCTCAAAATGCTTGTGGCTGATGTGAGAATCATGCCACTCCTTCACTCTCTCCTTATACTATAGGCTGTTTGAGAAGGCGGTATCTCTAAGCTCCTCCAAGGCTGCTAACTCTGCCCTCCTCTGGTCTCTTACACCATCTGGATCCATAAGTATCTCAGTGACTGCCCAAAGTGACCTGTGTCTCAGCTCAACAGGCAAATGGCACGGCTTGCCATATACGAGGCGAAAGGGAGATGTACCCAATGGTGTCTTGAAAGACGTCCTATATGCCCATAAGACCGAGTCCAAAATCTATGACCAATCCTTTCGATCAGGGCGGACGACTTTCTGCAATATAGTCTTGATCTCCCTGTTCGACACCTCGGCTAGACCATTCGTCTGTGGATGGTAAGGTGTAGCAACACGATGGTCTATACCGAACTCGCTAGCAAGGGCCTTCACCTGGTCCTTGATGAAATGAGACCCCCCATCTGAAATCAATACTCGAGGTACCCCGAACCGCGTGATGATGTGCTTCCTCAAAAATCTGCAAACTGTCCTCGCATCAGCGGCTCGGGCGGGGATAGCCTCAACCCAACGACTAACATAGTCTACGGCCAACAGAATGTACTCAATTCCCTGACTCTTAGGGAATGGACCCATTAAATCGATGCCCCATGCGTCAAAAACCTCACAGAAGTGAATGGACTGCATCGGCATCATATCACGCTGTCCACAAGTGCCCATCCTCTGATAGTCAGTACACCTCTTCACGAACTCATCAGAGTCCTTGAAGAGGGTAGGCCACCACAAGCCGGATTGGAGCACTTTCTGTGCCGTTCTCCTCCCAGAATGATGTCCTCCTGCCTCAAGCTTGTGGCAGTAAGTGAGGACGCTATGGTGCTCCTCCTGAGGAATGCACCTACGCCAGACGATATCCCCTCCTTCGTGGTAAAGGATGGGATCCTCCCAGTGGTAGGACTTGGCCTTCGCGAGGAAGGTCTCAAGCCTCTGCCTGGGCCAACCTTGTGGGACTTTCTTAGCAACAAGAAAGTTCACAATGTCAGCATACCACGGGAGTGAGGCGATAGCAAGGATCGCCTCATCTGGGAAGGTCTCACAAATGGGGTCAATATGCTCAGACTCCTCAGTCTGCTCTAAACTGGAGAGATGATCCGCCACCACATTCTTGACTCCAGGCTTATCCTTGATCTCAATGTCGAACTCCTGGAGTAGAAGGATCCATCTAGTCAGTCTGGCCTTGGCATCCTTCTTTGCCATGAGGTATCGGATGGCGGTGTGGTCAGTATACAAGGTCACTCTAGATCCAATGATGTAAGATCTGAACTTATCTAGGGCGAACACTACGACTAGCATCTCCTTCTCTGTGACTGTATAATTCTGTTGCGCGGAATCCAATGTGCGGCTAGGGTAGTGGATAGCAAAGGGGACTCCATCCCTCCTATGTCCCAGCACGGCCCCTACGGCAAAATCGGAGGCATCCATCATGATCTCGAATGAGAGAGACCAATCAGGCGGCTGGAGAACAGGAGCCTCAATAACACACTGCTTGAGAGTCTCAAAGGACGAAAGACACTTGTCATCGACAAGGAACTCGGTGTCTTTCATTAGTAGGTCAGTCAACGGTCGGGCAATCCTGCTGAAATCATGAATGAATCGTCAGTAGAAACCGACGTGCCCCCGGAATGACCGTAACTGCCTCAGATTGGACGGCGGTGCGAGTTTTCTAATGACATCTACCTTGGCCGAATCAACCTCCATGCCCCTGTTGGAGATGATGTGGCCAAGCACCGTCCCTTGAGTCACCATGAAGTGACTCTTCTCCCAAGATAGCACCAAGTGAACCTCTATACATCGCTAGAGTACTCTGTCTAGGCAGTCAAGACATGAGTCGAATCTGTCGCCGTAGACCGAGAAATCATCCATGAAGACCTCCAAACACTCCCCTACCATGTCCGAAAAGATCGACAGCATGCATCTATGAAAGGTCTCAGGGGCATTGCATAGCCCAAATGGCATGCGTCGGAAGGCGTATGTGCCGAAGGGACAGGTAAAGGTGGTCTTCTCCTGGTCCTCAGGAGCGATGGCCACCTGGTTGTAGCCCGAGTACCCATCCAGAAAATAATAGTGGGTCTTCCGTGCCAGTCTCTCAATAATCTGATCAATAAAGGGCAGGGGAAATGATCCTTCTTGGTGGCCTGGTTGAGTCTCCTATAGTCAACGCAGACCCGCCAAGAAGTGGGTACTCGTGTAGCAATCTCCTCTCCAGACTCACTGATCACAGTCGTGATGCCCGTCTTCTTGGGCACCACATGCAAGGGGCTGACCCACTTGGAGTCGGAGATGGGATAGATAAGATAGGCGCTCCACCATTTCGAGATTTCCTTCATGACAACCTCTCTCGGATTTGGGTTCAGCCGCCGCTGGAACTCACGCGACGGCTTCGCCCCATCCTCGAGATAGATATGGTGGGAGAACAGGGCCGAACTAATCCCCTGGAGATCTGCTACGCTCCATCCGATTTCCTTGCGGTTCTTTTCAAGAACCCCCATCAAACGGGATTCTTGCTCTCCAGTCAGATCAGCGGAGATGATGACTGGGTACATCTTAGGCTCACCCGCAAGGAATCGATACTTCAGCGAAGTAGGGAGCGGCTTCAGCTCTGGACAGCTGGGTGCTGGCAAATCTGGCTTCGAAAGAAGCCGCGTGTATGCTGCCAAATCTGCCCGGGAGAATGAGAGTGTACTCTCGCAAACTGGATCTGAAGAAGGCTACTCTGGTGGACTGTCTCTGCTCTGCTCGGCATCTACCTCCTCCTCAGGTGTAGGCTCAGTGGAACTCAGGTCTGGCATGTAATCCTCGCAATCTGCCCAATCAGACTCTGAATCCGAGGGATCTGCATCACACAAGGTGGCATCAGTACCACCCTCATCACACAAGGTGGACTCAGTACCACCATCATCACAAAACTCAGTGTCGCGGTCGAGAACCAGCTCTGCTGCCTCTGAAGTATCCTGAACCAGGAATGTGCTCTCCAAGCTCTCCTCTGCTATCATCTCTGCATCAGCGGTGTCTGAAAATGAGAGGATGGCCTGTGCTGCTGGGTCTGCCCAAACTGCCTCATCGTCTGTGATCACAAAGTCATAGTCCTGGTGGATCTCTAGCCCGACATCTGTCAACTGCTCTGTATCTGAAGTGGTCTCTGAGCATGATCTCTCTCTGGCTCGGCTGTCCTCGACCATCTCTATTTGTACACTTTCGCCCTCGACGCGAAAGTATAACTTCCCGCTATCATGATCAGTCACCGCCGTGGCTGTGGCCAAGAATGGACGACCGAGGATGATGGGGGTATCGGTCACTGAATCAGGGATCTCCATGTCCAACACCACGAAGTCCACGGGGAATTGTAGGCCCTGAATAGTGACGATAACGTCTCGTAACAACCCCTTCGGCCTCTTGATAGATCGATCAGCAAACTGAAGGACTGTCCTGCTCTGTCTAAGAGTGGCCAACTCGAAACGGTCGAGAAGGGCTGCCGGAAGGAGGTTGATAGACGATCCGCTATCTAATAGAGTACGATCGAACCTCTGCTCTCTAATGTGACATCTGACATAAGGGGCTCTTGAATCTGGCCTCTTGGCCGGCAGACGGTTCTGGATCGCGAAAAACGTGGCTTTCGTCAGCACATGGATCTCTGAGTGGTGGTTCCTCCTCTTCCTCCTGACTGTAGTCCTGTCTCTCAACGAACGCTGAAGAAGGGGGATGTGCTGCAAAGCCTCCTGAAGAGTCAGCTGTATGTGAAATCGGTCTATCATCTGCTGGCTGAACTCTTCCTGGAGACACATGAGCTGGGTCTTCATGTCGCTCAGAGTCTGTGCCATCTGCTCCATCTGAGTGATGCCCTGGCACTGCTTCTTCTCTATCAGCTCCATCCGATCCAACTTCTCGCTAATGATACCCATGTCCGTAGCTGACGACTCTGCCTGTGCTGCTGCTACTGCGGACGAATCGGAAGGACCGGCGTCGACCCGTGCTATCCTCTGATACTGCACGGGTCCTGGCTGATGGGGTCTGCCTTGAGTATACAACCGGGTCTGGGACATCACCATATAGTTCTCGGCCATCTCCTCGTAGATGGCCCAGACCTGGTCGTAATCCTTGGCGAAGTAAGACCCGCCACAAGAAGCGTTCACCAAGCCCTGGAGCTCTGGTGTCAGCCCGCTGAAAAAGCTCTGCACAAGGTTGGGCTTGGAAATGTCGTGGTGCGGACATCGATCAGTCAGCTCTCGGAACCTCTCCCATGCCTCATGGAACTGCTCGTTGGGGAGCATGGAGAAGTTGCTGATAAGGGCTCTCGCGGCATTGGTCTGCCCGAGTGGATAGTACTTGTGTAAGTACTCGCTGCAGAGCTGCTCCCAAGTGTAGACGAACTTCCCCAGATGCTTCAGCCAGGTGGCTGCTCTATCTGCCAAAGAAAAGGGGAAGGCAATCATCCTGATGGTGTCCTGGTCCACCTGACGGCCGTGGACAGTACTACAGATCATAAGGAACTCCTGGAGGTGGAGATGGAGCTCCTCGGTGGCGAGCCCGTGAAAATGGGGGAGTAACTACAAGGTGTTTGGGGGGAACTTGAAGTCCCCCACGATCGCTGGTAGCACAACCCAATGATGCATCAGTGTCGATCCGGGGTTGTGCAACTCCCGCATCGGTCTTGGTGGTCCTCCTACTGCGGCTGCGGCGGTTGCTGCTGCAGCTGCTGCATCTGCATCATCCGGGATCCTCAACCCGTCTCTCCGCTGCTCTCTCTCTGCTCTCATCTGCTCCATCTCTCTCCTCATATCTAGCATGAACGCTCCCTGATCCCTCAACTGCTGCTGAACTGTCTCGAGGGAGGCGATCAGGGTGGAGTTGATCACACCCTGGTCCAACACAAAGTGCTCAGGCTGTGGACCTCGACTGCGATCGTCAGAACTGCCGGCCATGGTGTCTGCAAAATCAAATGATCCAAACTCAGGTGCCGATAAATCTGCTAATCTCTCCTCTGGCACTGGTCTCTCAGAACCGAAAGAAAGGGGGTCGAGGGGGAACATGGCGGAATCATACTCGGGCTCAGAGAGCTGGTCTCGGCTCTCACGAGCCAACCTAGATGAACGGGTAGACGCGCCCGAAAGCGGTGCAGCCAGAGGCTGCCTAAGAGATCGTATATCCATCATTGTGATGTAGCGAGTAAGGCGGATGGGATCTGGAGAAACTATGATCAGAAAACAAACCCCTCAGTTCACCAACGCAACGCGAGCTGAAGACCGTAAAGGCTCGGTCGAATTATCTTTGTCAATTTTATTTTTGTGAACAAACAAAATATCAGAGCGATTACGTGACCTGCTGGGATACCCGATACTATCCCCAACCGACTGTCCCACATGAAAGAGTCGGTAATCAGTCGGGAATAGCACCGGAGGGCTCTTCCTAATGTATGGTTCACTCTCTCGCACAATCAAACCAACCAATAAGGGGGTTGCTCTCCCCAAGACAAGTTTTTTAGGTCAAGTGTCTTTTAGGGTCAATAGCTTGAACAGTCCCAATTTTATGGTTTTTCTTTTTAATCTTTGTCAATAAAAACAAAAGGCCTAACGAATTTTTTGGTTCTCCTGATTATTAAGTCAAAAACAGGGGGAGAAGACAAAAAAGCCGATGCGCGAAGAAATCAATGATGCATGCAAAGATAGAAATGCGTACCTGTCTCCAGCACTCTACATGTAAAGTGATCCGCGTAGAATTGAAAGACAAGAAAGAAACTACCTATATGGTGCAGCGGAAAAACTGAGTCCTAAACATGCAATTTCTACTCGACAGAATCGTCTAACTGGTCACAGGTCCTTCAAGCCAAAGGGTCCGGTCTCGGTCTACCCCTCCTCCTCCCGACACATCGGGTTCAGGAGCAGCGCTTGGCAGGGCATGCTACGACACGTAGGCTCGAAGGGATTGAGTCAGTTATTTTTATTAATGATTTATTAGTAGATCCAATTAACGAACTATAGGTGCAGGCAGATAATTAAGAGTTTGGATCCTACTAATTACGGCACAGTCAAACAGAAAGTCCTAAATCTAGGGGCTCAAGAAAAACTGCGTAAAACCGTAAAAGGCAGCGAAAAACAAAAGCCACGAAGAAAACCGCGAAAAACCTAAGGGTCCCCCGAAACACCGGTGCTCGGTGAAACAGACCCGCTAAAAAGTCCAAGTCCAAGTCCACAGTCTGTCCCTGTATTATTACAACAGTTCTAATCAAATGACAAAAATAAAAGACTATCTACTCCTCGCCCACTCAGTCTCTCTCTCACTCTCTCCTGTGGCTCCGTGCAGAAGGAAGTTGCCTCCAAGTCTCGCGGTTGCGCCGGCTTCTCGAGAGTAGCCGCCTCGGTCCTCGGGCCCTCGTAAGAAAGAAGACAAGTGTCAAACCAAGAATGATAATCAAATAATAGCAGAAAATGTAAACAAGGGTATATGTGCAGAAATGACAACTAAAATAAACACACAAAATCAAACAAAAAGAAAAGAAAATAAAATAAAATAAAACAAAAAAAAGAGAAAAAGCTGCGGAAAGTCGCGAAAAAGAAAACAAAAAGAAAATGAAAAATAAAAAGAAAAACTACTAAGCCGTGCTCCCCGGCAACGGTGCCATTCTGAAGACCCGAAAAATCCCAAGCAACTAAGGATGAAGAAATAACAAAGGTCGTTGCGACCTCAGTCGCTCAAGAGATCACTCGGTCGATCAAGAAAATGTGAAGCAGACCACCAAAATCAAGTAAAAATCAAACAAACACGATAGCGGTCCTGGCTATTAGATTAGCCTAGTATAGCGACTAGGGTCGGACTCAGGGAGCACGTGATGGCCTTCCGGCCTACGAAGTAGTCTCAAAAAAGGAATAAAATAAAAGAAATGTATTTTTGGTGGATTTTTAATTTTTGTAAATTTTTTTTGGATTTTTACTGAATAAAGAAAATAAAGAAAACAAGGGAAACAACCAACTTCAAGCAATTATTTAATGCATCAAAAATCAATCAAAAATTCGAATAAAATGTTTTTATGTTTTTAACGATTTTTACTGTTTTTGGGTATTTTTTGGTATTTTTCTGATGTTTATTGAATTTTCTAAAAATCAAACAAGGCAATAAAACAAGGGTACTGTCCAACCAAGCTTGGAGGACTTAGATAAAATATCTAAGAGTCCCTAAAAAGCCTGGAGGTAATTTTCCTGTAAAGAGAAAGAAACAAGGAAAATTTAGGCACCACAATTATTATTTTTGGATTTTTAGATTAATTACTAGAATTTTATAAAGTTTTTAGTGTTTTTCAATTTTTATGAATTTTTTATAATGAAAAATGACCAAAATTGGTCAGAAAATCAAACAAGATAAAATACACAATAGTTTTTTTTTGTAATTTTTAAATGAGTTTTAAATTTTTTTTGTGATTTTTCAAGTCAGATAGTAAAGAAAAAGGCTATTTTTGGATTTTTAAAAATATCAAATAAAACAAAAAATGTCCCTAAAATTTTTAGAAAATTTTACACCATAGCAGGAGCCATGTATCCAATTTTCATTGAATTTGGAGTTAGTTTGCTATTTTATTGAAAATCAAAAACTAGGTATAGTGCACAGGGACCTGTGCGTAAATACCAAAAGTCCCAGGGGGTCCGGTGCAAAAATCCCAAGAAGTCACGCACGAAGCGCGTGTCTGGGGCACACAGAGACCTAATTGCAAATAAAATAAGGTTCCTGGACTAAATAATAACAAGCATTAAAAGTCCAGGGGCCTTATCGTAAAATACCCAAGAATATAACGCACATGCACAAATTCAACACGCACAGGGTATAAATGCAATTATCTAAAAATTTTCATTCATTTATAAACAACCCAGAACTACAAGGCTATCAATGCAAATATCCCAGACGAACACGTGTCGATGCACGTGACACACTACAGGCAGGGGTATACATGCAAATAGCAGGAAAGATAAAGTCCAATGTGCAATTTACCTAACGCAAATAAAATCCTAAAAATATTTACAGGACTAAAATCAAACTAAGCTAAAGCTAAGGGCCTAAGGGAATATTTACCCTTTATTAAGTAGGCCGTCGGATGGGCGCCATGTGTGCTGATCGACGGCTGAGAGAGGGGTGGCGCCCAACGCTGAGTCTTCGGTCTGATCTAACGACCAAGGCTTCGCCACGTGGGGGATCGAACGGATGTGAGGTGCTGTAGCTAAACCTCGACGATCGACCGGTCCAGATCGCTCCTCCAAAGATCGGAAGGTGCTGGAAGCTCCTTAGATGGACGGTCAGGATCTAAACTGGAGCCTGGGGTCGATCGGACGGCGGGGAAGGATGGTGGACGAACTGGAGGCCGGCGACTTTCGTCGGGCCTGTCTGTGCTCTGGCGTCCTCCTCGCGGGCCACTAAAGATCGGAGAAGATGTGTGCTGGCCTTCCGCGTCGAATGGCGGCCTCTGATGATTCGACGGAGCTCTGGGGAGCTCCGGCGAGGTCGGTGGAGGTCGAGCGCCTGCACCTGGATGGTCGGGCCCTCAGATGGGCTCGATTGGACCTGCAAAACACAACAGAATGCTCGCGGGTCGAGGGCAAAGTGCTTCGACCCTGTGAGAGGGGGTGATGGTGATTGGTGAGGCAGGGCGGTCGAGCTCCGGCGAGGTGTAGATAGTGGAGCTCAAAACCCCAGCTCCTGTGCGAGTTGGGTTGAGTGGAAGGGTGGAGAACGTGCGTGGGAAGAAGGCGAACGCGATGGTGCGGTCTGATGATCTAGACTAAGGTGGATGTGGCCGGAATCGAAGGTGAACAACGACGGCGAGAATTGGGCGTAATACGAAATTAACGAAAAAGAAAGGAAACTACGTCTACCTGGGTGGAGGAATCGACTGTGGATGAGCTGGGCCTGCTCTGGGTCGTTGCCTCGCGGGTCGTCGAGGCCCGAGGCTCGAGCTCCTCTTTCAGGCGGAGCACGGCAGCGCTAGCTCGCCGGATCAGAGGTCCGGGCACCTTCTCCTCTCTTTGACACCACTAACGGCGAGCTGTCACCTCAGGGAAGGCAGTGGAGGTCACGAGAATGAAAGGTGGGGAGCCAAAGATGGGGAATTGGGAGGCGGAGCTCGGCTTAAGTACTGCCAGGGGCCGGCTAAAAAATGATCGGGTAGGGCTGCTCGGAGCGCGGACCCCGAGGCGGGCATCCCGGCGAGGATGTCGGATCTAGCGTGGACAAATTGGACCCGGGGTTTAGGTGCGAGGTGATCGGATCTGGACGCCAAAATATGGAGAAATCGGGTCGGGCGTTTGAAATCCGTGGGAAGTGGTCCACAGGGGGGAGTTGACTGGGCGGTCAACAACCCCCGTGGACCAATGAGAATCAGCCACGTCAAAATGATTTAGAAATTAAAAATAAAATAGGAAAGGGACGAATTAAAGAAAACTTAAAACATGAAAAATATTTGTTTTAATTTTTTCCTATTTTTTGTGATTTTTAATTAATTTTTCAAAATAAAAATAAGGTATTTACATATTAGGGCTATGTATAGGTATATGTACAATATAGATTTTTTATTTTTGATTTTTAATTTGTTATTTTTATGCATTTTTATTTCCATTTTATATTTTATTTATTTATAGTATAAAATTAGGAATAAAAGGGTATTTTTATTTTATTTTTATTATTTATATACAATGGTGAAATAAATAGATATATACATCTATGTACATGGTATATTTACAATATTCTTTTTGGTTTTAAAGTTTGTTCTTTTTATTTTGTTTTTGTCTTTGTTGTTTTTATTTTATTTATTTACACCATAAAAGATATAATATTTACAAATTTTTATAGAAATTAATTTTATTTATTTATAAGGTGAAATAAATATAAGGGTGGTTGTATATACATGATGAATATGTACAATTGGATGTTTTTGTTTTCTTTTTAATTTTTCTATTTTTGTTTTGATTTTTAAATTTACAAATATATACAATCTATACAAACCACTTTTATTCTATTTTTAGAGGAAAATATAATTATTGTATTTACAGGGTTATTTACACACATGAGTCCCTATCTCCCTCTACTTTGGCTTTTATGCGGTCAGGCCCATGCTGAGCCCTCCCTTGGGTTAGGTTGCTCAATATTTATTCTAACTATTTCCTCTTTTTCTTTTTAATCTTTATTCTTTTATTTTTGCACAAAAACATGCTAATTATGACTTTTTACACCATGCATGCTTTTGGTAATTATTTGTATTTACACATATCTACATGTATTTGCAAAGGTTTTTGTAGCTAAAATATAAGAATAAAGAGTGATGAATGACTATTCATCAGCAATCAATAGCAAGGGTTAAAATTTATTATACCCTACTAAAAATGTATAATGGCAAGCAAGTAGGGGTCGAACACCGGAAACAAAGGTGCAGAGTAGAGACAAAAGTCAAAACCTAGGTCTAATAGACTACTTAGCCAATCTAATCTTTTTGTGGGTTTTTAGTTTATTTTTATTTTGATTTTTTTATTTTATTTAATTTTTTAATTTTGTATTTTGATTTTGATTTTTTTTATTTTTATAATTTTATAATTTATATTTTTTTGTTCCTTTTCAATATTGGAATAAGAAAGCAATATAATAAAAGACAAGATAAAATATTTATAAAAATATGCAAAAATGGTCAAAAATTCAGAAATAAAATCTTTTTGGTCTTTTTTTAAATTTTTACTGTTTTTGTGATTTTTAGGTATCTTTCAAAATGTTTTTGGTATTTTTAAATAGCAAAATAAAGGAAAATAGGGAATTAGCCACTAGCTGAGGGCAAAATGGGAATTAAAAATATCAAACAGCCGCCAAAATTTTCCAAACTAATTTTATAATAAAGACAATAAAATCTGGAACCTACAGAACCTGAGTTTTTATTTTTCTGAGTTTTCTATGATTTTATATATTTTTTTTAAGTTTTTCGGTATTTTTTGAATTTTTAAGGTTTTTCTTTTGAAATTTTTAGTGGTTTTTGGACTGAAACTAAAGTAGGTCAACATACACAGTAGGTAATTTTTTTTGGAATTTTTAGAGGTATTTTAATATTTTTTTGGTATTTTCTAAGCTAGACAGTACTGAAATAACATGTTTTTGATTTTTAAAAAAATAATAAAATGCGACAAAAATGAAAAGTAGAAATATGGCGTGCAATGGCGAGTTAACAGGAGCTTAAGTTTAATTTTTGAGAATTTTTCGATTTAAAATGATACTCCAAATAAATAGATCAATCTCACAAAAATGTCACAGCCTAGCAGGGGTATAAGTGCAAATAATAAAACATCTAGGGGCTCAAGTGCAAATTTCACTAAAATCCACGCACAAAACACGTGATCTATCATTCACAGGGGCATATTTGCAAATATTAAAAATCGGCAGGGTAAGCATGCAAATATCCCAGAACATATTTAAATAACTACGCCTAGGGGTATAACTGCAAATAGATGAAAGTTGAGGTCCGAAAATGCAAAATACCCAAAACACACGCGCCCCAGTCACGTGAGGTGACGTGGCGAGGACTAAAGTGCAAATAAAATAAGTACGAGGGCCTAAGTGCAATTATTACAAAAACTTTTAAACTACAGACGAAAGTTTTAGGGCTAAAACGTAAATACAAAAAGACGTGGGTTTAAGATGCAAAATACCCACGGTGCTGATCGTGCGACCGAGGGAGCTTCACTTATCCACGTGGCGCGCATCGGTCGGCCCGTACCCCTTTGTCCTGGACGGCTGAGATTAAATCGTGGATGGCTGATCAGACGGCGGGGGACACTTGGCGATCCGACGGCTCCTGTGCGCCCGGAGGCGGGCTCCTGATCCAACGGCGAGGAGAGGGTCACGAAGAACACCTCCCCCGGCGAGCTTTGGCGGGCGATTGCGGCCGACACACGGCCTCTCCGGCCCTAGGATCAAGGGCAAAATGATCCTGGGGCCTCTCCGCGTCTGAAGGTGGTCTCCGGCGAGGCTGAGACGGCGTGGGGTGCTCGGACGACGGAGGTGGCCTGGGCAGCTGCTCCTGGGGTCGTCGAGGGTCGATGGAGCCTTCTCCTTGGCTCAGACCTGCATGGTTAATCGCACAAAATCCAGGCGAAGCTGCGGGCGTCCTCTAATGGGTGGATGGAAGCGGAAAGTGGCACGGGAGACGAGCTCCAACGAGCGACAGAGAGGGGAACTCGTTGGCCCGATCTAGGCGAGATCGAGGTGGATGGAGGGGTGGAGCGGAGCGATGGAGTGATGGGGAAGAAGATGAGGTGACAGGTGATCGAATGGATGCGTGGAGCGACCGGAAACGGTGGGCGGAGCTCAGCTCCGCCGTGGGCTTCGATCGATGATTCACGACGATTGACGCGAGGACAATCAAAACTGCAACTAGGCGAATATAAACTAAGCTAAGGCTACAAGAAAATGGAAAGAGAAGGAGGTGAGGCTCACCAGAGGCATCGGGAAGAACTTCGCGGTGGAGCTCCGGCGAGGGTCGGATCTACTTCGATTCGACACCAACTGACTCGAACCCCGGCTCGATTCGACTCCTGCTGTCACTAGGAACACGAAGGGCTAGGGGTTTGCGGGTGATTTTGGCAAAAGAAGGATCAAAATTCAAATCGAAGTCAGGGGGTGTCTTTTGAAGGGTTGACGTGCGGCGTGGAAGACGAGGGTCAAACGCCTCGATCAGTGGTCCTCAACCCAAGGAATCACTTGGGCATGATTCACCATTGATCGAGGAAGAGATGTCATGAAGATGCTATCACCAAAGGGTGATCGAGGCATCCTCGAAAAATGGATGAAGCTGGGGTCAACACCACTTCTGACAAGGTCCAGGTGTTGGGCAGAGAGTTGACCGAGGTCAACTCTCCAGCCCTCCTGGTTGGTCCACGTGCATCAACCAGGAAAAAACCTGAGAAAAACATTTCTAAAATCAAAATAAAATAGTAAATTATTTTATTTAATTATGGTTACAAAATAAAAAATGCTTATAATTTTATAAATTAGTTTATGGTAATTTTTATTTATTTTTATTAGGTATATTTTACAAATTGTCTTTTTAGCCCTATATAAGTGCATATACCTATGTATTTTATTACTTTATTTTTATTTTGTGTATTTTGATTTTATTATTTTTATTTATTATTTTCTAAAATTATAAAATACTTTTATGTACACAAATATATTTTTATTCTATTTTTCTGAGGTGTTTCGTATATTAAATAAAATATAAGTAGATATTGTATAGGTTTGTACATAGGTATAATACCTGTGTATTTTATTTACATTTATTTTTATTTTGAGCTTTATTTGGGTTTTTCTTCATGTTTTAATGTACATGATTATTATAAATAATATTTACAAAATTATAAAAATATAAAAATACAAAAATAATGATTAAAGAATAAATTGAATATTTTAAGCTGTACAGCTATACAATGTGGGTCCAAAACTCAACTTTCAAACCGTAGCTCCGCCAAATGCGAAACCACCACCATTAAATAGATTATTTTATTCTATATACAATTAAAGGTGAGTTTGCTGCATTTAGAGTTTTCATTTGTGAGATACAGGTCTGGGAAGTTGGGATTCTGGATTTTTATTCAGACCATAACTTTTTATCTGTACATTATTTTTCAGTGAAATCAATTTTGTATTTTTCTATATAAAAATATCTACAACTTTCATGTACAAAGTTTCTTTATTTGATGCACAAAAAGTAGAACCAAAAATAGGTCCCAAAATGAATAAATAACTATAAGTATCTGGCATTTATCTCCCCCTACTTTATTCCTTTTCGACCTATTCATCAAGATGCCTAGGTCTTGGGGTTTCGGGTCATAAAATATTTACGATATTTTATTTTTTTTCTTTTCTTTTCTTTATTCTATAATTTTGGCATTAAAAACAGTATTTTATACACTTTTTACACACATATGCATGAATGCTAAATTACTCTATTTAATGCTATTTTTGGGCATTTGCTAGGGTTTTTGAGGTCAAAATGATAGAATAAAGATGATGAAATGTGGATTCATCAACCTGGCACTCACGTGCGCCCCTCACGTGCCTCGACTGGGTAATTATGCCCATACCCGTACAGTTTTATTTAGTTTTTATTTAGTCTTTGAAATAAATTTGCACTCTTGCGTTATTTGCATGTTTGGACCTCTTGTTTAGACTATTTGCTATTTAGTCCATGTTTGTGTGAGACACGTGCTTCGACACGTGATTTTTGGACATTTTGTAGTGTTTATCCTGTAGTTCTAAGGTGTTACAGTTTGGAAGTTTATTAATTAGAATTACATTTTGGTCCATGTGAATGTGAACCACGTGCTAGACACGTGATATCTTGGGATTTTTGTAGTATCTAAGCTGGAGTTTGGGGGTGTTATGGATTGAAATTTATGTTTTAAAAATTACACTTATGCCCCTGTACGTGCTGTATTCGACATATGTGGAAATTGATGTGATTTTTGTGCAGATACCCTTATAATTTTCGCACCTGTTATGCTTTTAGCCCCGAAACTTTATTTTTATTACAAAAAGGTCCATGTGTGCTGTAGCCCTTGTTTGTATTGAATAAAATATCAAATCAAACCCAAATCCAGTGAAATTTGGACACGTGGCTATTCCCACTGTGTAAAAATTTCACTAAATTTTTGGGACAATTTCGTGTCTTTTTGTTATTTTTAAAAAACTAAAAACCTTAATTTTTGTTATTGTCTGAATTAGAAAATCAACTAAAAATATAAAAATTCATCTAAAAAATCTAAAAAAAAAGTGTTTGTTTGTCTTGTTGTTTCTAGCGTCTATCCAATTTTTGGCTTATTTGCATTTATAAACCATAAAAATAAAAAACCTTAAAAACCTCATAAAATTATTAAAAATTTATATAAAAATAAAAATGCAATTTCAGTTTTCTTTAGGTTACTTTTTATTTTTACTTCTCATAAAAATTGCTCTCAGAATTTTATAGGCTGATCAATTATTTTTAATTAGCCTTTCAAATCTAATTGCACATTACTTCACTGTTTTTGTACTTTTTGATTTTTTTATAAAATCAAATAAAAATTATAAAATCCTCAAAAAATCATCAAAAACACTTAAAAACATAAAAAACACAAAAATAATTTTATTTGATTTTTCTGACTTTATTTGGTGTGTTTAATAAATAGTGGTTTGTTGGCTTTTTCCTTAGTTTTTATATTTTCTTTATTATTAAAAATACAAAAAAATCTAAAAAGATTTAAAAATCCACCAAAGACATCTCTTTTATTTTATTTTCATTTTCGACTACTTCGTAGGCCATCTCAGCCAATTCGTGCTCCTTGTGTACGACCCTGGTCGCCATACTAGGTTAAATAAATAGCGAGGACTGCTTCGAGTTTATTGATTGATCTTCTTATTTTGGTGGTTCCTTATTTTTCTTGTTGAGTCCGACTCGAGGGGTTGAGGTCGCAACGACCATTGATACCTATCTCCCTTAGTCGCTCGGATAAATCGGCTCATTTGAATGGCACCGTTGCCGGGGAGCACGGCTTAGTAGTCTTTGTTTTTTATTTTTGTTCAGTTTTGTTTTCGCGGCTTTTCCCGCAGCTTTTCTTTCATTCGCGACTTTTTCATGGCTTTTTGTTTCTATTTTGTGTTCATTTTTTTTCTTTTATTTGATTTTATTTTGCTTGTTTTTATTTTATGTGTTTATTTTATTTCCATTTTTGCACATAGCTTATTTTATTTTGTTTATTTTTATAATAACTATTTCTAATCCTCCTGTTTGACTTTTTGCAAGGGCTCGAGGACCGAGGCGGCTTTCTTCGGAAAGCTGAAGCACCGCAGAAGCCGGAGGCAGCTCCCTTCTGTACGGAGCTACATGAGAGAGTGAGAGGTTGAGTGGGAGAGGAAAGGAGTAGTTTTTTATTTTATTTTATTTTATTTAATAACTGTGATAAAACAGGGACAACCAGACACGTTGACTTGGACTTGATCGGTGACTACCAGGGTCTATTTCGTCGAGCACCAGTGTGCTCGGGGGACCTCACCGCGTTTTCACCGATTTTAGTTTTCTCGATTTTGTTTTATTTTCAACTACCTATCTGATTTACACAGTTTTGGCCTTAGCTTAGGATTTTCTCAGATTGCGCCGTAATTGATTAGGATCCAAACACCTAATTATCTGCCTGTGCCTATTAGATCGTAATTGGACCTAATTAAAATTAATAAAGAAAAGGCTAACCTGGTCACCCGAGGGGTCACGCGCCGCTAGAGGTCGTATACAGCGCTGGCAGGACCCGTTGTGGTGGGCACCGATCGGCATCCGAGACCGGACACCGACCCCTCCTGTTGACCCGTTAGTCATCGATTCTTCTCGTGTAGAAACTGCTTCATCTAAGGCCGATTTTCTCACGCATCATAGGTAGTTTACTTTCAATCTTTATTTTATGCGCGGATCATCCTGCATGTAGAGTGCTGGAGTCAGGTACACCTTTCTTACTCAGCATGCATCATTGATTTCATCGCGCATCGACTTTTTCATCTTTTACCCCTGTTTTCTGGACTTAAAATAATCAGGAGAACCCGAAAAATTCGTTAGACATTTGTTTTCTTGAAAAATATCTAAAAAAGAAAAACCATAAAACTTGGGATTGCTAAAGCAAACTGGACTTAAAAGACACTTCACAAAAAAATTTGTATTGGGACAGCAACCCCCTCCTTGTATGGTTTGATTGAGAGAGAGAGTGACGCGCACACTAGGTAGAGCCATATCCGACCCCCTTTCAGACTACTGCTTCTAGGCTAGTCGTTCTCCAGTGAGGATCGCTCCGGTCTCCGGTAAAGCGGGCCGCGATATCCTTAACAGAGCGAGCCGATTGGGTAGCTGGTAAATGGTCTGCGGCTTGTACTGGCTGGGAAAGATCTAGTTCGGGATCAGGACAGTCTCCTGGGGGCGTTGGATTCCCAACAGCTCGCTTAATCGCTCTTTTAGATTGTATTATCACCAAAATAAAAAAGACAAGATAAAAGACCGAACTCTTACTGTCATCAACTCGTGTCGCGTTGGTGAACTTGGGGTTTGTTTTCCTGATCCTGTATGCTTTCCAGATCCAATCTGCCCAACTCGCCAGATCACGATGATGGGCCGGAGGTCCCTTAGACAGCCTCTGGCTGCACCGCCTACGAGCAATCCATCCCGTTCATCTAGATCAGTTCGCGAGAGCCGAGACCCGCTCTCTGAACCCGAGTTCGCTTCCATCCCCCCCCCCCCCGACCGCCTTTCTTCTGACAGTTCAGAGGTGCCTAATCAGATAGAGTAGCAGACGTATTATATTTCGGCACCTGAGCTTGGGTCTTTTGCCTTTGCAGAGACCATGGCCGGTAGTAGCGATGACCGCACCGGAGGCCCACGAGCAGAGCAGGCATACGTACTGGACTAGGGTGCCATCAACAACACCTTGATAGCCTCCCTTGAGACGATGCAGCAACATATTAGGGATCAGGGAGCTTTCATGGTTGAGATGGGGAGAGAGATGGAGCGGATGAGAGCCGACCACGTGCAGCGTAGGCCTGCAGGAGACGGGCCAGAGATATCCGATCAACCCGATGAGCCAGCCCAGCAGGCAGCAGCAGCAGCAGGAGCCAGACCGATGCGGGAGTTGCACAACCCCGGATCGATGCTTACCCACCGATGGATTGTGCTTCCGGCGATCGTGGGGGACTTCAAGTTTCCCCCACAGACCATTCAGCTTCTACCCCGTTTCTACGAGCTCGCGACTGAGGAGCCCCATCTCCACCTCCTGGAATTCGAGATGATCTGCAGCACCGTCCATGATCGGCAGGTGGGCGAGGACATCATTAGGATGATCGCCTTCCCCTTCTCACTGGTCGACAGAGCAACTGATGAATGCACGATTCATCGCCTTTATTCTTTTATTTTAGCTTCATTTCTGTAGTCAAACACCTGTAAATACCATTAATTCCATAAAATTACCATTTTGCATACATTTGTTAATTATTCATTTTTAACACTTCTTGTACATAAATAAAAGAATAAAGAAGAAAAGAAAAAGAAAAGGATGTATTTGTGCAATAAATACAGACTGACCCAAACCCCTAGAGAAGGTCAAGACTTGACCTGATCGACCAGGAATAAAGTAGGGGAAGATAGGGTCTGCTGTCGAAAACCCAAAAAATATTTTGTGAATATTTTTCATGTATATTTGTACAAAACTTACATTATTTTATTTGTACATAATTTTACTTCAAATTATTTATTTTTGTAAATAAAAGTTGTAAATAAAATTGTGTTGTAAATAATAATAAAATTTGTAAATTAAAATATTGTATATATTGCAAATAATTACACCCAAAAAAAGCCGCAAAGCGATAATTGAAACACCAATTTCGGCTCCATACAAGCTCAATTGAACTAAACTCACTTCCATTATACTATAAATTAAATTATCTTTCAAATGACTGTGGTTTCGTATTTTTTGGAGTTACGGTTAAAAAGTCAGTTTTCTGGGGTGTTTTGTGCAGTTTTCCTATATATTTATTGTATATATTTATTTATATTTATTTTTACATAATGTATATAATTGTAAATATTGTTTTCATTAAAAATAAAATAAAAAAATTAAAAATTAAAAAAAATCTTTTATAAAAAGTATTTCCTTATTTGTACATATGTATATTGTATTATATGTGCATAATATATGTATACAATTAACTTCCTTTTATAAAATCCACCAAAAAAATTAATTATGTAACTTTAATTAATTAATTTAATGTAGTTACGAATTTTATATTTATATTTAATTATTTAATTCATTTATTTGATTTGATAACTTACCTTTTATATAAGATTTGATTTTATTCCTTTAATGGTCACCATTAAGGTGGCTAATTCATTTTTGGTAATTACTTTATTTATTTATTTTATTTAATTCCGAATTTCGAAATTAATTAATTAATTATTGTATTTATTTAATTATTATATGTAATTACCAAATAAACACGTTCCTTATTTGTAAATATTTTCCATTTTTGATTTTCGTCTCTTTTTAATGGGCTCCTCCTCCCTCATTTCCTCTTGATCGATCTTTGGTGGAGAGGAGCCCGATCTCTGAGAGGTTTCTTGTTGCAGAAGGGTGCTTAGCCTTCGAGCCGTCTGGTGACAGCGTGTCGGTCCTCGTCGAGGCCATCATAGCATGTCCAAACCCCGAGGTGAGATCCATTCCATTTTATTTCTTGTCTTTTTCCCGTAGTTAAATCGTAGATTTATTTTCTTCATAAACATAGTTAATTTTTAGCCATTAAAAACCACAAAATTTTCCATCCCACTTGATTCCGATCTGACACCGAATTTTCACCTCATTTTTGTGTCCCTCCATTTCCATATCTATCTCACGCGACCTATCACCTCCGGTCACGCACGGTGACCAGAGTCCCTGGATCTATCTTTCATCTCGTCAAGATCCGACACATTCGCCAACTCCATTTTGTTCCTAAATAATTTTTTTTTAAAAAAGTTGTATCTTGTTTTCTAACATTCATTTTTGCAGGATACAACAAAAAAATAAAATAAAATACCTAGATGTTTTTCTTTTGTCTCTATCTTTTGTTTTGCAGGAAAATTTAAAAAAAACATATTTGTTTTATCTCATCTTTGTTTTTGCAGGATCATATAAAAACAACATAAAAAAATAAAAGGAATTTTTTATCCTATTTCCTCTGGTTACTGTCTGAGAAATAATAAAAAAAATTAGACATTTTTTTATTTCTAACAATTTATCTGCAGCTTAAAAAAATATAAAAAACAAAAAAATATTGAAAACAAAAAAAAATCCCAGGCGGCAGGGTCGTCACCCCCCGCCGCCCAACTTCTTGGCACGGCCCGCCGCCCGCGCGCGCCCCTCCTCAGCCGACTACCCCCCAGACGGCCGCACCGCCCTGGCTGCCGCGTCGACCCCCACCGCGAGGTGCGCTTCCAGGCCACTTCCGCCTCGCGTGGCCACACGTTCACCTGTAGCCGCCCCCCTGCGACCCCGCATCAACGCGACCCCCCTCCTCCGTGGGCATCCGCTCCCTCGCACGGCCCGACGCCGCCACCATCCTCCTGATTGTTGAAGAAGAGCGGCGGCGGTTGCGTTTCTCCTGATTGAAAGAGAAAAGAAACAAGCGGAAGCCCTAACTTTCATCTAAAAAAATCTTTTGGTAAAATATCAGTTTCATCCTCGGAAGGTTTCTCATTTGCAAATCCGCCCCTACTCCACATTTAAGTCCCTGATTAATGGGTAAATTGCAAGCTTTCCTCTGTATTTAATTTTGTTATCTTTCAGACAATAATTTTGAGAAACTACATTTCCGTCCTTGTCTTTTTAGACAATGAATTACATGCTATCTTTGAATGGACTAAATATTTTTATGATTGCAATAATTTTGTGAAAATTCATGTGTGCTCCTACTGTAGTTATTATCATTGTTTAAATTTTTCATCCATTTTTGTTATCATTTGTTATATTTAAAAATAAAAAATAGTGTATTTTTGTTTGCTCGAAATTTGAGTATTCATAAAAAAATCGAAAAAATGCTTAAAAATTCCAAAACATTTAATGTATGTGTGTTTTGATGAGTTTTAAATTCTGACCAATTTTTGTGCATTAACTCTTTATAAAACTCCAAAAAAGTGTGAAAACATAAAAAATCTTAAAAAAATGTAGAAAATTGTAAAAAGATCCAAAAATTCTGATCTTGGTCTCTATTTGTAGAAACTTCTTTGTAGTTTTTGTTAAAAATAATTTCCAGGAGTTTTGAGCTTTTAAAAGATTTTTAACTTGAAAAATACTCCTGATTGTGCATAGTTCACTCTGTTTTTCACTGTTCGATTTTTAGAAAATCACAAAAACATCAGAAAAATCCGAAAAAATTATCAAAAATATTTTAAAATATATAAAACACAAAAACATTTTCCTTGTAATTTTCTATACATTTTTGACCTTTTTGAAAAATATAAATAGAGTGTGGTTCGCGTGTGTTTATCCTGTGTGCCTTATTCGAAAAATACAAAAAAATATAAAAATAAAAACCACTAAAAATTTGCTTGGAAATTTGACTACTTAGTTTTTCAAACGTGCTCCTTGTGTTCGACCCTGGTCGCTATACCAGGTAAAAAGAATAGCGAAAATCGCTTACATTTTTTTATTTATCTTATCTTTTATTAAGTGGTTATTTATTTTTCTTGATTGACCGCGCTTGGTGATTTGGGTCACAACGACCATTGTTTATTTACATACTTAACCCGAGTTGTCAGGTGTGTTATCAGAATGGTGCCATTGCCGGGGAGCACGGCTTTGTAGTCATTTTTCTATTTTGTCTTTCTATAATATAATTTTTTTCTGATCTTCTCTCTTTAATTTTTGTGCGAGGTACTGTTTGAATGACGTTGAGTTTACTTTTTGAGGACCCGCACAGGAGGAAGAGCAGGGAATTGAAGAAGATTTTTTTATTTGAGAGAACAATACTTGTTTTGTAATAATTTAGGACTTTTGAACTGTGGACTTGAACCTTTTTTTTAGGGGTCTGTTTCGCTGAGCACCGGTGTGCTCGGGGGACCTTACCGCTGTTTTCGGTTTTCTTTATTTAACCGTCATAACTTGCTAGTTGATTTTCGTGGTTTTAGCCCCTAGACGTAGGAATTTTGATTGATTGTGACGTAAAATTTCTAAGGCCCAACACCTAATAGAATATCTGTTCCCATAGAACGTTTGGACCTTTCTAAAAATTAACATTAAAAAGTTCTTCACGATCAATAGAAATTGCTTTTCTAAGGCCGATTTCCACGTGCATCATATAGTTAGTTTACATTCTGTATTTAATTTATGTGCGGATCATATTGCATGTAGAGTGCTGAAGTAAGGTACGCATTTTCTATCTCTACATGCATCATCGTTTTTGACCGTGCATAGGCTTTTTCAACTTCCTCCCCCCTGTTTTTTGGACTCAAATTAATCAAAGAGGAAATCAAAAAACTCGTTAGGCATTATTTTTTGAAAAAAAAAATCAAAAAAATAGAAAACCAAAAAAATTAAAAATTGGGACTGCTAATTGAACTTGACCATTAAAATTAAACGTAATTGACCACTCCATTGTATTGGGAGTGCAATCCCCTCATTGTTTGCGCTTTTACTCGCTCGCGTACACACTAAGGAGTAGTGCCCAAATCCTATTCAAGCCTCCTAAGTGTTTGTACAACTTTGTCTTATCACCTAATTCTTAAAATTGAAAAGATAAAGACCGAATCTCACGGTCAGATTTGTGTTGAATTGGTGAACTGGAGGTTTGCTTTGTGTTTTGTATGTCTTTGGTGTGAGTCGGTTATGATCATTCTTCTATCATTAGCAGTCACCTTCTGTCTCTATCCCACCCTCCATCCCTTCTATCTCTCTATTCGTTCCTTCCTTCTCTTTATTTCACTCCCTTCTATCTCTCCCTCCCTCCCTTCATTTCCCTCTCGCCACGATGGGCCACTTTCCATTCCAGCCGAATTTTACGGCTTCTTTATTTCACGCCCATCACTCCCGTCCACTCTCTTGGGAGGTCGGAACCCCGTCTGATTTCCCATCTTCTCCCTACCCACCCTCCTAGTTAGAACATGCTGTGAGTGAAGCCCACAGAGACCAGATTGACCAAATAAGAAACCCGGGCGTTCACCTTGCTGAGAAGAGAGTGCATTCCTTAGACAATCACATAGAGCAGTTGCGAGTGTTAGACGACTTCTATCATAGGATGATGGATGAGAACCAAGATCAGGAAGCACAGTCTGCTTCTACTTTGAGACCATTCATTCTAGATTTAGAGTTAATTGATATACTGCCGAAATTCTTTGGGGAAGTGCACGAGGAACCATATTTGCATATCGATGAATTTGAGGATATTTGTGGATCACGATCATATTCCGATATAACTTCTGAGGACATGATGTTGATTACCTTCCCATTTACACTTCAGAGTAGGGCGAAGAGTTGGCACAAACAATTGGGAAGGAAGATTGCTACATGGGGAGATTTACGATCATTATTTTTGCAGAAATTTTACCCCCAGCATAGAGAAGAGATGATGCGGTCGTGTATTCATGATTTTTCAGTTAACTCCCAAAAGCCATTAATAGATTCATGGTTGAGGTTACGAGAACTTTTGAGGCGATTTTCTGGATCATGGATTTTCGATGACTGACCTTATCCATATCGCCATGAGGGGGAGGACCGCAGAGCAGAATACATATGTCATTTCCTCGTATGGTGGTTCACACCACAATCCTGACTTGGATTTAGTTGAGACCATCTTGGGAACACTTTTCGATCTTTCATATACATGAGATAATTTATTCGGGTCAACAGACGAGGGAGAGATGACAACAGTTGAGTGTGTGACACACCATTCTGATTCAGACATCACACACCGATCAGAGGATATGGATGCTACTACTTCTCAATTGATGGATGTGTTGCCTATTTTTGTGATTTCCCAAAGCCGGACATTGGTTGAGGACCAAATGGATTTACAGTCAGAAATGACCCAGTCCTGCACCTCCACATTGATGATTCTTCGATTCTAGATCTTCTAGGATCCCAAGAGATAGAGGAGGAGCCCGCATTTCAGCCATCCTTATAGTCATTTCAGTGTCCATGTCCAGTTGATTCAGTATCTTGTCTTCATAAGATCTTCTCAGATTCGGAGATATACTTGGATTCATCTCAGCAGAGAGAGCTTGATGAGGGATCAATTTTTGATTCGACCGACCTTTCTAGTCCCATATTTGAGCCATGAGTCCTCCCATTTGATGAGGTCGATACATTTTTGGAGGACATGACATTTGACAGCATTGATCCCCAATTTCCTGATGATTTGGCATTACTCCCCGAGGGTTGTCTGCGGGAGGATGCCATGGACCATATGTACTTGGTTTCACTTTCTTAGAGTGCATCCAATCTATCGGATCACAAGATCGAGTCTTTTGATATTTGTGATAATGAGTTTGATGATTCTCTCCTCGACGACCCTCGCGAGGATGATGCAATCTTTGAGGTATTCGATGATTTCACTGATTTGTCTACATTATATACATCAGATATCAGGCTTTATATTGAGTCTCATGATCATGACCTTCCATACCTTTTTGAGACTATGATTAACGTGGAGGATTCATTGACTAATCCTTCCTTCTCCACATTCGACTTCTTCGGCTCTGCCCTTTCACCTCCATACAGATATTGAGCCGACGATTTCTTTTGTGCTACCGGAGCCCGACTTCATCTGCTCATATCTTGACCCGGTAGAAGACACCCGCATGATTGATTACCTGGATGTTATCATTTACTCTCTTGACCCTCCTGACTCCGTCGTTGTTCTCCCACCGAGATGACAACAACAGTACGGTATTCACCTGACAGATGCCGTCCTGAACCTTGATACGACGTTATCCTAACATTTGCGCCCAGCTAGGGGTGTAAACTCTAGCGCTTGTTGAGAGACACCTCAACATCGACTCACATCTGTATAGACCATCTGTCCATATCATACATTCTTTCTGTCTTACACCCCATCTCCATCTCATGATTATTCCATACTTCGGGTGTACTTTACCCTAAGTATAGGGGGTGTCAGACTGCTGATTATTCTTTTGATTCTTTTTACCTCTGTTTTGTTGCCTATACTTAGGGATATTTTACCCTAAGTATAAGGGAGGTAGACTCTGTACATTCTACTCCTCGATTTTCCCTTTGTGTACAGTCTGCTATACTTCGGATTACTTGATACTAAGTATAGGGGGATCACTGACTCCTATTGATTTTATTCATTTATTCATCGTTGTAGTATACTATTCTTTTCACTTTTCTATACGCAGCACGAGTTATGTCTTTCTTTTCAGCTCTTTGATCACTATGAGGACATAGTTTGAGCTAAGTATAGGGGGTGTCGTATATATTGTATATATACTTTAGCCATAACTCGTATTTTTATTTTTATTTTCTTTAATATGGCTAAAATATTGTATAAATACTTTTAAAAAACTAACTCATAAAAAGATGCAGATAATTCCTCAAAAATTCTTTTTGTATATACTGATTAATAAATCAGGTTAAATATTTTAAAATATTTTGAAAGTAGTTTGAATTTCTATTTGAAAAATCTTTTGAAAACTATTTGAAAAATGTTTGAAAAATATTTTCAACCTTTGTAAAAATATTGTGGTTTGTAAAATTTTTTCTTTTTGTGTAAAATAAAATTATTTTGTAAAAACTATTTGCAAATGTTTGGAAAAAGAGTTGAAAAATTATTTTGAAAATCTATATATACTGTTTGAAAAATATTTGCAAAAGAGTTTTCAAATGTGTGTAAATGTTTGTAAAATTGTGTGCAAAATTATGTTGGACTATAGTTTTCAAAATTATTTGGAGAATTATTTTCAAATAAATTTGAGGAATATATGCATCACAAAAAAAATGAATAAAACAAAAAAAATCAACTCTGTATATACTTGTATAAATTACTCAAGTTATAAATCCTTTCATCTTATTCTTGTAAATAATTGCCTCACTCCCGTGTAAATATGTATATCATCTTTAAAAAAAAGAAAAAATGTGTATATACGGGTATATATTACTAACTATTTGAATAAAAAAAACTTGTTTCATGTGCATCATTCTAAAAAAAATCTATAAAAAAGTTCAAAATTTTGAAAATGGTTTCACAAAAATATTTTTGTTTTCTTTTCTTTGCATGCACATATTTTCCTGCATTTGCATGAGCATTTTCAGGATGATTTTGACATTTAAACTAAGTCTGGAGTAAATTTGAAGAATGGATCTTAGTTGGACCTTAATCCACTTAATTTCAGAGGAACCTTATAAAGATTTGGAGTTAAGACTTTTCAGGTCCCAGTGACTTAATTCTTTGAGTCCATAAGACTATGTTCACATGTCATCTTGATTAGTCTAAGTAGAATATTTAACCACACACACATGATTCTTTCAGACCGTGGCTTACCTTGGACAATGCACTTTACACATAGCTCTTCATGGATGAGGTAGTGAGGGGGCAGAATCTTTTGGCTTGGGGTATCATACGAGGGTAGTACATCTAGGCGAAACCTCTCGTCCTCCTCTAGGGAGGGAAGTGCGTCTCAACCTAGTTTGGTGATGTTGAGGTCTAAAGACAGGAGCTGTGGGGTTGCATTAATGCTTCAAAAGAGGGATAGTCTACTAGCTCAAAAGGGAAAACTCCTTATGTACATGCTGCACCTTGTATATATTGTCAAAAAAAAGAAAAAAAATGAAAAATCTCAAAAAGTGGACAGGCCTGATATAAAAATAAAATGTCTGCTGGAGTGTATATACAAGTGAAAAAAAAGAAGAATAAGAACTTCAAAGTCATACATTTGTGAGCTTGCAGCGGGTGACATGGCTACACTGGTCATGCATCCAAGGATAGGTAACTACATTGGTTACTGTCCATTATCTTCTCCAGCCCCTCTTCTTGAGCTGGTTGTACTTGAACTTAGAAGGGAATATCCCTGCTCCTCGAGGAAAGAGTTGCCAGACCGGGGGATTAGAGTTACCTTGTTGAGAGAGGCTGTTTCTTTGCTACTTTTGAGATGAGGAGCCATACTTCACTTACACCTACAAGAAAAGATTCATAGTCATAAAAATTTGTGTATGTAGACTTGTTCTGATCTGACTATTGAGGAGACTTGAATAGGAGTCTTATGGAACTTAGAGGCTGTAAGGTTTTAATTCCATTTCCCATTAAGGTTCTGACACACTAATAATCCAAAGGTCTGACAGAGCTCCAGACTACATTTTTATGAAGATAAGTTTGAAAGTCAACATTGTTTTAACTTCTTTCCTTTTTCTTTTCTTTATTTTCATTTTCACTTATTTTTCAAATAAGTGTTTGCTAAGGTACTGGCAAAGGTAAAGTATAGGGGAATGATGAATCCACGATTCATCGCCTTTATTCTTTTATTTTAGCTTCATTTCCGTAGTCAAACACCTGTAAATACCATTAATTCCATAAAATTACCATTTTGCATGCATTTGTTAATTATTCATTTTAACACTTTTTGTACATAAATAAAAGAATAAAGAAGAAAAGAAAAAGAAAAGGATGTATTTGTGCAATAAATACAGACTGACCCAAACCCCGAGAGAAGGTCAAGACTTGACCTGATCGACTAGGAATAAAGTAGGGGAGATAGGGTCTGCTGTCGAAAATCCAAAAAAATATTTTGTGAATAGTTTTCATGTATATTTGTACAAAACTTACATTATTTTATTTGTACATAATTTTACTTCAAATTATTTATTTTTGTAAATAAAAGTGTAATTAAATTGTGTTGCAAATAATAAAAATATTTGTAAATTAAAATATTGTATATATTGCAAATAATTACACCCAAAAAAAGCCGCAAAGCAATAATTGAAACACCAATTCCGGCTCCATACAAGCTCAATTGAACCAAACTCACTTCCATTATACTATAAAATTATCTTTCAAATGGCTAAGGTTTCGTATTTTTTGGAGTTACAGGTTAAAAAGTCGGTTTTCTGGGGTGTTTTGTGCAGTTTTCCCATATATTTATTGTATATATTTATTTATATTGATTTTTACATAATGTATATGATTGTAAATATTGTTTTCATTAAAAATAAAATAAAAAAATTAAAAATTTAAAAAATCTTTTATAAAAATTATTTCTTTATTTGTACCTATGTATATTGTATTATATGTGCATAATATATGCATACAATTAACTTCCTTTTATAAAATCCACCAAAAAATTAATTATGTAACTTTAATTAATTAATTTAATGTAATTACGAATTTTATATTTATATTTAATTATTTAATTCATTTATTTGGTTTGATAACTTACCTTTTATATAAGATTTGATTTTAATCCTTTAATGGTCACCATTAAGGTGGCTAATTCATTTTTGGTAATTACTTTATTTATTTATTTTATTTAATTCCGAATTTCGAAATTAATTAATTAATTATTTTATTTATTTAATTATTATATTTAATTAACAAATAAACACTTTCCTTATTTGTAAATATTTTCCATTTTTGATTTTCGTCTCTTTTTAATGGGCTCCTCCTCCCTCATTTCCTCTTGATCGATCTTTGTTGGAGAGGAGCCCGATCTCCGAGAGGGTTTCTTGTTGCAGAAGGGTGCTTAGCCTCCGAGCCGTCCGGTGACAGCATGTCGGTCCTCGTCGAGGCCATCATAGCATGTCCGAACCCCGAGGTGAGATCCATTCCATTTTATTTCTTGTCTTTTTCCAGTAGTTAAATCGTAGATTTATTTTCTTCGTAAATATAGTTAATTTTTAGCCATTAAAAACCACAAAATTTTCCATCCCACTTGATTCTGATCCGACACCGAATTTTCACCTCATTTTCATGTCCCTCCATTTCCATTTCTATCTCACGCGACCTATCACCTCCAGTCACGCACGGTGACCGGAGTCCCTGGATCTATCTTTCATGTCGTCAAGATCCGACACATTCGCCAACTCCATTTTGTTCATAAATAATTTTTTTTAAAAAAATTATATCTTGTTTACTAACATTCATTTTTGCAGGATACAACAAAAAAATAAAATAAAATACCTAGATGTTTTTCTTTTGTCTCTAACTTTTGTTTTGCAAGAAAATTTAAAAAAACATATTTGTTTTATCTCATCTTTGTTTTTGCAGGATCATATAAAAAACAACATAAAAAAAGTAACAAAAAAATAAAAGGAATTTTTTTATCCTATTTCCTCTGGTTACTGTCTGAGAAATAATAAAAAAATTAGACATTTATTTCTAACAATTTCTCTGCAGCTTAAAAAAATATAAAAAAACAAAAAAATATTGAAAACAAAAAAATCTCAGGCGGCAGGGTCATCACCCCCCGCAGCCCCACTTCTTGGCACGGCCCACCGCCCGCGCGCGCCCCTCCTCTGCCGACTACCCCCCAGACGGCCGCACCGCCCAGGCCGTCGCGCCGACCCCCACCACGAGGTGTGCTTCTAGGCCACTTCCGCCTCGTGTGGCCACGCGTTCACCTGTAGCCGTCCCCCCGCGACCCCGCATCAGCGCGGCCCCCTCCTCCGCGGGCATCCTCTCCCTCGCGCAGCCCGACGCCGCCACCATCCTCCTGATTGTCGAAGAAGAGCGGCGGCGGTTGCGCCTCTCCTAATTGAAAGAGAAAAGAAACAAGTGGAAGCCCTAACTTTCATATAAAAAATCTTTTGGTAAAAGATCAGATTCATCCTCGGAAGGTTTCTCACTTGCAAATCCTACTCCACATTCAAGTCCCTGATTAATGGGTAAATTGCAAGTTTTCCTCTGTATTTAATTTTGTTATCTTTTCAGATAATAATTTTGAGAAACTACATTTCCGTCCTTGTCTTTTCAGACAATGAATTGCATGGTATCTTTGAATGGACTAAATATTTTTATGATTGCAATAATTTTGTGAAAATTCATGTGTACTCCTACTGTAGTTATTATCATTGTTTAAATTTTTCATCCATTTTTGTTATCATTTGTTATATTTAAAAAATCAAAAATAGTGCATTTTTGTTTGCTCGAAATTTGAGAATTCATAAAAAATTCGAAAAATTGCTTAAAAATTCCAAAACGTTTAGTGTATGTGTGTTTTGATGAGTTTTAAATTCTGACCAATTTTTGTGCATTAAATCTTTATAAAACTCCAAAAAAGTGTGAAAACAAAAAAACCTTAAAAAATTGTAGAAAATTGTAAAAAGATCCAAAAATTCTGATCTTGGTCTCTATTTGTAGATATTTCTTTGTAGTTTCTGTTAAAAATAATTTCCAGGAGTTTTGAGCTTTTAAAATATTTTTAACTTGAAAAATACTCCTGATTGTGCATAGTTCACTCTGTTTTTCACTGTTCGATTTTTAGAATATCATAAAAATATCAAAAAAATCCGAAACAATTACCAAAAATATTTTAAAATATATAAAACACAAATAATTTTCTGTACATTTTTTACCTTTTTGAAAATATAAAAAGAGTGTGGTTCGCGTGTGTTTATCCTGTGTGCCTTATTCGAAAAATATAAAAACAAATATAAAAATAAAAACCACTAATTTGACTACTTAGTTTTTCAAACGTGCTCCTTGTGTTCAACCCTGGTCGCTATACCAGGTAAAAAGATTAGCGAAAATTGCTTACATTTTTTTATTTATCTTATCTTTTATTAAGTGGTTAATTATTTTTCTTGATTGACCGCGCTTGGTGACTTGGGTCACAACGACCATTGTTTATTTACATACTTAACCGAGTTGTCAGGCGTGTCATCATCAACCAACTGGCTGAAGAACTTGGGGAGGTTCGTCCATACCTGGGAGCAGCTCCGCACCGAGTACTTGAACAAGTACTATCCACTCGGGCGGACAATTGCAGCGAGGGCCTTGATCAACAACTTCTCCATGCTCCCCAACGAGCAATTCTACGAGGCATGGGAGAGGTTTAGAGAGCTCACCGACAGATGCCCGCACCACGACATCTCGAAGTCGAACTTAGTTCAGAGCTTCCTCTGCGTGTTGACACCAGAGTTGCAGGGCCTGGTGAACACTTCTTGTGGCGGTTCCTACTTCACCAAGGATGAGGATCCGGTCTGGGCCATCTACGAGGAGATGGCCGAGAACTATACAGTGATGTCCCAGACCCGACTCTACACCCAGGGATGCCCACAGCCACAAACCGTGCAGTTTCAGAGGATAGCACGGGTCGATGCCGGTCCATCCAGTTCGTCTGCGGCAGCCGTACAGGCCGAGTCCACAGCCGCAGAAATGGGCATCATCAGCGAGAAGCTGGACCGGATCGAGCTGATCAAGAAGAAGCAGTGCCAGGGCATGATGCAGATCGACCAGATGGCACAGACGTTGAGTGACCTGAAGACACAGATCATGTGTCTCCAGGAGGCACAGACGACTTCTCAGCCCCGTCTTAGGTCACGAGGAGATCCGAGTAGCAGTGGTAGCTCGTCCCAGCACTCCAACCATCCTAGACAGGTTCACCATGTCCAGGTGGAGTCGTACCAGCAGCCGCCACAGTCTTATCAGCCACCACCATCCCATGACACTTAGATGGTGGTTTACCAGTCGGATCAGCCTCTGGTAGTACTTCCCCCGCCCTCGTACGAGCAGGAGCTGTTAATGGATGTCAACGGGATTTGGTACGACCGACCCCTGCCCGGTATCTGACGAGACCATCCCGGATTCCGCTGGTCGGCCGGCAGTTTCCAGCAGCAGTCTCCATTCCAGGGTGGCCAGTACGACAAGCACCATGAGCAGCACTAGCAGCAACAACCCCTAGTTCAGCAACAGCAACAGTCATCCCCGTACCAGCAGTATGGTCCTAGTCCCTATCACTAGGGACAACCTTGGAGGCGAGAGCAGCCTCATCAGCAACATTATCATCAACAGCAATACCCCTCTCACCCTCACCAGCAGCAACAGCCTCACTACCAGCGAGGTTACCTGTCAGGTTATCATGGGCTGACCTATGAGAACCCCGCCTTGGATGATCTAGCCCGCCTCATGACCGAGCAGCAGGCTACATTTCGACGGGAGATGGACGAGTTCCGTCATGAGATGAGGGAGATCGTGAGAGGGAAGGCTGCCATCCCTGCCCAGATTGAGCCGAACCCCAATAGCCTGAAGAGGAAATCTGAGCAGGTAGAGTTCATAGAATCCACCACTCCTAGTGATTCACTTGGTGACATTTCTGCATATCTGTTTGATGCTGACTTTGTTAAACTTAGGAGCGGTAGGATGCCAGTAGGCGGTGCCTCATTTGAGCAACAACTCGATGCCACTTCAGAAGCATCAGGCGAGGAGAGGAACGGTGCTGAGGCCGCCAGAGATGATGACGGTGGTACTAACGCCACCGCGAATGTTGATCCAGCCGACGATACTGAGGCCGTCATTTCACCTGATGAAGGAGGTGGTACTGATGCCACCAGACGTGATGCCGCACAACCAGATGCCGAGGGTGGTGCTGAGGCCACCAACACTTCTACTGCTAGTCCTGTCGTTTTTCCATCTATTCATGTACCTCAGGACATTTCTGTGAATAAAGGAAAGGGTTTGTTTTATTATGATCCACCTGTGGTGATTGATGATGTATGCGTGGATTCTGCCGTGCTTGAGCAGCCCAGACCCTCTCCTAGTCCTTCATCTGAGAAGGATCCAGCAGTCCCCTTTCCCCAAGCACTCCGCTTGGCTAAGGGGCAGAAAAAAGAAAACCCAAAAAAATCATACCAGCTAGAGTTCAGCCAGTACACGATGGACCGCTTTCAGATACAACTGACTCTACAGGACGCCTTGGAGCACATCCCTCTCTTCCAGCGATCACTCAGAGACATGACCATAGTTCGAAAGAAGAGGAGGAAACACCAGTCAGAGATCCATGTGCTCACTCGTGCCACGTGCTTCACGATTCAGAACTGTCTGCCAGCCAAGAGGCCAGATGCAGGAGCCCCAAATGAGAGAAGACAGGTCAAATATAACACGATAATTCAAATACTTCGTAATCTGACTAATAGACAACAAATTCATTGAGAACTCAGGAGCATGTAGAACATTCTGTAGCTGCATAGTGGAGGATAGGAAGACCTCCCCCTGTCCAACAAGGGGTGAATGGGTACCATCTGCTATCTGCACTGAACGGCTGGGAGGAATATCCCTGTAGGCCTGTAATCTACCTCTATCTCGGCAGAGATGATGTGTGGCTCCGGAATCTATAACCCAGTCATTATCATAAATTTCATCAATGAAGTTCGTAATGTTTTTTCTGCATCTGTAAAAATTGTGAGAAGTGATAATGGCTTGGAATTTTGTACTCATACTCTATCCAATTATTTTTCAGCTCAAGGGATTATCCACCAAACATCCTGTGCCTATACTTCCCAACAAAATGGGGTTGCAGAAAGGAAACATCGTCTTTTACTTGATGTTACCAGGTCGCTTCTCATACAGAGTCATGCCCCTCATTTTTTCTGGGGCGATGTTATTCTTAAGGCATGTTATCTCATTAATGTTATGCCGTCGTCTGTCTTAGGTGAGAAGATTCCTTTCTCCCTTGTTTTTCCTGACAAAGAATTGTTCTCCCTCACTCCTCGTGTGTTTGGCTCGGTTGCCTTTGTCCACCAGTTGTCTCCAGGGATTGACATAGATGTCTGTCATCATTTTCTTCTTAATTCAGATAAAATAAATCTCTATTGTTTTATGCTTATTTCCCGTGACTCTTCTAGGATTTGACAAATTCTTTTAGTGCAGTATGCACGTTTTTTCTATTGCTGTTGTCATTTTCATATGTGACGTGCTTCCTTGTAATTATTTTGGGCGAGATGCTCCCCGCTCACCTCTTTCTTCAGAATTATTGGATTCATTTACCATTTCTAATGTCGAGGAAGGATCACGATGGTATGTTTGATTTGTCACAATTTGGTGAAATTAAAACTCTATTGGTTTATTCTTCTACCTTTTTGCACAATTTTCTCACCCACCCAACAAAGAGAATCTTAATCTTACGTATTTTTGTTTATTTTTTCCCTGACGCCTCTGATGTAATAATTATTTGCTTCATTTGGTTGCAGGCTTTGGGTCCACTGTCTTGCACTGTACATCATTTCCTTATCGGCCTGTGTTTTACTATATTCTGTAAGATCAAAGTCTTTGTGATGCATATATTGCTTTTCTTTTGGGTTATGCTAAACAATTTGTTAGTATTTACAGGCTTCAATTTGTTTTTTAGGAATATAAGAATATTACTCAGATGAGACTAGCGCATTATACAAGGTCGTCTCTTAATCCAAGGCAGTTTACGGTGCTTGTACGAGCAATCCCAAAATTTACTGAAGAAACATTCTGCGATTCAGTGAAAAATTTCTTTACAAATTATCATTCTGCAAGTTACCTTTCTCATCAAATGATTTATTGCTCAGGCGAAGTCCAAACGCTCATGGTATATGCAATCATCCTAACTTCAATCGTAGCACATTTTTATATTTCTCGACCAATTTGCTAGGCAGATATATTGCTTAACTTCTTTTGGAGGTTACGCTTCTAAACAGACAAGTAACAGTTTAGATTTAAAGAATATATTTTTTTATTGAAATATTGTTTTCCATTATATCACTACTTTTTACGGAGGGACTATTATTTCTGCCAGTTTCGTTTATACATCATTGTCTTGTAAATTCCAAGTGCTTCAGGTGTAATTTGTTTACCTAACCCAAGTAATGAGGGCCCACCCAGATTGGTGCCCCCACATCCATAACATAAGTAAAAGAGGAGCCTCCCGTTGATACTAATAATATTAGAATATGAACATGGGCATATTTGGAATTTTCTATCGTAAAGCCGTCGTCGCCACTCGCCACCTCACAGTCCTGCCCTCAACCCCTTAATTCCAAAGTATATATAGTATAGTATAGTATAGTATAGTATATATATAGTGTAGTATATATACTATACTATATATACTATACTATAAATATACTATAGTATATATACTATATAATATACTATATATACTATATATAGTATATATAGTATATTATATATTATATATACTATATTATATTTATAGTATAGTATATATACTATACTATAGTATATTATATAGTATATATAGTATAGTATAAATAATATAGTATATATATACTATACTATACTATACTATAGTATATTATATAGTATATATAATATAGTATATATAGTATAGTATAGTATATATTATATAGTATACTATAAAGTATACTATAATATATTGTATAGTATAGTATACTATAATATATAGTATATATTATATAGTATCTTATTTGCTTCTTATACACCACCAATCTTCCGCTGCTCCAACAATATCATTCTAGTTATCTCTCATAATGGTCATCACTTATTTTTAGTTTATGAAGTTAGGATCTTTATTTCACCTTCTTACATGTTTTTTTATTATCCCGAGTTTTTCTTTATTCCTACAAAGTCTTGCTTTTTTATTGGTTAACTTATTAATTGTCACAATTATCTCATCTTGTTTTGTTTGGTTTTCTTAGTGGAAAGCTTTATGTTATTTAGAATTTTGTAATTTTCTTTCATGTATAAATCATTTGATATTGATGACAGGGGTTAACTGAGCCCCACAATATACTGCTTTTTAGTATAAACTCCTGAATTTTCTTGATTTACAGCATCCTCACGATGGCCTATTTTTTTTTTTGAAGGTTGTAATAACTAAAGTCCAGTATATGAAAACTTTATAAGCCTTCTAAAACACGCCAAGGCCCTTTCGTTGTAAAAATTGGAGATGATAGTCTCTGCTCTTCTGACGTCTGCTGGAATTAATATAGCCATCTGTGCGGTACTTCTGTTATTTTACTCTGTCTTGAGAAAACAACCAGGTGATCTATATGTCTATTTTGGGAGGAGGGTTGCCCAAGAGCGTGTCAAGCATCAAAATCCTTGTTTCGAGAGGCTGCTGCCTTCCCCTGGCTGGATAGTGAAGGCCTAGAAATGCTCAGAAAATGACTTCTTATCTGTTGCTGGACTGGATGCTGTGGTTTTCATTCGGATATTTGTTTTCAGGTGCTCAAAGTTCTCTGTATATTGCAATGGCATATCATTTTTTGGCATTTATCACACAGCATGGAGGTTATTACAAGCATGTAACTGCGGATGTCTAGAAAAATTGAATGGCATTGAAGGCTGATCAGATTAATATGTTTTTCATGTCTGCAATTTTGCACTCATTTTCATCCTGCCTACCTTTTTCCTTTGATTTTTAGGTAGCCGGGCACCGATATAAATGGATGTCTGTCATCATTTTCTTCTTAACTCAGACAAAATAAATCTCCATTGTTTTATGCTTATTTACCGTGACTCTTCTAGGATTTGACAAATTCTTTTAGTGTAGTATGCGCGTTTTTTCTATTGCTGTTGTCATTTGCATATGTGGCGTGCTTCCTTGTAATTATTTTGGGCGAGGTGCTCCCCGCTCACCTCTTTCTTCAGAACTATTGGATTCGTTTACCATTTCTAATGTCGAGGAAGGATCACGATGGTATGTTTGATTTATCACAAATTGGTGAAATTAAAACTCTATTGGTTTATTCTTCTACCTTTTTGCACAATTTTCTCACCCACCCAACAAAGAGAATCTTAATCTTATGTATTTTTGTTTATTTTTTCCCTGACGCCTCTGATGTAATAATTATTTGCTTCATTTGATTGCAGGCTTTGGGTCCACTGTCTTGCACTGTACATCATTTCCTTATCGGCCTGTGTTTTACTATATTCTGTAAGATTAAAGTCTTTGTGATGCATATATTGCTTTTCTTTTGGGTTATGCTAAACAATTTGTTAGTATTTACAGGCTTCAATTTGTTTTTTAGGAATATAAGAATATTACTCAGATGAGACTAGCGCATTATACAAGGTCGTCTCTTAATCCAAGGCAGTTTACGGTGCTTGTACGAGCAATCCCAAAATTTACTGAAGAAACATTCTGCGATTCAGTGAAAAATTTCTTTACAAATTATCATTCTGCAAGTTACCTTTCTTATCAAATGATTTATTGCTCAGGCGAAGTCCAAACGCTCATGGTATATGCAATCATCCTAACTTCAATCGTAGCACATTTTTATATTTCTAGACCAATTTGCTAGGCAGATATATTGCTTAACTTCTTTTGGAGGCTACGCTTCTAAACAGACAAGTAACAGTTTAGATTTAAAGAATATATTTTTTTATTGAAATATTGTTTTCCATTATATCACTACGTTTTACGGAGGGACTATTATTTCTGCCAGTTTCGTTTATACATCATTGTCTTGTAAATTCCAAGTGCTTCAGGTGTAATTTGTTTACCTGACCCAAGTAGTGGGGGCCCACCCAGATTGGTGCCCCCACATCCATAACATAAGTAAAAGAGGAGCCTCCCGTTGACATTAATAATTTTAGAATATGAACATGGGCATACTTGGAATTTTCTATCGTAAAGCCGTCGTCGCCACTCGCCACCTCACAGTCCTGCCCTCAACCCCTTAATTCCAAAGTATATATAATATAGTATAGTATAGTATATATATAGTGTAGTATATATACTATACTATATATACTATATATAATATATATAGTATAGTATATATACTATATATACTATACTATAAATATACTATAGTATATATACTATATAATATACTATATATACTATATATACTATATATAGTATATATAGTATATTATATATTATATATACTCTATTATATTTATAGTATAGTATATATACTATACTATAGTATATTATATAGTATAGTATATATAGTATAGTATAGTATATATTATATAGTATACTATATAATATACTATAAAGTATATTATAATATATTGTATAATATAGTATACTATAATATATAGTATATATTATATAGTATCTTATTTGCTTCTTATACACCACCAATCTTCCGCTGCTCCAACAATATCATTCTAGTTATCTCTCATAATGGTCATCACCTATTTTTAGTTTATGAAGTTAGGATATTTATTTCACCTTCTTACATGTTTTTTTATTATTCCGAGTTTTTCTTTATTCCTACAAAGTCTTGCTTTTTTATTGGTTAACTTACTAATTGTCATAATTATTTCATCTTGTTTTGTTTGGTTTTCTTAGTGAAAAGCTTTATGTTATTTAGAATTTTGTGATTTTCTTTCATGTATAAATCATTTGATATTGATGACAGGGGTTAACTGAGCCCCACAATATACTGCTTTTTAGTATAAACTCCTGAATTTTCTTGATTTACATCATCCTCACGATGGCTGGGAAAAAGACGCAAATACACAGAAGGATCTAGTATGCACACAAGCAATCAAACACAATACAAACCTTCAGTTCACCAACTTAATGCAATGTGAAGACCATTAAGGTTCGGTACCCAATGCTCCCAGGAGACTGGCCCAATACCAAAGTTAGATCTTTCCCAGCCAATATGAATTGCAGACCGTTTACCGACTACCCGATCAATTCAGAGTGGCAGGCAAGAGCCAATACTGCTTCTTGGATGGGTACTCCGGATACAACCAAGTGGTGATTACGCCAGAGGACCAGGACAAGACTACCTTTACCTATCCCTTCGGGACATATGCTTTCAGACGGATGCCCTTTGGATTGTGCAATGCTCCGGCGACATTCCAGAGGTGCATGTTGTCCATCTTTTCGGACATGGTAGGGGAGTGCTTGGAGATCTTCATTGACGATTTTTCGGTCTACGACGATGGATTCGACTCCTGTCTTGAATGCCTAGACCGCGTACTCCAGCGATGTATTGAGGTGCACCTGGTGCTTTCTTGGGAGAAGAATCACTTCATGGTGACTCAAGGGACGGTGCTTGGCCATATCATCTCCAACAGGGGCATGGAGCTTGATCCGGACAAGGTGGATATCATTAGGAAACTCAGTCCACCGTCCAATTTGCGGCAGTTATGGTCTTTTCTGGGGTACATCGGTTTCTACTGACGTTTCATTCATGATTTCAGCCGGATTGCCCGACCGTTGACTGATCTGCTAATGAAAGACACCGATTTCATTGTGGATGATAAGTGTCTAGTGTCATTTGACACTCTCAAGAGTCTAGTTGTCAAGGCTCCTATCCTGCAGCCGCCTGATTGGTCTCTTCCATTCGAGATCATGACGGATGCCTCCGATTTTGCTGTAGGGGTCGTACTGGGATAGAGGAGTGATGGAGTCCCCTTTGCTATTCACTACGCTAGCCGGACTTTTGATGCAACTCATAGGAACTACACAGTCACTGAGAAGGAGATGCTAGCCGTAGTGTTTGCCCTAGATAAGTTCAGATCGTACATCATTGGATCTAGAGTGACCATCTTCACTGATCATACCGCCATCTGGTATCTTATGGCAAAGAAGGATGTCAAAGCCAGATTGACCAGATGGATCCTTCTACTCCAGGAGTTTGATATAGAGATTAAGGACAAGCCTGGAGTCAAGAATGTGGTGGCGGATTATCTCTCCCAATTGGAGTATCTTGAGGATTCCGAGCAGATCTAGCCTATTTGTGAGACCTTCCCAGATGAGGCGATCCTTGCTGTCGCCTCTCTCCCGTGGTATGCCGATATTGTGAACTTTCTTGTTGCCAAGAAAGTCCCACAGGATTGGCCCAGGCAGAGACTTGAGACCTTCCTAGCGAAGGCCAAGTTCTACCATTGGGAGGATCCCATCCTTTATCATGAAGGAGGGGATATCATCTGGCGTAGGTGCATTCCTCAGGAGGAGCACCACAACGTCCTCACATACTGCCACAAGCTTAAGGCAGGAGGACATCACTCTGGGAGGAGAACGACACATAAAGTGCTTCAATCCGACCTATGGTGGCCTACCCTCTTCAAGGACTCTGATGAGTTTGTGAAGACTTGTACTGACTGTCAGAGGATGGGCACTTGTGGACAGCGTGATATGATGCCGATGCAGCGCATTCACTTCTATGAGGGTTTTGACGCATGGGACATCGATTTCATGGGTCTATTCCATAGGAGTTAGGGATTTGAGTACATTCTGTTAGTCGTTGATTATGTTAGTCATTGGGTTGAGGCCATCCCCGCTTGAACCGCAGATGCTAGGACTGTTTGCCGATTTTTGAGGAATAATATCATTTCACGGTTCAGGGTACCTCGAGTGTTGATATCTGACGGGGGGTCTCATTTCGTCAACGACAAGGTAAAGGCCCTTGCTAGCGAGTTCAACATAGACCATCGAGTAGCCACACCGTACCATCCTCAGACCAATGGTCTTGCTGAAGTGTCGAACAGGGAGATAAAGACTATATTGCAGAAGATCATCCGCCCTGACCGAAAGGATTGGTCACAGCTTTTGGACTCGGTCTTGCGGGCATATCGGACATCCTTTAAGACACCGTTGGGTACGTCTCCCTTTCGCCTCGTTTATGGCAAGCCCTTCCATTTACCTATGGAGCTTAGACATAGGTCACTCTGGGCAGTTACAGACATCATCATGGATCCAGTGAGTGTAGGAGACCAGAGGAGGGCAGAGTTAGCAGCCCTAGAGGAGCTTCGTGATGCAGCCTTTTCGATTAGCCTACTGTACAAGGAGAAAGTGAAGGAGTGGCATGATTCTCATATTAGCCGCAAGCAGTTTGAGCCAGGACAACGAGTATGGTTGTTTGATGCCAGGTTGAGATTATTTCCAGGAAAGCTACAGAGCAAATGGAAGGGACCCTACGTGGTTAGAAAGGTACACGACAATGGGAGTATTGATATATCTGAGTTGTCTTCTGAGAGTACCTTTCGTGTTAACGGGCAGCGGCTCAAGCCATATCTTGATCATGAGCCGCTTGTCATTGACGTTGCCCCGATTCATTTTGCATGAGATGTGGTCTCTTGACTCACATCTATTGCATCTCACGCCTGATTATCACTGTTCTCCGATTTGTATAGATCCAGTTGTCCAT
Organism: Ottelia alismoides; assembly: GCA_037367405.1. NCBI lineage: Eukaryota > Viridiplantae > Streptophyta > Magnoliopsida > Alismatales > Hydrocharitaceae > Ottelia > Ottelia alismoides. The sequence continues at coordinate 382,156 of JAZKJV010005394.1, read as the reverse complement.
ATCACACTATTCTTCAGTCCAACACCCCATTTGCATCTTCGACGTTGCTATACTTAGGGTGCACTTTACCCTAAGTACAGGGGGTGTGAGACTTTTGAGTTTCTTTTGATTCATTTTTACCTCTATTTTGCTTCCTATACTTAGGGATGTTTTACCCTAAGTATAGGGGAGGTAGACCCTGTGCATTCTCACTCAGATTTCCCTTTGTGTACAGCCTGCTATGCCTAGGATTATTTGATCCTAAGTATAGGGGGAAACCCCGAGATCCTCTTGCATTTCTATTCTTTCATTCATCTTTGTATAGAACCTTCCTTTTCACTTCCCTATACTAAGCAGGAGTTATGTCTTCTTCATCGCTCTTGACTCTGAGGACATCGTTCGAGCTAAGTATAGGGGGTGTGTGTGTATATTCCATATATACTTTAGCTATAACTCGTACTTTGTGTGAGTGTGTTAATAAATAATATGGCTAAAACCCAAAAATCCATAAAAGTTAAAAAATTTTCCTTGTAAATAAAATTCTTTTATTGCACATGCATAGCTAGTTGTACAAATTATTTTTGTAAAAAATGATTGTAAAAACTTTTTGTGTAAATAGCTTGTAAATATTTTGATATCAAAATTATGTATATAGTACAAAATTTTTGTAAAATGTTTTGAAAATCAAAAGTTTGCAAAAACCTTGTGTAAATTTGTGTACATATTTTGCAAAACGTGCATTCATGCATACATCCATGTTTTCAAAACATTTTTCAAAAAATTTGCACATGTGTAAATATTTTGTAAATTGCATCTTTGTAAATACTTGTATAGTTTTTCCTGGATCATAGATGACATTTAAACTAGCCTGGAATTAAATTGGAAAATGGAGCTTGGTTAAGATCTTAATCTACCCAATTATAAGAGAAACCTTATAGGGCTTAGGGTTGAGACTTTTCAGGTCCATGGTGACTTAATTCTTTGAGTCCACTAGGCTATGATCATATGTCATCTCGATGAGCCTAAGTAGAGCACTTAACAACACACACATGACTCATATAGACAATGGCTTTACTTGGACCCGCACTTTACACCGAGCTCTCTACGGATGAGGTGGTGAGGAGGCAATCTTTCTTTGACTTGGGGTAGCATATGAGGGTAGTACTTCTAGGCGGAACCTCTCTTCTTCTTATAGTGAAGGAAGTGCGTCTCAACTTGGTCTGGTTGCCATGAGATCTAACGACAGGAGTTATGGGTTGCAATAATGCTTCAAAAGAGGGATAATCTATTGGATCAAGAGAAAAAAAATCCTTATGTATATATGCTGCACTTTGTAGATATGTTGTATATATGCACATCAAAAGAAAAAAGCAAAAAGAAAAGAACTCCAAAAAAATGGTGGGTCTGAGAGAAAACGATAATCCCACCGGAGTGTATATAGTGACAATAAGCAAAGCTTGAGACTCATGTTCCATTTTATGAAGCTTGCAGCAGGGAGACTTAGCTACACTAGTTGAGCTTCCAGGGATACATGGCTACACCGACCATGGTCCATTCTCTTCTTCCCCCTCTTCTTGAGCCGGTTCAACTTGAACTTAGAAGGGAATACCCCACTCCTTGAGGAAAGAGTGGCCAGACTAAGGCATTAGAGTTACCTTTTTTTTTTCACTAGTAGGATTCGAATCCTGATCCTTTAAAGTGGGAGCCACTGCATTAGAGTTACCTTGTTGGGTAGGGTTGTCAATTTGCTACTTTGAGGTGGAGAGCTATACCTCACTTACACTGTACAAGGAAAGATTCTTGGTCTTCAGGGTTTGTGTATGTAGACTTGTTCTGATCTGGATTATTGAGGAGTCTTGACTATAGATTAGTGGAACTTAGAGGCTGTTAAGTTTTAAACCTAAGTCGAAATAAGGTTCCGACACAATAATAATCCAAAGATCCGACCGAGCTCCATATTTCAATTTAATGAAGGCAAGTTTAATAATCAGCATTGATTCATTCATTTTCCCCTTTTTTTCTTTTTCTTTTCTTTTTCCACTTCTTTTTCAAATAAGTGTTTGCTAAGGGACTAGCAAAGTTAAGTATAGGGGGTGATGAATCCTCATTCATCACTCTTTATTCTTTTATTTTAGCTAAAAACCTGTGCAAAATACCATGTATATTTGTGTAAATAAAATAAATTGACAAAAAGCATGCATTGTGTAAATAATAATAATTAGCATATTTTTGTGCAAAAATAAAAGAATAAAGAAATAAAGAAAAAGAGGGAAATCTTTAGAATAAATATTGAGTGACCTGAACTCAAGGGACGGCTCCACAAGGGCTTGACCGCAAATAAAATCAGTAGAGAGAGATAGGGTGACTCAACATGGTGTACATATCCCTCTGTACGTAAATAATTTATTTTCTAAAAATAAAAATATATTTATGTTCCCTATATTTTGTACATATTTATGAAAATAATAAAAGAAAAATAAAATAAATAAAATCACTCTCATCAGTGTACATGTATATAAAATAAAATACCGATTTATTTTCCCTTTGTAAATAAATAATAAAAATCCAATAAAAATCATTTCATATTCCATATTTTATGATGTAAATAAATAAAATATCAAATTGGAATAAATGTACATAAATAAAATATTTAAAAAATAAAAAGATACATAGGTATACATGCCTAATAATTATAATATAATGTAAATACGTATTTTATTTTTCAGAAAAATATATAAAAATCACTAAAAAATACTTTGAAAATAAATAAACATTTTTTATTCTGTAAATATTTTCAAATAAAATTTCCTTCTATTTTATTTTGATTTTTCAAAACTTTATCCAATGGATTTTTTTTCAATTGGTCCACGGGGGATTGTTGACCCCCGGTCAACTCTCCCCCTAGGACCACAGGTTCACGGATCCCGGTGACCAACCCGACTTCTCCCCCTTTTCTCGAATCACCTCACCTCCCATTTACCTAAACTCGTGTCTCCGATTGAACCATGATGACCCGAGATTCATGCCCGACCTTCTTGCTAGGGCTCCATGCATCAATCTGCGTGCTCCACTCCTTTCTTATCGGACCTGCACCACTATAAAGTCTCGCCTTCCTCCGCCATTTCACGCAACTTCGGCTACCACCTTCGATCCCAGTGACCTCCATCGTCTTCCTCGAGTGACAGTGAGTGCGGAGGGTGTCTGAGAGAGAGTTTGGAGGTGTGTAGCCCAGGTCCAGCGACCCTCGTCGTCGTGCTCCGCTGTCGGCGGAGCTCCAGCCTCTGGAGGCGATGCTCCATCGAGGCGACGATCACCGGAGAACCAGCGTCTCCTCCCCAGTTGACTTCGACCACCAGGTAGATCCTTTAGCTTCTTTAGCATAGTCCATTTTCGATTTTCACCTTCCAGCTCCGCCAGCTCCGCCCTAGTGGCCGGAGCTCAGCCAGTCTATCTTATCTGTACAAATCGATTCTCCGACTCATCGTCACCTTCCCTACGCGACCTGATCACCTCGAGCTGGGCCATCTGGGTCTAGATCGAGTTGGGTTCCCTTCATCACCTCTGCCGGAACCCCCCATAGCCCATCCACGCCACTTCTCTTCTTCTTTCAACCAATAACCCTCGCCGGAGCATCCCTCTGAGCAGGAGCTTTGTTTTGCAGGTCAATAATCGCAGGTACCCCCCTTGGCTGTCGTTTCCATCCTTCACCGGAGCTGCTCCAGGTTGCTCCTCCCTCGCTGGAGGATCCGACCGTTGGAGCCTTCATCGGAGGCCACCACCCGACGCGGAATGCCATAGCGAGGACGACCCACCTCTCCGATCTTCCATCAGCCGTCTGGATCGTCTCCGGATCGCCGGAGAAGCTCGCCTAGGAGGAGTTCTTCCTCATCCTCTCGCAGCCGTTGGATCGCCCCTCTGCGCCAGTCTTCATCACAGCGGCATGTGGTCTGCCACTGTCAGGCCGTTAGATCCACGATCTGAGGCCACGTTTCCCCCACGTTCGCCCCTGCATCATCACCGTTGGATTCTCCAGAGGGCGTCATCAGATCCGTTCACCAGCAACCATACATCGCCCGACACCTAGCACTCACGTACCCCCTCATGTGCCTCGGCTGGGTAATTACGCCCATACCCCTATAGTTTTATTTAGTTTTTATTTAGTCTTTGAAATAAATTTGCACTCTTGGGTTATTTGCATGTTTGGACCTCTTGTTTAGACTATTTGCTATTTTGTCCCTGTTTGTGTGAGACACCTGCTTCGACACGTGATTTTTGGACATTTTGCAGTGTTTATCCTATAGTTCTAAGGTGTTACGTTTTGCAAGTTTATTAATTAGAATTACAGTTTGGTCCTTGTGAATGTGAACCACGTGCTAGGCACGTGATATCTTGGGATATTTGCAGTATCTGGGCTAGAGTTTGGGGGTGTTCTGGATTGAAATTTATGTTTTAAAAATTACACTTATGCCCCTGTGCATGTTGTATTCAACATGTGTGGAAATTAATGTGATTTTTGCGCAGATAACCTTATAGTTTTCGCACCTATTATGCTTTTGGCCCTGAAACTTTATTTTTATTACATAAAGGTCCCTGTGTGATGTAGCCCTTGTTTATATTGAATAAAATATCAAATCAAACCCAAATCTAGTGAAATTTGGAAACTTGGCTCCTACAACTGTATAAAAATTTCACACTAAATTTTTGGGACATTTTCGTGGCTTTTTGTTACTTTTAAAAAATCAAAAACCTTAATTTTTGCTACTATCTGAATTAGAAAATCAACTAAAAATATAAAAATTCATCTCAAAATTAATTTTTGTTTGTCTTATTATTTTCTAGCGTGTGTCCAATTTTTGGCTTATTTGGATTTATGAAACACATAAAAATTAAAAAACCTTAAAAACCTCATAAAAATTATTAAAAATTATATAAAAACAAAAAATGCAATTTCAGTTTCTTTAGTTTACTTTTTATTTTTACTTCTCATAAAAATTGTTTTCAGAATTTTATAGGATAATTAATTATTTTTAATTAGCCTTTCAAATCTGATTGCACATTACTTCATTGTTTTTGTACCTTTCGATTTTTATAAAATCAACTAAAAATTATAAAATCCTCAAAAAGTTATCAAAAACACTTAAAAACATAAAAAACACTAAATATTTTTATTTGATTTTTCTGACTTTATTTGGTGTGTTTAATAAATAGTGGTTTTTTGACTTTTTCCTTAGTTTTTATATTTTCCTTATTATTAAAAATACAAACAAATCTATAAAGATTTAAAAATCCACCAAAAACATCTCTTTTTATTTCTTTTCATTTTCGACTACTTCGTAGGTCGTCTCGGCCAATTCGTGCTCCTTGTGTCCGACCCTGGTCGCTATATCAAGTTAAATAAATAGTGAGGACCGCTTCGAGTTTATTGATTGATCTTCTTATTTTGGTGGTTCCTTATTTTTCTTGTTGAGTCTGACTCGAGGGGTTGAGGTCGCAACAACCATTGATACCTATCTCCCTTAGCCGCTCGGATAAATCGGCTCATCATCGAGGCAGGGGACGGGGGGATGTCGGGGCGGAGGGAGGCTGGGGCGGAGAGGGAGGAGGAGGAGGAGGTTGGAGTAGGAGGAAGAGGATGGGGGAAGAGGGAGAAGAAGAAGAGGATGAGGAAGAGGGTGTAAAATGACCATCGATCCATTTTTTTTAAATTAATTCTGCTAATGTCCTCAAAGTTAACGTTTGTTTGCACTGTGGATTGACGGTCACTAACCCGAGGGACAGAAGTGATAGATTAGCAAGAAGTAACAAGCACAACCGATATTACCAAAATGATAGGGGCATAACTGAAATTGCGATATCTCGAAGGGGCACAAGTGATAAAAACCCTAGAAATAATAAGTAATATATAGTAATATTATACCTATAAAGGCTTTATATTTATAAATATAATTATATATGTCATAAAATTACAAAATAAAATATTTTTTGTTTAAAATACTTTCTGCTATTTTTGTGATTTTTAGGAATTTTTTATTGGTATTAGGTATTTTTAATTGATTTTTTATGTCAAAATATTGACTTGTGTTAATAGGTCAAAATTTTTTGGGAATTAAAAAATAGATAAATATCTCAAAAAATTCTAAATCTAATTTTTAATATATACTATAATATATAAGCATATAGCAGAAAACTATTTTTTTGGATTTTATAGAATTTTTGAAAATTTTTATAGGGTTAGGGGGTTTTCCAATTTTTATGTTTTTTATATTTTTTATTTTTGGTCCAGAGATGTAAAATATTATAATGTATTATATACATTTTTTGTAATTTCTAGAAGTGATTTTATAATTTTTTTCATATTTTTATTGTTAGATAAGACATTAATAAGCTCTTTTTTATTTTTAATAAATGAAAAATACCGATAAAATGATAAACAAAAATCATGTATGAATAAGTATCCTTTAAAGTATTTACTACAATTTTCCCAAGATTTTACAAGTACATGAGCTATTTAAATAAAAATAAAAAGAGTTGTATTAATTTACAATATTAGTAGGGGTATTTTTGTAATAAAAATACAATATGAGGGCTTCAGTTTAAAACACCAAAATTTTTACACTTATACATATTTTAGGTACTAAAACTAAATAAATAAATCTGGGAGAGGCTCGGTGCAATTTAGCCACCTCACGTGGGCCGCTACGTGAGGTAAGCTTGCACAAACCTTGATGCAAATAACAATAAACTCAGGAATCATGTAATTTTTACATAAAATATAAAGCATCTTTAAATATTTATAGGACTATTTAAGAAAAACAAAATGTGCGAGGGATATTATGCAACTACTTGCACTCAAAAGGCGCTAGATCAAGTGGTTGTGAGTGTGCCACGTGGCTTAATGGACGACAAGGGAGGCGTACCGCTTCGACTAAATTCAAGGCCAAGATTAGATCTGGGCCCAAGTCCAGATCGGACGGCAGAGGAGGCGCCTGAAAGAACTCAGAGGAACACCTCCTCTCCCGACCTTCGATCGTTGAAAGCTCCTCATCCCGACCTCCTTTTGCCTCATTGTCATATCCTCTACGCTTCTGGAACATCATGGCATCTACAGATGGCGTCAACAAGATTCGGGCCCCATCAGAGGGGGCATAGACGTTGGGCTCTCTTAGAGGTCTAACATAGACCCGTATCTAGGTGGGTCTTAGACACCCAATATCTGCATAAAAAGAATAAGGGGGATAAGGGTTATCTCCTTATCCCTCTAATGAAGCAACTACATGAGGAAATAGAGTGGGCGGAGAAGCTCATACGGGTGGCAGAGGAGAGAACTTAGGATCTCATATCCTTGCAAGACCTGAGACAAAAATATAGGGGAAATGCAGGAGCATGCGATGAGGATCGAGAATGAGGTGAAAGGTGGGTCGGTGACAATGGAGATACGATGAATTTGGTGTTGGAGCCTAGTACTCCAACAATTTTAATTTCTAAAATTATGCTAAAGTTATGACTAATTGACGAAATTAAAGCTACATCTATGTTATTAGAACAAAATGCAAGAAGAAAATGGTACCTAACAGTTCGAACAAGCGTTAAAGCCTGGAGCATATGAAGCTCACCAGAGCTATATCGGCAAAGCTTGGATCTCTTCAACCTCAGCCTTATCCACGTCGTGAAGGGAGGGGTGATGAATACTCATTCATAACTCTTTATTCTTATATTTTAGCTACAAAAACCTTTGCAAATACATGTAGATATGTGTAAATACAAATAATTAGCAAAAGGCATGCATTGTGTAAAAACTAATAATTAGCATGTTTTTGTACAAAAAAAATAATAAGAATAAAGAATAAAAAGAAAAAGAGGGAAATATTTAGAATAAATATTGAGCAACCTAATCCCAAGGGAGGGCTCAGCATGGGCCTGACCGCATAAAAGCCAGAGTAGAGAGATATGGAGCTCATGTGTGTAAATATACCTGTAAATATAATAAAAATATTTTCCTCCAAAAATAGAATAAAATTGTTCTTGTATATATTTGTATATATTTGTAAATATAAAATCAAAATAAAAATAGAAAAATTGAAAAGAAAACAAAAATAACTCTCTTTGTACATATTCACAATGTACAGACACCCACACCTATATTTATTTCACCCTATAAATAAATAAATTAAAATCCCTAGAAAATTGTATATACTCCATCTTTTATGTTGTAAATAAATAAAATAAAAACCATAAAAACAAAAATCAAATAAAAAGAACAAAATCAAAAATCAAAAAGAACTTTGTAAATATACCATGTATATATATGTATATATATCTATTTAATTAACTCTTGTATATAAATAATAAAAATAAAATAAAAATACCTTTTTATTCCAAATTTTATGCTATAAATAAATAAAATATAAAATGGGAATAAAAATGCATAAAAATAATAAATTAAAAATAAAAAATAAAAAACCTATATTGTGTATATACCTATGTATAACACTATATTGTAAATAGCTTATTTTTATTTCGAAAAATTAATTAAAAATCACAAAAAATAGAAAAAAAATAAAACAAACATTTTTCATATTTTGAGTTTTAAATAATTCGGCCATTTTCTATTTTATTTCTAATTTCCAAATCATTCTGACGTGGCCTGCCCCCATTGGTCCACTGGGGACGTTGACCCCCCGGTCAACTCCCCCCTTGGACCTCTTCCCACGGGTCCATGACGCCCGACCCGATTTCCCCGAATTTTCATGTCATGACCCGTCCACCAAATCCGCGAACCCCGGGCTCTTCTTCTTCCTTGTGCATCCGAGATCCTCGCTCGATCATCTGCGTGGGGATCCGCGCTTCGTGGAACCCTGCCCGACCTCCTCTTCTCGGACCTGCACCCATATTTAATCTGAGCTCCGCCTCCGTCCTCACGCATCTTTGGATCATTTCACGCCACCCTAGGACCTCCATAGCCTTTGCGAGAGTGACAGCTCGCTTCAGGCCTTGTTGCAGCGAGGAAGGAGTGGAGGACCATCGATCCAGCGACGTTGCACCGTCGTGCGCCGCCTGGAGGTGATGCTCGAGCCTCGGACACCGATGGTCCTCGAGGCAAGGACCTGGAGCACCCCCTGCTCCTCCACAGTCGAATCCATCCAGTAGGTAGCTCTCTTTCCCTCTCTATTTATTTAATTTTGCATCTCGCCCAAATCACTTCGTCGCCGTTCCGCTTTGATTCCGACCATCCTCGCCTTCGTTCCAACCGTCGGAGTCGCCCATCACGATCGCCTTCTCTCCGCGCATCTTGTCCTCCCACTCATTCACCCCAGTTCGCAAAGGAACTGGGTATCGAGTTCCCTCATCGTCGCTCTGCCGGAGCTCGCATGCCCCGCCGCACCAACCACCTTCACCACCCCTAACCGGGTCGAGGCATTTTGCCCTCGACCCAGGAGTGTGTTGCGTTATTTTGCAAGATTAGAGGAGCCCATCTGAGGGCTCGACACTCAGGCACAGCACCTCCGCCTCCACCGACGTCGCCTGAGCTCTCCCAAGCTCCTTGGCATCATCGGAGGATTCCATTCGACGCGGGAGCCCAAGGTGACTCTTCTCCGATTAGTAGCAGCCCGCGAGGAGGCCTCCAGCACCCACACGAGTCCGACGAACCTCGTCGGCGTCCAGTTCATCGAGGACCTTCCAGAGTCGTCCGATTCCCCCTCCAGCTCCAGATTAGATCTCAGACGTCCACGCCAGGAGTAGCAGGCACCGTCAGATCTTTGGAGGTTTGATCGCGACCGTCGATTCAGCGAGGTTTAGCCACGACGTTGTGCAGCCGTCCGATCACCTACGTGGCGACACCTCCTCCGTTCGATTCGTGCTGAGTCCCTTCTCAGACCCACGTCGCACCCCAGCCGCCCGATCTTCCACGTGGAAGCGTCTCAGCCGCTCGATCGCGCTGAGGGTTTCCTTCGTTGTGCGTCACGCCTTCTCGACCGTCAGAATCCAGCACGTGGCGCGCATCTGGCCCTCGACATTTAATAAAGGGGTAATTGCTCTTAGGCCCCTCTAGTTCTTGCATTTACTATTTAGCTCTGTAAATACGTTTTATAGTTCTTTTATTTTTGTAAATATTGCATAGAGGACCCTTCTATTTATCTGATTCTCATTTATACCCCTGTGTGTTGTGGACACGTGCATTGACACGTGGTATTTGATATATTTGCAGTTTTTACCCTGCGTTTTTGGCTTGTTACGGTTTATATTTTTATAAATAGGAATGGCAAATTGGTCCTCCCAGGCCTGAGTCACGTGTATCGTGCGTGGGCTGGGGGACATTTTGCATTTCTAGCCCCATATTTTCCAGGCTTGTTATCCAAGGGGCCCAGGGTTTTATTTTATTTGCAGTTAGGTCCTCGTGCACAGTGCCTTTATTTTTATTTTTAATAAAATAGCAAATTAACTCCAAATTCGATGAAAATTGGACACATGGCTCCTGCCATGGTGTAAAATTTTCTCCAATTTTTGGAACATTTTTTACTTCATTTGATATTTTTAAAAATTCAAAAACACACTTTTTTGTTACTGTCTAACTTTAAAATTCACAAAAAAATATTAAAACACCTCTAAAAATTACAAAAAATTTAGGTATTGTTTATTTTACTTTATTTGATTTTCTGACCAATTTTGGTCATTTTTAAATTTATAAAACCTATAAAAATTACAAAACCCCTAAAAACCCATAAAAATTCTAATAATTAAAAGAAAAATAAAAAATAATAATTCCAGTGGCCAAATTTTCCTTGTGTTTAGATCTTTACAGAAAAATTACCTTCAAGTGTTAATAGGGCCATTTTGTATTTTAAATTGGCCCTTGACAATTGACCGGACAGTCCCTTTTATTTTCTGCCTTGTTTGATTTTTATAAAATCCAATAAAAATCAGAAAAATACCAAAAATTAAACAAAAACAGTAAAAAGTATAAAAAACAAAAAAATATTTTTATTTAAATTTTTGGGTGATTTTTAAGTGATTTAATAAGTGGTTGTATTGGCTTGTCTATTTGCTTTTCTTATTTCTTTCAATAATTAAAAATCCAAAAAAAATAAAAAGATTAAAGATCCACCAAAAATACCTTTATTTTATTTTATTTTATTTTAGACTACTTCGTGGGCCGCAAGGCCATCACGTGCTCCTTGTCTTCGACCGTGGTCGCTATACCAGGTTAATATAATAGCGAGACCGCTACTTGAGTTTCCGTTGATTTTTGCCTTCGTTTGGTGGTCTGATTTTTTCTCGATTGACACCGCTTGGTGACTTGGGTCACAACGACCCTTGATTACCTTTACCCTAGCCGTCGGGCGTGTCGTCAGAATGACGCCGTTGTCAGGAAGCACGACTTAGTAGTCATTTTAGTTTTCTTTTTATTTCATTTTCTTTTTCGCGGCTTTCCGCGACTCTTTCTGAGTCCGCGGCTTTTCGCGGCTTTTTATTTTTCATTTATTTTTGTTTTATTTTCTTTTTCTTTTCTTTTCTTTTATTTTTATCTTTGCTTGTTTATTTTATTTCTGTTTTTGCATATATACCCATGTTTCATTTCATTTATTTTTCCTGCACTTATTTGATTATCTTATTTGGTGCTTGACACTTTTGCTGCTTTCTTGCGAGGGCCCGAGGACCGAGGTGGCGACTCTCGAGAAGCCGGTGTAACTGCGGGATTCGGAGGCAGCTCCCTTCTGCACGGAGCTGCAGGAGAGAGCGAGAGAGTAGCTGAGTGAGAGAGGAGTAGTTTAGGTTTATTTTAGCACATTTGATTTGAATTGTAATAAAACAGGGACAGCAGCAGGACTTGGACCGTTTCTCGGATCTGTTTCGTTGAGCACCGGTGTGCTTGGGGGACCCTTAGGTTTTTCGCGGCTTTTTCGTGGCTTTTGGTTTTTCACTGCCTTTTACGGTATTACGCGGTTTTTCTCGAGCCCCTAGCCGTAGGACTTTCTGTTTGACTGTGCCATACTGAGTAGGATCCAAACACCTAATAGACTGCTTGTGCCTATAGTTCGTTAATTGGACCTACTAATAAAAAGTTAATAAAAATAGCTGACTCATTTCCTTCGAGCCTACATGCCGTAGCCTGCCCTGCCAAGCGCTGCTCCTGAACCCGATTTGTCGGGAGGAGGAGGGGTAGACCGAGACCGGACTCTCTGGATCGAAGGCTGGTGACCAGCTAGACGGTTCTTTCGTGTAGAAGTTGCTTGCTTAGGGACTCGGCTTTTCCCGCTGCACCATATAGGTAGTTTACTTTCTGTCTTTTAATTCTGCACGGATTATATTGCATGTAGAGTGCTGGAGTCAGGTACGCCTTTCTTACTTTTCATGCATCATTGATTTCATCGCGCATCGGCTTTTTCGTCTTCTCCCCCTGTTTTTGACTTAATAACCAGGAGAACCGAAAAATTCGTTAGGAATTTTTGTTTGTATTGAAAAAGACCTAAAAAGAAAAACAATAAAATTGGGACTGCTAAAACTATAGACCCTAAAAGACACCTCATTTAAAAACTTGTCTTGGGGAGAGAAACCTCCTCATTGCTTGGTTTGGTTGTGCGAGAGAGTGACCCGAACACTAGTTAGAGCCCTCCGGTACTCTTCTCGACTGATTACCGACTCTTCTGTGCGGGACAGTCGGTTGGGAAAGTATCGGGTATCCCAACAGGTCACGTAATCGCTCTGATATCTTGATTGTTCACCAAAATAAAATTGACAAGATAAATTGACCGAGCCTTCACGGTCTTCAGCTCACGTTGCGTTGGTGAACTTGGGAGTTTGCTTGTGATCATAGTTTCTCCAGATCTCATCCGCCTTACTCGCCACATCAAGATGATGGGCAGACGATCTCTTAGGCAGCCTCTGGCTGCACCACTTTCGGGCGTGTCTACCCGTTCATCTAGGTTGGCTCACGAGAGCCAAGACCAGCTCTCCGAACCCGAGTATGATTCCACCCTGTTCCCCCTCGACCCCCTTTCTTTCGGTTCCGAGAGACCAGTGCCAGAGGAGAGATTAGCATATTTATCGGCACCTGAGTTTAGATCGTTTGATTTTGCAGAGACCATGGCCGGCAGTTCCGATGATCGCAGTAGAGGTCCACAGCCCGAGCATTTTGTTCTGGACCAGGGTGCGATCAACTCCACCCTGATCGCCTCCCTCAAGACAGTGTAGCAGCAGTTGAGGGATCAGGTAGCTTTCATGTTAGATATAAGGAGAGAGATGGAGCAGATGAGAGCAGAGCGAGAGCAGCGCAGAGACGGGCTGAGAGTCCCAGATGATGCAGCAGTAGCAGCCGCAGCCTCAGCGGCAGCCGCCGCGGCAGGAGCAGGAGACCCACCGAGACCGATGCGGGAGTTGCACAACCCCGGATCGACCCTGATGCATCACTGGGTTGTGCTACCAGCTATCGTGGGGGACTTCAAGTTCCCCCCGAACACCTTGCAGCTTCTCCCCCGCTTCCACGGACTCGCCACCGAGGAGCCCCATCTCCACCTCCAGGAGTTTCTCATGATTTGCAGTACTATCCACGACCGTCAGGTGGACCAGGACACGATACGGATGATTGCCTTCCCCTTTTCCTTGGCATACAGAGCAGCCACCTGGCTGAAACATTTGGGGAAGTTTGTCTACACTTGGGAGAAGCTCCGCACCGAGTACTTGCATAAGTTCTACCCACTCGGGCGGACCAATGCCGCGAGAGCCTTGATCAGCAACTTCTCCATGCTCCCCAACGAGCAGTTTCATGAGGCATGGGAGAGGTTCAGAGAGCTGACTGATAGATGCCCGCACCATGACATTTCCAAGCCGAACCTCGTGCAGAGCTTTTTCAACGGGCTGACCCAAGAGCTTCAGGGCTTGTTGAACGCTTCTTGTGGCGGGTCTTACTTCGCCAAGGATCACAACCAGGTCTGGGCCATCTATGAGGAGATGGCCGAGAACTACATGGTGATGTCCCAGACCCGGTTATACACTTAGGGCAGACCCCAGCAGCCACAGACTGTGCAGTACCAGAGGATAGCACGGGTCGACACCGGTCCTTCCAGTTCGTCCGCGGTAGTAGCAGCACAGGCCGAGTCATCAGCCGCGGACATGGGCATCACTAGCGAGAAGTTGGACCGGATGGAGTTGATAGAGAAGAAGCAGTGCCAGGGCATCACTCAGATGGAGCAGATGGCACAGACTCTGAGCGACATGAAGACCCAGCTCATGTGTCTCCAGGAGGCACAGACGGCTTCCCAGCCCCGTCTTCAGTCGTGAGGCGATCACGGCAGCAGCAGCAGCTCGTCCCAGCGCTCCAGCTCCCACCAGCAGCCTAGATAGGTTCACCTTGTACAGGCGGAGCTGTACCAGCAGCAGCAGCCCACTTACCAGTCACCACCATCTCCAGACTTGCAGATGGTGGTATACCAACCGTATCAGCCTCTAGCAGTACTCCCGCCACCCCAATACGATGCAGAGCCATTGATGGATGTCAACGGGATTTGGTATGACCTCCCCCAACCCGGTATCCGACGAGACCATCCCGGATTCCGTTGGAGGACCAGAGGTACCCAGCCTCAGCAGCAGCCGTCAGGACAGGGTGTCCAATACGGCCATCAGAGGGATCACCAGCCGCAGCAGCAGCCCCCAGTGTACCAACCACAGCAGCAGCATCAGTCGTCATATGGTCCTCATCCCTATCAGCAGGGACAGTCTTGGAGGCGAGATTAGCCTCACCAGCAGCAGCATCACCCATACCCCTCTCAGCCACAGCAGCAGTTCCAGCAGCCTCACTACCAGAGAGGCTACCCGTCGGGCTCTCATGAGATCCCCGTCTTGGATGTTATAGCCCGCCTTCTCACAGATCAGCAGGCTACCTTTCGACGGGAGATGGACGAGTTCCGCCAGGAGATGCGGGACATTGTGAGAGGGAAGGCCGCCATCCCTGCCCAGATTGAGCCGAACCCCAACAACCTGAAGAGGAAATCTGAGCAGGTAGCTTGTACTGAGTATACCACTCCTAGTGATGCATTTGGTGATATGACTGGATATCATTTGATACTGATTTTGTCACACTTAGGAGCGGTATGATGCCAGCAGGCGGTGCCTCGTCTGAGCTACATCATGAGGAGACACCCAGAGCGCCAGGCGAGGAGGAGAGCGGTACTGAGGCCGCTAGAGATGATGACGGTGGTACTGATGCTACCAAGGATGCTGATTCCACAGGCGGTGCTGAGGCCGCCGTTTCACCAGTTGGAGGAGGTGGTACTGAGGCCACCCCGGATGTCGAGCCAGAGCGCGGTACTGAGGCCGCAAGTCTTCCAGTTGATCCAGCCGACGATGGTGCTGAGGCCACCCATGCTTTTGTTGAGAGACCTGTAGTTTTTCCTACTTCTGATGTATCTCGGAACTCTGTTGTGAATAAAGGAAAAGGTTTGGTTTTTTCTGGTCCCACTGTGGTGCATGATGTATGTGTGGATCCGGCCGTCGAGCCGTCTAGACCTTTTCCTAGTCCTTCATCTGAGAAGGACCCCGTGATCCCCTTCCCTAGAGCCCTTCAGATGGGGAAGGGGAAGAAAAAAGAAAATCCAAAAAAGAGAGACCAGGAAGAGTTCAGCCAACAGATGATAGATCGGTTTCACAAACAGCTGACTCTTCAGGAGGCTTTGCAGCACATCCCCCTTCTTCAGCGTTCATTGAGAGACAGAACCACAGCCAGGAGGAAGAGGAGGAACCACCACTCAAAGATCCATGTGCTGACGAAAGCCACGCGTTTCGCGATCCAGAACCGTCTGCAACCCAAGAGGCCAGATTCCGGAGCCCCTTATGTCAGATGCCATATTAGAGAGAGGTTCGACCGTACTCTATTAGATAGCGGATCGTCGATCAACCTCCTTCCAGCAGCCCTTCTCGACCGCTTCGAGTTGGGTACTCTTAGATAGAGCAGGACAGTCCTTCAGTTTGCTGATCGATCTGTTAAGAGGCCGAAGGGGTTGTTGCGAGACGTTGTCATCACGATTCAGGGCCTGCAATTCTCCGTGGACTTTGTAGTGTTGGACATGGAGATCCCTGATTCAGTGACCGATACCCCCATCATTCTCGGTCGTCCGTTCTTGGCCACAGCCAAGGCGGTGACTGATCATGATAGCGGGAAGGTATACTTTCGCGTCGAGGGCGAAAGTGTACAAATAGAGACGGTCGAGGACAGCCGAGCCAGAGAGAGAGCATGCTCAGAGACGACTTCAGACACAGAGCAGATGCCAGATGCCAGGCTAGACATCGACCAGGACTGTGACTTTGTGATCACAGACGACGAGGCAGTATGGGCAGACCCAGCAGCACATGCCATCCTCTCATTTTCAGATCCCGTTGATGCAGAGATGACAACAGAGGAGAGCTTGGAGAGCACATTCCTGGTTCAGGATACTTCTGAGGCAGCAGAGCCGGTTCTCGACCGTGACACTAATTTTTGTGATGAAGGTGGTCCTGATGCCACCTTGGAGGATACAGATCCCTTGGAGTCAGAGTCTGATTGGGCAGATTACGAGGATTACATGCCATACCTGATTTCCACTGAGCCTACAGCTGAGGAGGAGGTAGATGCCGAGCAGAGCAGAGACAGTCCAGCAGGGCAGCCTTCTCCAGTTTCTGAGATTGACAGAGAGTTTCAGTTCTCCCATGCAGATTTGGCAGCGTTTACGCAGACTTTTCAGAGGCCAGATCCACCAGCACCCAGCTGTCCAGAGCTGAAGCCGCTCCATACTTCGCTGAAGTATAGATTCCTTACGGGTGAGCCTGAGATGTACCCAGTCATCATCTCCGCCGATCTGACTGGAGAGCAAGAATCCCGTCTGATGGGGGTTCTTGAAAAGAACCGCAAGGCGATTGGATGGAGCGTAGCAGATCTCTAGGGGATAAGCCCAGCCCTGTGCTCCCACCATATCTATCTCGAGGATGAGGCGAAACCGTCGCGTGAGTTCCAGCGGCGACTGAACCCGAATCTGAGAGAGGTTGTCATGAAGGAGATTTCGAAATGGTGGAGCACCGATTTTATCTACCCCATCTCCGACTCCAAGTGGGTCAGCCCTTTGCATGTGGTGCCCAAGAAGACATGCATCACTACTGTGATTAGCGAGTCTGGAGAGGAGATTGCTACACAAGTACCCACTTCTTGGCCGGTCTGTGTTGACTACAGGAGACTCAACCAGGCCACCAAGAAGGATCATTTCCCCCTGCCCTTTATAGATCAGATCATTGAGAGACTGGCAGGGAGGAGCCACTATTGTTTTCTGGATGGGTACTCGGGCTACAACCTGGTGGCCATCGCTCCTGAGGACCAGGAGAAAACCACCTTTACCTGTCCCTTCGGCACATACGCCTTCCGACGTATGCCATTTGGGCTATGCAATGCCCCTGCGACATTTCAGAGATGCATGTTGTCGATCTTTTCGGACATGGTAGGGGAGTGCTTGGAGGTCTTCGTGGATGATTTCTCGGTTTACAGCGACGGATTCGACTCATGTCTTGACTGCCTAGACCGAGTACTCCAGCGATGTATAGAGGTTCACTTGGTGCTATCTTGGGAGAAGAGTCACTTCATGGTGACTCAAGGGACGGTTCTTGGCCATATCATCTCCAACAGGGGCATGGAGGTTGATCCGACCAAGGTAGATGTCATTAGAAAACTCGCACCGTCGTCCAATTTGCGGCAGCTACGGTCATTCCTGGGGCACGTCGGTTTCTATCGACGATTCATTCATGATTTCAACTGGATTGCCCGGCCATTGACTGACCTGCTGACGAAAGACACCGAGTTCCTTGTCGATGACAAGTGTCTTTCGTCCTTCGAGACTCTCAAGCAGTGTG
The DNA here is from genome assembly GCA_037367405.1 of Ottelia alismoides. Lineage (NCBI taxonomy): Eukaryota > Viridiplantae > Streptophyta > Magnoliopsida > Alismatales > Hydrocharitaceae > Ottelia > Ottelia alismoides. The sequence goes on along the minus strand of JAZKJV010005394.1, from coordinate 364,312 downwards.
TTATAGAGGCTCCTGTTCTCCAGCCGCCTGATTGGTCTCTCCATTTCGAGATTATGACGGATGCCTCCGATTTTGCCGTAGGGGCAGTGCTGGGTGACGAGTCGCTAAATACGATAAATATTTTGGTCACGTTGTAATACGTATACTTAGCGATTCAGTCAGAACCGAGAGAAGATCTCCGTGAAGAGTGTCTCGGCTTAATTTTTATCCCGGGCAAGTCCGGGGTCGAACTCAGTGAGGCAAAGGAACAACTTCGGTTTTAATTCAAAAACTTAGGTCTAGATATCCAATGCGGTATTTTTTTAGATTTTTTTAATGCAAAAAGAAATGCCAATGCAAGATGCGGTTGAATGAAGTTAATAAGAAAGTATACAACTTAGCCAAATTAATTTTAATGAGAAATTAATCCAATTTAGCCAAATTATATTTTTCCAGTAAACTTAATCCAATGATGAATGCAAAACATATTTTTTTTAGAATTTTAGGGGTTAAAATGCAACAATGAAAAATGCACACTTTTTATGGGTATTTTCGCAATTTTAACACAAACAGTAAGCAAAAATTATGAAAAAATTATTGGAACTAAAACATGATGCAAGGAAGCTACAATAATATTTTTGGAGTTTTTTGACAAGTTAGGAATTTTTATGGCTTTTTTAATGAAAACAGAGAGACAGTGAGTAATTAATTTCTATTAAATACACATTATCAAATTAGTCAGAGATCAAATTATCTCAAATAGATATTTTCATGTGCAATCCAAGAGACTTGAAATTTCGCAAAAAAGATATATGTGGATTTAATTAAAAATCAAATACGAAAATCACTCTACAATTTATTTCGGGCACATGACAACTCATTTTAGATGAAATTTGGACAATAAGTTAATCACTTATCAAGGCATCTTTCCTAATTTTTGTGGAATTGTTATAACAATGGTGTGTGAGATATAAATTTAATATCACTGATTGGGTAAAATATGCAATATTTCAGTTGAACAATTTAATTTAATTACCCAAATATCATAAAAATACAAGAAAATAATATGATGGAAGACAATTAGTTTCTCAACACAATGCCACTTTTCATTAAATAAAAAGATGTAATATCGATATCCAAATGTAAAGTCAAACACAGGGGTCTTTGTGCAAAACAGAAATTGAACTGAACAACACAAACTGTTCACGAGGGTATTTCTGTAATTAAATAAACTAACAGGGGAAAATATGAAATATTTACAATAAAAAATGATGAAAATGAACCTTCTTCTTCACAGATAGGGCACGATGGTGAACCCAACCCAACGGATCGGGCGACGTCGGCGGCGGGCTGAGGCGGAGGAGGGGCCGCTCGCGCGCGGCCGCGCGGTGGAGAACGGAGGGGACGGTGACCGGTTGGGGGGCGGGTTCGCGCGGGTGGCGCGGCTGGAGGAGGCGGCCTCCCGCGGCTGCGTGGCTAGAGGTGGGACGCGGCGAGGCGGGTCAAGGCGGGGCCGTGCACGGCTGCGCGGGGGCGTGGCTCCGCTGCACGCGAAGCGGAGGAGAGGCGCCGTGCCGCTGGAGGAGCGTGGCGGCACGGGCGGGCGGCGCCGCTGCCCGTGGCGGAGGGGAAGGGCGGGCGACAGTGGCGGTGGGTGCTCTCCCCCACCACTGCTGCGTTATTTTTTTTGTTTTTTTTTGTTATTTTTCTTTTTCTGCTGTGATCGAAACCTTTTTTGTTTAAATTTTTTATATTTTTTTAGTTTTGATTAGACAGGGAATACAAATAAAAAGAACATGAAAGGGAAAAAATAATGTGGTGATAATGATAAACTAAACAAATGGGGGAAAAATGGTGTGATGGTGGTGCAATGAAAATGATGGTGATCAACATAAAAAGAAGACAAAATATTAGATGAAATAGAATAGCAAGAAAAATGAGTAGAAATACTTACCTGATCTTCGCCGGATTGGCGGAGCAGCTACGTTGGACTCCTGTCGTCGCTTCAATCCGATTGGCAAAATCAAAATCGGAGAAGCTACGCGAGCTCGATGGGGAACTCGTGATGCGGAGCGGAGCTCCGCGGATCTCGCCTGAAGGAGGTCGTCGCTTGAGGAAGATGTCTCGCTGCTGTCACCGACAAAACACTCCAAGCTCTCTCCCTTTTCTATTAGAATGGAGGATGGGCAAAAATGAGGATGTACATATGAATGTAAAGAGAAGAAGAATGGAAGTTAGAAAGATGGTGGAGTTGAATGGGAGGTTAAAAAAATGGTGGAATGGAATGGAGGTTAGATGAAGACTTGGTGGTTAATGGAGGAAAATGGAAGTTATTGTAGAGAATGGGAAAAAATAAATAAATAAATAATGATATAAAGTATGCTACTTTAAATACAACAAAAATAAAGAGGGAAAAAATAGTGGTGAATTTACAAGTAAATACATACAACATGTACATTTTTTGTTTGCTTTTCTAATATGTATTTTTTTATCTTTTTAATAAGAGATATTTACAACGAAAAATACTATAAAATATAATAATCAAAATACAACACAATCATAATTTTTTTTGTATTTTTAGTAATTGAGAAAGATAAAATAAAAAATGACTAAAGAATGAATATATACATAATGTACAATGTACATCTAGGTCCCAAAACCCAACTTTTGCAAATGAGCTCCAATTTTAATGAAACCTCTTCCGGTGGATAGATAATTTTCTAACTTGAACTTTAAAAGTGAGTTTGGTGAATTTGGAGTTCATACGGAGCGGGAATTTAGCTTGGAAGTTGGACTTTACGGTTTTTTCTCTTTGGGATCTAGGAGCATTTATTTGAGATGAAATTTGTTTTGTATTTTTGTATTTTTATATACATTTTTATAAACAAGTTAGAGAAAGAATTAGGCAAAAAGGAGTTGAAATAAAATTATTAAAAATATATGAAGTTTTGGGCTATTTACAAGTGAAAACTCCTTTATTTTTGCGGCTTTTTATTGTTAATTTATTTTGTACAATATAATATACAAAAATTAATGTATTTTATTTACAAGAGTCATTTTGTTAATTTATGGATTTTATGGATATTTATTAGGGAATTTACTCGTGGATTTTGCTAAGATCAAGATATTGAGATGATGAATCGTAGATTCATCACCCCCCTAAACTTAAACTTTGCTAGTCCTCGAGCAAATAAAGAATGAATAAGTTGGATTAACCCCTGAATGTGCATGTGAATACAAGACTTGATCCGTTGAAGAACTCTCGGTTTTAGAGATCCTAAAATTCTAAGCTGAACCAAGCTCTAGTCAAAAGGTACCCAATTCCCCTAATCATCAGACTCTCTTTGTATACGTATATATAAGGGATATGACTTTAAGTGTGGACTGCAGTTATAAGAGTAGAGTCACAACGTCACCCAAGGTTCCAGTCCAAGAGACTCTCCTATGGACCCGATCCTCAACACTAGGGAATAGATCATTTCTTGCATCCAATCTACCGTCTCTTTAGTTGTCAGACTTGAAAGTGTAGATGTAAGGCCAGTTGATGGAGGGTATAGGATTGTGTTATTTCTTCTCTCCCTCTCATTGGAACAAGGATCCTCTCAAGTGCCTTATTACGCAATGCATTTTTTTGGTGTTGATCAGTGCGTCCGTCAAGAGAAGTTGGAGCCGTCTGCACTTGCTTTCCTGGGAGTACACCGGGGTGTGCCTTTTTTGAGTACCTATCGTACCTTCTACACCCAGACTTGTAGCATTTACGATGCAGAGCCCTTTTTTGGTGCAAGCCCGACTCCTGGTCCTAATAGCGGTGGTCCAAGTGGACACTTTGAAATGGTTGGGAGCGCTCGCCTTTGGTGGAAGCTCTTTTGATAATTGACTTTGTGGAATGAGAGCTTTTCTTTGACATTTCATTGCTTTGTAGTATTTTTGGCTAGCTCCACTTCGTTTACCAAGAGTTGGCGCACACTGATCAACATTTTTTTATTTTATCACACCCTGGCACATAGGTAGATGTCAAGAGATAGTACAAGAACCATGTTCTCATACTGGCTAAATGTGCTGACACTCAGGTTTCATGAAGCCTTCATTGATTTTATCCCATCCTCGAGCATCATTAAATCAAGTCCAAACTCAAATCCCTCATCCCAGTTCCTCAAGTGAAATTTCAACTCATCTCATCATAACTGCAGTCGTGTACGTGAGGTGCTGATCATATTCTTAAGGTAGAGACTAAGCATGCAATATAGCACACAAATCTTTCAAACTAGGGAAATGTGAATAATTAAGTCCAAGACCCTAATGACTAAGGCTGGTTAACTCAAAATATCAAGACCTCATAAACCAAGTGTTCTTGAACAACACTAGTCTTGTGTGAAAGTGAATTGTGTTAGGGATTAAACCAACTTATTAGTTAGTTTTTTTATGATTGATTGATTTTTTTTAGAAAAAGTTTTTTTTCACAAAGGTTCTTTTTTTTTAACAAACAAAAGCAAAGAAGTTTTTTTTTGAAAAAGATAGGTAAATAAGAAAAGACTTTTTTTAAAGAGGATTTTTTTGAAAAGTTTTTTTAGCAAATAAGAAAAAAAGAGTTTTTTTTTGAAAAAGATAGGTAAATAAGAAAAGACTTCTTTTTTTTTTGAAAAAGGTTTTTTTTAAAGAGGATTTTTTTGAAAAGTTTTTTTAGCAAATAAGGAAAAAAAGTTTTTTTAGGAAAAAGTTTTTTTTGTTTTTGTTTTTGTTTTGTTTTGTTTTGTTTTGTTTTTTAACCCACCCCATAATTATTGTATAGTATATACAAAAATATGTGAAAGTACGAGGTATGGTAAAGTATATATGTAATATATACACGTCCCCCTATACTTAGCTTGTGCTATGTCCTCATGGCACTAGGTGACAAAAAGACATAGCTCGTACTAAGCGTAGGAAAGCTAAAATAATAAAAAAGTATAGAAGTCGATCCGCCCCCCTATACTTAGGCTATGGTCACCCTAAGTGTAGAAGAAGAGCAAAAATGGGGCGGACAAGGTCAAGAGGAGAAATGATGTGTATATACACATGGCGGGCATCGGTCCCCCCTATACTTAGGCTTTGGTAAGCCTAAGTATAGGACAATTGTAAGTGTAAGAATCGATGTGATCTGGAGAATATACAAGGAAGGGAGAATGTACAAGAGTGATTGAATCTTCTAAGATGTTGAATCTGTATGCTGCATCTTCATGACGAGTAATATGATGTATCTGCTCTGTGCTCACTCTGTATGAAGTTGATGACCTCGACTTCGACTAACTGCTCTTTCGAATCAACAAAATGCTTCAACAGTTGTCCATTCACCACATGAGATTGTGCACCATCTGTGAGATCAGCTATCTCTACACTTCCATTCTCGTGCATCTTCTTAACCACAAAGGGACCCGTCCATTTAGATTTGAGCTTCCCATGAAACATCTTCAACCTAGCATTGAACAACCATACCTTTTGCCCAGGGACAAAGTCTTTGCACCTAATGTGCTGATCATGCCATCTCTTTACTTTGTCCTTATAAATCAAACTGTTGTCATATGCCCTATTTCGGATTTCCACAAGCTCGTTCAAGTTCAAGTCTCGACAAAGTTTCCCTAGGTGATAACTCCAATTAATCTTCTTAATTGCCCATTTGGATTTATGAATCAATTCTGCGGGCAAATGGCATGGCTTGCCATAGATCATTCTAAATGGTGAAGTACCCAATGGTGTCTTGTAGGTTGTCCTATAGGCCCATAGAACTTGGTCCAAGAGCTGAGACCAATTCTTCCTATCAGGACGAACCAATTTCTGCAAAATACTCTTCACCTCTCTGTTCGAAACCTCTGCCATGTCGTTGGACTGTGGGTGGTAAGGACTAGTAACTCTATGCTCAAATCCATAGTCCTTAGCTAAAGATCTTATATCCCGGTTCACGAAGTGGCTACCCCATCAGATATCAAAACTTTTGGCACCCCGAACCTAGAAATAATATGGTCTCTCACAAACTTACAGACAGTCTTACTGTCTGTGGTTCGGGTTGGGATAGCCTCCACCCACCTGGATAAATAATCAACCGCCAACAATATGTACTCATGTCCTTGGCTGTTGGGAAAGGGACCCATAAAATCTATGCCCCATGCATCAAAAACATCACAAATAATCATCAGTTGCATGGGCATCTCATCTCTCTGTCCAACTGTCCCTCCCATCCTTTGACAGATTGGGCACGACCGTACAAAATCAATGGCATCTCTAAACAAGGTCGGCCAATACAATCCACATTGAAGTACTTTGTGAGCGGTTCTCTTTCCCGAATGGTGTCCTCCGGCCTCAAGTGAATGACAATATGTGAGGACACTCTGGTATTCCTCCTGAGGAATACACCTTCTCCAAACACAATCCGGTCCTTCAAAGAAAAGGAAAGGATCGTCCCAGTGGTATCTCCTTGAATCTGACTTCAGTCGATCAATGTTGCTCCTAGTCCAATCATGGGGAACATGCTTGGAGACAAGATAGTTCACCATGTTGGCATACCACAGGAGTGAGTCAATAACACAAATTGACTCATCTGGGAAGGTCTCTCTAATCCGCTCATGATCAGGAGAATCCTTAAGTTCAATCCGAGAAAGGTGATCAGCCACGACATTCTTCACTCCATGTTTATCTTTAATCTCCAAATCAAATTCCTGAAGGAGTAAAATCCACCTAAGAAGACGCGCCTTCGCGTCCTTCTTTTCCATTAAGTATCGAATGACTGTGTGATCAGTATAAATTGTCACCTTAGAGCCCAAAATATATGATCTGAACTTCTTGAGGGCCCATACTACCGCGAGCATTTCCTTTTCAGTCACTGTATAATTTTTCTATATAGGGTCTAAAACTTTGCTCGCATAGTGAATCGCAAACGGAATCCCCTCTCGCCGTTGTCCTAACACAACTCCTATAGCGAAATCTGAAGCGTCAGTCATAATCTCAAAGGGGAGAGACTAGTCAGGAGCTTGTAGGATAGGTGATGAATCCACGTTTCATCATCTTTATTCTATCATTTTGGCCTTAAAAACCCTAGCAAATGCGTGTAAATAGCATTAATTCATGCATTTTAGCATTCATGTATATGTGCGTAAATGTTGTATAAATTGCGGTTTTTAAAGCCAAAATTATAGAATAAAGAAAAGAAAAGAAAAAGAATAAAATATTGTAAATATTTTATGACCCGAAACCCCGAGACCTAGGCATCTTGATGAATAGGTCGACAAGGAATAAAGTAGGGGGAGATAAGGTCAAAAACACAGATAAAATACCCATACATTCTATTCATTCTTTATTCATTTTGGGACCTATTTTTGGTTCCACTTTTTATACATCAAATAAAGAAACTTTGTACATGAAAGTTGTAGATAATTAAATAAAGAAAAATACAAAATTGATTTCACAGAAAAATAATGCACAGATAAAAAGTTATGGTCTGAATAAAAATCCAGAATGCCAACTTCCCAGACCCGTATCTCACAAATAAAAACTCCAAATGCAGCGTACTCACCTTTAATTGTATATAAAAGAAAATAATCTAATTAATGGTGGTGGTTTCGCATTTGGCGGAGCTACGGTTGGAATGTTGACTTTTGGACCCTCATTGTACCTTGTACAGATTAAAATATTCAATTTATTATTTATTCATTATTTTTATAATTTTATATTTTTATAATGTTGTAAATAATACTTATAATAATTATGTGCATTAAAATCAGAATAAGGACATAAATAAAATACAAATAAAAATATGTGTATATATTCAATACATAGATACATACCTATACATATACCTATACAACACATACTTGTATTTTATTAAATATACAAAATATATCAATAAAATAAAATAAAAATATATTTATGTACATAAAAGTATTTTATAATTTTATAAAATAAGAAACAAAAATAATAAAATTAAAATATACAAAATAAAAATAAAAGAATACAATATGTAGATATTATACCTATAAAGGGTATAAAAGTCAACTTGTAAAAATACACTTCCTAAAAATAAATAAAAATCACTATAAAATACTTTATAAAAAAATAAACATTTTTCATTTTATAATAAAAAATCAATAAAATCGTTTTCTATTTTAATTTGATTTTACAAATCTTTTTTCCCCAGGTTTTTCCTGGTTGGTCCACGTGGACCAACCAGGGGGCTAGGAGAGTTGACCTCGGTCAACTCTCTGCCCAACACCTGGGCTGCCTGTCAGAATGACTTTTCTTGATTTTCGCGGATTTTTGGGGAGCGCTCCTTTCACCGAATGAGGTTGAGGTCTTCACGAGATTCGTAGACCTACATGTGATCATACTCGCCCTATGCTTAGATGGATCTTTTGACCATCGATGCGCGAGCCACGCCTCGATCAAAGTGCCTCCTCGCCCAGCTTTCGAAACCAACCCATAACCTCCCTTTTCATTTTTGAACCCCATTTGGACCAAACCAGAGCCTCGCCAAGCCCTGTTCAGGACCGGAGTCGTGACAGGACTCCTCCAGCAGCTTGCGCGGCGCTCCGGTGAAGTCGAGTGGTCGGCTCCACCATCTCCGGCCAACCTCGGCCGTGAGGTTCAATCTCCTTCGCCCCGGCAAGTCGAGGTCGTTTTCTGTCCATTTTCTTGCTCGTTAGGTAGCTGTTAGTTGTAGTTTTCAGTCCATGCTTTTGGTTTGTCGATCACACAAGTATTTCACATATTTTTCATTATCAAACACCTTGCCGGAGCCTCGAGCTCCGGCCACCATCGCCGCACCCCACGCACCCCATCACCACCGATAAAGGCCTCTGCCTGCTTGCTCGATATCTGCCATTTCTTTTGGTTTCTTTTGCAGGTAGAGAAGGGGGTATCTGAACCCCGATTTGACGAAGAAGAACCCCCCAGGTCGGCTGGAGCTTCCTCGTGCGGCTGGGGGCCATTCGTCGGCCCTCTGTCCCATTTCGCAACACCTGGACGTCGGGGAGGAGCAGCAGAAGCATCGCCAGCCCTTTGGCCTTGGGATTGGCGGACGGAAGCAACCCCCGCGCGTGATCAAAACTCGGCAGGGCCGAGTTCTTCCTCGGTTCTTCCAATCGCACCCACCGCCGTCGGATCAAGGACACCTAGGCAGGTGTACAGCAGCCGTAGGATTCCCCCTCGCCAGAACTGTCCGATCGAGCGTCCATCTTTTAATCCTGAGCGTCGGCGTGTGAAGGGGCATCGCGGGCCAGGCGTACGCCACGTGTTTAAATGGTGCGTAATCCACCGTCCGCCCGCGCCTATGAACTGGGTATTTTGCGCGATTAGCCCAGAAATTTTTGTCTAATTATTAGCTAAACCCTACAGCTTTCATCTGCGTTTTAAACTTTTGTGCAAATTGTACGGCAACCCCCTAAGGGTTAGGAAATTCAGTTGAGGCCCTTGCCAGGCGCGCGTGCGTGTCACGCGCGCCCTGGCGTTTTTGCGGGTTTTGACTCACAAGTTTGGGATTGATTAATTGGTCTAGCAAAAAGTGTATTTAGTTGTAATCTTTTGGAAATTTTGCATTCGTCCCCTCAAGGTTTTTGATAATCGCAAGTTGCCCCTTCCCAAGCGCGCGTGCCTGTGCACGTGGGGCTGGGAGTTTTGCGGGGACACCCTCGTGTCTTTGGTATTTCTTTCTGGTCCCAAAAGGTTCTATATCAGTTATATATTTTTTGGTATTTTTACACGCAGGCCCTCAAACTTTCATTATATTACACAAATACCCCTGCACGCATGCCTTTTCTTTTTGCTTCTAACATTTTATGCATGCATCTATAAAACCCACAAAAATCTCCAAAAATCATATTAAGCTCCTGCTATAGTGTAGTTTATCACCATATTTTTACTTTTCATATTTATTGCATTTTACTATTTATAAAAATTCAAAAATAGCCATTTTCAGCACTGTTTGCATTAGAAAATCACTAAAAAATATAAAAACCCTTCAGAAAAATCTCAAAAAAATATATTTTGTCCCTTTTAGTATGTTTTACTTTCAGACCAAAAATCATTAAAAAATATAAAACCAAACTCCTAAAAATTGCAAAACTCTAAAAACCTTCATAAAAATTTATAAAATTTATAAAAAATCCAAAAATAGTGTTTTCTTTTCCTGAATTTTCTTTGTTTTATTATCTTTAATGAAAATTAAATTGGAGAATTTTTGCTACTGATTTCTATTTTATTTCTCCATTTCAAGTTTCAGCCTTGCATTTTTGTTACTGTTTTCATTATTTTGCTAATTAAAAATACCAAAAACATTCTAAAAATTACCCAAAAATCACAAAAACAGTAAAAAAGTATAAAAAGACCAAAAAGACTTTATTTCCTAATTTTTGAACATTTTTATCTATTTTTATAAATATCCTTTTCTTGCTTTTATTACATTGTCTTTATTTTTCATTATTGAAAAAGGAAATAAAAAATATAAAATATAAAGTATAAAAATTAGAAAAATATAAAATATAAAATACAAAATTATAAAATTAAAAATTAAATAAAAATATATATAAAATTAAAAACCCACAAAAAAATAGCATAATAGACTTTTGATCACAACTCACACATTTTTGAGCACTTGTGCCCCGTTCTACCTGTCTGCTCCCTGTGTTCGACCTCTACACATACTTGCACTATACACATCTTGTTGTAGAGTTATAATAAATTTTAACTCCGCACATTTACTTTCATTGCTTGATTTATCTGTTGTGGGTTAATTGTTGTTTGAATCGGGATTTCGAGCGGTCACCGCATCGACTGCGGTTTCGCCTTGTGAAACCGTACGACCCTCGTATTTCTTGGTTCAACAAATGGCGCCGTTGCCGGGGAGCAACAGCGCGTAGTTCGGGTCTTGTTTGTGTTTGTGATTATTTGTCTACATTTCGCGGTTTTTATTTTTGCTTATTTTTTGCTCTTTTATTTTGATATATCATTTGAATTGTCTGACCCCCTCTCTTGTTGACTTTGTGCGAGGAACCGCGGATCGAGGGAGGCGCTCCACCCTAGGCGCCTACGCACCCACGTGAAGCCGGCTTAGCTAGCCTAGCACCGAGGAGACAAGGAGAGATTTTTGAAGACCTAGCTCCGCCTTAGTTGTTTCATTTATTTCCTTGCCTTTATTTTTGTAATTTGTAGTGAGAGAGAGACTATTATTTGTAATAATACAGGTACCCCCGAACTTGGACATTCGAGCCTAATTTCCAAGTGATTGTTCACTTGGGGGCTCACCACGGTTTTCACGGTTTTCTCGCATTCTTTTATTTTGTTTTGTTTTTCGATTTTTATTTCTTTTGTGTGATTGAGCCCTTAGCTTTTAGGATTGCTTGCGATAGACTAAGGCCAAACACCTAATACCTTGCATGATCCTATAGTATCGTTTGGACTTAGTCAAATTATAAACAGTTGATCATCACCTTCGATCCGTCGCGCCGCGAGCTCTCCCCGCAAAGCGCTTTCTCCTACCCTCAATCCTAGACCGGACTCTAGAGTTGAGGATTGGTGGTCAACTTGTGGTTCTTCCCGCTAATATCAAAATTTAGTGCTGGAGGCAAGGTGAGCATTTCTCTTTAGCATTCATCATCGATTGCCGCTTGCATTGCTTTTCCGCCTCTCTACCTCTGATTTTGCCAACCTAGGATCATAAAGGAATTGAATCCTCGTTAGGCGCGTGCATTTCTTATTAAAAATCCAAAAAAAAGTGATAATCAATAAAATTGGGACTGCTAATATTACTTGACCCTAAAACCGATCAAAAAGAAAAATCTTGTCTTGGGGCGAGTAATCCCCTCATTGTCTTCGTTTTACTTGCTCGCGCACACACTAAGGATGGTGCCCAAATCCCATTCAGCCACCTAAGTGTTTGTGCAACTTTTGACTGCTCACCTAACTCTAAAAAAGACAAGATTAAAAGACCGAATTTTCGGTCTCTACCGAGTTGAGTAGGTGAATTGAGGGTTTGACTTGTTCTTATTTTTGTTTGTGATTGTTTTGTGTGTCCTAGATCGTCTCTGCGCATTTGCGCCTTCTTCTTCGCTCTCTTGACTTGACCATCGTGCTCTCCCGATCATTTTCTTTTGTTTCGAGATGGCTGACTGGAGCGTATTCCATCCGGACTTTGCGGATCACTCGTTCACTCCAGCCGCTCCACCTTCTTTTTTCCAGGAGGACTTTGCTCCTGATTTTTGTACATATCCGCCTCAGCCACAGTATCAGGACTCGGATTTCTACCCACACCCACCTCTATCTCCACCTATGTATTATCCGCCTCCACCTTCACATCCACCCGAGACTGAGCTGCTGGAGTCACCTTTCATGGAGTCCACCCTTGAGCACTTGACCCAGATGATGGATCATATGAGACATAGGATTGACACCCTCACTAGTACCAATAAGAGCGACCATGATATTCCACCATTTGACGACATGGGTTCACTCGAGGATTTCCATGAGAGCTTGCAACCACCAAAATTACAAAAAAATGAGAAAAATTTAAAAATACAAAAAGAGTTCGGGAGACGCATGATCGAGCCAGACTGTGAGGAGAGGTACCACTTGCCAGAACCCTTGACCACACATGCATTCACATCCTGTCCCACCTTTGACCCCAAGGATGCCGCTGTACAGACTGCTCTTGGCATGCCTCGTGTATATGCTGATTCCGACTTCCTCCCTTGTATGGAAGAAGTCCAAAAATTCAAAAAAATGCTATCTGAACCCGAAGTGGTGGCCACTATTCATGAGATCATCCGTGCCCCACTTCAGCAGGCCATGACCGATTTATCTGCTCCTCTTCCCAAGAAGAGAAAGCGGAGGAGCAGATCTGAGCGTCATATCTTGACCATGGCCACTGCCCACGTCATCACACACCGTCCCATTCCTAAGAAGAGGAACACTGCCACACCTTTCATTAGCTGCACCATCTCTGACCACACATGTGATCGCACTCTCCTAGACAGCGGTGCTTCTATTAGCATCATACCCTTCTCGCTGGTACAGTCTCTTCACCTAGGGCCTCTCAAGAAGACCAGGATGATCGTACAGTTTGTTGATGGATCAATTAAGAGACCGAAGGGTATCCTTGAAAACGCCGTCATTTCGATTCAGGGCACGAGCCACAATGTTGATTTTGTCGTGTTGCCCATAGAGAACTCCACAGGGGAGCATTCTCCAATCATCCTGGGACGACCTTTCCTCGCCTCTGCGAGGGTCGTTATTGATTACGGATCAGGAGAGATTCGCTTCCGTCCTGTTGACGAGGGCGAAACAGTGATCACCGCACCTACTGTCGACCAGAGACCTGCACCTGATGTGCCCACACCTATTTTGGCTGACCTCGAGGACCATGACCTTGATGATACTATCAAAGAATTTTGCTGTCTATTGGATTCCACTGAGACCCGAGAATTCCTCCCGGTTGAGGAAACCTCGGAAAGCATGGACCTCGATGTTCCTTCTTCTGGGACTTGGCGTTGTGTTGATGACATCCGCGGGATCTACACGATTGACACCATTGAGCGGAGGGCTGATTTAGAGACTATACAGGACGGACATGTTTTGACTACTTCCACTGATGGGTCCGCTCCTGTCCACATAGATACTGATGAGCCAAAGGCCGAATTTGATTTGATTGCTTTTCTTCGGAAATTCGGGCATTTTGATGAGAAAGATGATCCGGTTGAGATTATAGAGGACGACCAGAGTTCGACTACTTCCACTGATGAGTTCGTGCCTTTTGATTTTGACCTGGACGAGACCTCGCAGGATGACTCCGAGTACACTACTTCCGATGATGATGAGTTCGTCCCATTCCACTTTGATATCAGCGAGACTCCCAAGGCCGGACCGAGCCGTACTTCTTCCACTACCCAGTCTGTGCCTTCACACCCTAGGGCCCCTGAGGATCTACTTTCTGTCGACCCTGATCGGCTTCCGTCCATTGTGGACCCCGATGTCGACCCGCATCACACCAGATCCATTCCTCAGCGGTCCCGCAAGAAGGTTCGCTTTCTACCTTCTTGATCATGTGTATATCCACTTCTGTTGTATATTCATTTGTTTCTCTCTGTTCTCTCTACCGTATTGCTCGTCCACCCATTCCTCGTGTTTGCCTAGCCTAGGACGTACTTTGTCCTAAGTATAGGGGGGTGGACGAGCCGAGTGTTCTTTCATTGTTCCGTGTCATCACTCCTGTCGTTGCCTATACTTAGGGCTTCTTTCACCCTAAGTATAGGGGGAGTGGTGTGTACATCCTCACGATCTCTTCTTCCATCTTCATCTCTTTTCTTATTTTCTTCTTTTCTTCTTTTCCTCTTCTATCTTCTTCATCTATCAAAAAGGTGCCGCCCTTGTAGACAGTTTTCCACACTTAGGACGTACTTTGTCCTAAGTATAGGGGGGTGTGCACCCCGAGTTTTTCTATTCTTTTCGATCCTCTCCATTGTCTCCTCCTCTTGTCTATACTTAGGGATATCTTACCCTAAGTATAGGGGGAGACAATCTGAGTACGATCTGTTCATTCCCACCCTTGACCCTCCCTGCTTTGTGTACAGTCTGCTATACTTAGGATTATTTGATCCTAAGTATAGGGGGGACGGTCAACTTCTCATTGATTCATTCATTTATTCTTTAGACTTATCTATACTTAGTACGAGTTATGTCTTCTCTTTTCTCTCCGATCTATGAGGACATAGCTCAAGCTAAGTATAGGGGGGTCGTATATACTGCGTATATACTTTAGCCATAACTCGTACTTTCGTATTTTTCTTAATAAATATGGCTAATAATTCTTTAAAATTCATTAAAAAAATCCCTAATAAAAAGGTGTTTTATTCCTCAATTTCTTTTTGTATTTACTGATTAATAAATCAGGTGAAAATGTTTTTTGCAAAATGTTTGAAAAATAGTTTGAAAATCTTTGTGAACATCTATTGAAAACTATTTTGAAAATATTTTGTTACATGTTTTCAACCTTTGTAAAAATGTGTGGTTTGTAAAAACTTATTTTCTTTGTGTGAAATAAAATATTTGAAAAATAATTTGCAAATGGTTTGAAAAATGGTTGCAAAAATGATTTGAAAAACCTATATATACTGTTTTGAAATCCTTTGCAAAATGATTTTCAAATGTGTGTAAATGTTTGTAAAATGTTTGTAAAAATTATTTTGGACTATAGTTTTCAAAAATTGTGTGTAAATTGTTTTCAAATAAGTTTGAGGAATATACACATCACACCAAAATTCACTATATATGTATATATATGTATAAAATTGAATCACTTACCCTGTAAATTCTTAAAATCCACTTCTTGTATATACAAAGAAGCACTCCTGTGTACATAGTTTTCACCTTGTTTTCAGCCAAAATCTTTTTGTTTTCAAAAATTCCCAAAAACATTTGCAAAAATTAAAATCCAAAAACATTTGAAAAATCTTTTTGAAAATACAAAAAAATGCATGCATCATCTTTTCAAAATCCATAAAAAGTTCAAAATCTTTGAAAATTGCATCACAAAAATATTTTCTACATTGCATTGCATAGCATTCGCATTTCTCGGATTGAGTTTGATAGCTGAACAAGTCTAAGTAAAATCCAAAGATTGGAGCTTGATTGGACCTTATAATCTACCTAATAACAGGAACCTTATAGGAACTGGGTTTGAGGTACTTCAGGTCTAGTTGACTTAATTCTTTGAGGATCACGAGACTTGGTTCAATGGATTCTTGACTGCCTAAGTAGAGTATTTCGGAGCACACATACGACTCTTGTTGATAATGACCTAACTTGGACACCTGCCCCTTTCACATGGCTCAACTCAGTTGGAGTGGTGAGGGGATTGGATTTGCCGGTATGAGACGCACACAAGTGGAAACACTTGTCCTCCTCTAGGGAGGGAAGTGCACCCCAACCCGTCCAGTGATTGGGAAGTCTAAAGACAGGAGGCTGTGGGTTGCGATAAAGCTTCAAAAGAGGGATAGTCTACTGGCTCAAGAGGAAAAACTCCTTATGTAAATGCTGCTGTGAATAGTATTTCAAAAAAAAAAAGTTTAGGCATGTACAAAAATAAAAAGCCTGCAAAGTATGTACAAATGTTGTAAAGTCAATAAGCAAGCTTGAGTTCCAAAGTCATATCATGTGAGCCTGCAGCAGGATGACTTGACTACACTGGTCTTGCATCCCGGGATAGGTAGCTACACTGGCTACCGTCCATTCTTCTCTTCACCCCCTCCTCTTGAGCTGGTTGCCACTTGAACTTAGAAGGGAATACCCCGCTCCTCGAGGATGGAGTCATCGGATTGGGGAATCATTGGGTTGTCGTACTGGAGAAGTCAGTTTCTTTGTCATTCTAGTTGGGGAGAGCCACCATCACTTACACTGTACATGTCAGATTCATAATCGTAAGGGTTTGCGTATGAGTTGAGATATTTCTGACCTAGCTATTGAGGAGACTTGGACAGAGTTTTGGGATTCTCGAGGACTGTTATATTTCAAACTCGGTTCTCACTAAGGTTCCGCCCGCACTAAAATTTCCAAAGGTCCGACTTAAGCTCCAAACTTTGATTTTGTGAAGACAAGTTTGATAATCAAGTTTAGTCCATCTTTCTTCTTTTTCTTTTCTTTATTTTTCTTTTTCTGCACTTATTGCATAAGTGTTTACTAGGGACTAGCAAAGGCAAGTATAGGGGGATGATGAATCCACGTTTCATCATCTTTATTCTATCATTTTGGCCTTAAAAACCCTAGCAAATGCGTGTAAATAGCATTAATTCATGCATTTTAGCATTCATGTATATGTGCGTAAATGTTGTATAAATTGCGGTTTTTAAAGCCAAAATTATAGAATAAAGAAAAGAAAAGAAAAAGAATAAAATATTGTAAATATTTTATGACCCGAAACCCCGAGACCTAGGCATCTTGATGAATAGGTCGATAAGGAATAAAGTAGGGGGAGATAAGGTCAAAAACACAGATAAAATACCCATACATTCTATTCATTCTTTATTCATTTTGGGACCTATTTTTGGTTCCACTTTTTATACATCAAATAAAGAAACTTTGTACATGAAAGTTGTAGATAATTAAATAAAGAAAAATACAAAATTTAATTCACAGAAAAATAATGCACAGATAAAAAGTTATGGTCTGAATAAAAATCCAGAATGCCAACTTCCCAGACCCGTATCTCACAAATAAAAACTCCAAATGCAGCGTACTCACCTTTAATTGTATATAGAAGAAAATAATCTAATTAATGGTGGTGGTTTCGCATTTGGCGGAGCTACGGTTGGAAAGTTGACTTTTGGACCCTCATTGTACCTTGTACAGATTAAAATATTCAATTTATTATTTATTCATTATTTTTATAATTTTATATTTTTATAATGTTGTAAATAATACTTATAATAATTATGTGCATTAAAATCAGAATAAGGACATAAATAAAATACAAATAAAAATACTTGTATATATTCAATACATAGATACATACCTATACATATACCTATACAACACATACTTGTATTTTATTAAATATACAAAATATATCAATAAAATAAAATAAAAATATATTTATGTACATAAAAGTATTTTATAATTTTATAAAATAAGAAACAAAAATAATAAAATTAAAATATACAAAATAAAAATAAAAGAATACAATATGTAGATATTATACCTATAAAGGGTATAAAAGTCAACTTGTAAAAATACACTTCCTAAAAATAAATAAAAATCACTATAAAATACTTTATAAAAAAATAAACATTTTTCATTTTATAATAAAAAATCAATAAAATCGTTTTCTATTTTAATTTGATTTTACAAATCTTTTTTCCCCAGGTTTTTCCTGGTTGGTCCACGTGGACCAACCAGGGGGCTAGGAGAGTTGACCTCGGTCAACTCTCTGCCCAACACCTGGGCTGCCTGTCAGAATGACTTTTCTTGATTTTCGCGGATTTTTAGGGAGCGCTCCTTTCACCGAATGAGGTTGAGGTCTTCACGAGATTCGTAGACCTACATGTGATCATACTCGCCCTATGCTTAGATGGATCTTTTGACCATCGATGCGTGAGCCACGCCTCGATCAAAGTGCCTCCTCGACCAGCTTTCAAAACCAACCCATAACCTCCCTTTTCATTTTTGAACCCCATTTGGACCAAACCAGAGCCTCGCCAAGCCCTGTTCAGGACCGGAGTCGTGACAGGACTCCTCCAGCAGCTTGCGCGGCGCTCTGGTGAAGTCGAGTGGTCGGCTCCACCATCTCCGGCCAACCTCGGCCGTGAGGTTCAATCTCCTTCGCCCCGGCAAGTCGAGGTCGTTTTCTATCCATTTTCTTGCTCGTTAGGTAGCTGTTAGTTGTAGTTTTCAGTCCATGCTTTTGGTTTGTCGATCACACAAGTATTTCACATATTTTTCATTATCAAACACCTTGCCGGAGCCTCGAGCTCCGGCCACCATCGCCGCACCCCACGCACCCCATCACCACCGATAAAGGCCTCTGCCTGCTTGCTCGATATCTGCCATTTCTTTTGGTTTCTTTTGCAGGTAGAGAAGGGGGTATCTGAACCCCGATTTGACGAAGAAGAACCCCCCAGGTCGGCTGGAGCTTCCTCGTGCGGCTGGGGGCCGTTCGTCGGCCCTCTGTCCCATTTCGCGACACCTGGACGACGGGGAGGAGCAGCAGAAGCTTCGCCAGCCCTTTGGCCTTGGGATTGGCGGACGGAAGCAACCCCCGCGCGTGATCAAAACTCGGCAGGGCCGAGTTCTTCCTCGGTTCTTCCAATCGCACCCACCGCCATCGGATCAAGGACACCTAGGCAGGTGTACAGCAGCCGTAGGATTCCCCCTCGCCATAACCGTCCGATCGAGCGTCCATCTTTTAATCCTGAGCGTCGGCGTGCGAAGGGGCATCGCGGGCCAGGCGTACGCCACGTGTTTAAGTGGTGCGTAATCCACCGTCCGTCCGCGCCTATGAACTGGGTATTTTGCGCGATTAGCCCATAAATTTTTGTCTAATTATTAGCTAAACCCTACAGCTTTCATCTGCGTTTTAAACTTTTGTGCAAATTGTACGGCAACCCCCTAAGGGTTAGGAAATTCAGTTGAGGCCCTTGCCAGGCGCGCGTGCGTGTCACGCGCGCCCTGGCGTTTTTGCGGGTTTTGACTCACAAGTTTGGGATTGATTAATTGGTCTAGCAAAAAGTGTATTTAGTTGTAATCTTTTGGAAATTTTGCATTCGTCCCCTCAAGGTTTTTGATAATCGCAAGTTGCCCCTTCCTAGGCGCGCGTGCCTGTGCACGTGGGGCTGGGAGTTTTGCGGGGACACCCTCGTGTCTTTGGTATTTCTTTTTGGTCCCAAAAGGTTCTATATCAGTTATATATTTTTTGGTATTTTTACACGCAGGCCCTCAAACTTTCATTATATTACACAAATACCCCTGCACGCATGCCTTTTCTTTTTGCTTCTAACATTTTATGCATGCATCTATAAAACCCACAAAAATCTCCAAAAATCATATTAAGCTCCTGCTATAGTGTAGTTTATCACCATATTTTTACTTTTCATATTTATTGCATTTTACTATTTATAAAAATTCAAAAATAGCCATTTTCAGCACTGTTTGCATTAGAAAATCACTAAAAAATATAAAAACCCTTCAGAAAAATCTCAAAAAAATATATTTTGTCCCTTTTAGTATGTTTTACTTTCAGACCAAAAATCATTAAAAAATATAAAACCAAACTCCTAAAAATTGCAAAACTCTAAAAACCTTCATAAAAATTTATAAAATTCATAAAAAATCCAAAAATAGTGTTTTCTTTTCCTGAATTTTCTTTGTTTTATTATCTTTAATGAAAATTAAATTGGAGAATTTTTGCTACTGATTTCTATTTTATTTATCCATTTCAAGTTTCAGCCTTGCATTTTTGTTACTGTTTTCATTATTTTGCTAATTAAAAATACCAAAAACATTCTAAAAATTACCCAAAAATCACAAAAACAGTAAAAAAGTATAAAAAGACCAAAAAGACTTTATTTCCTAATTTTTGAACATTTTTATCTATTTTTATAAATATCCTTTTCTTGCTTTTATTACATTGTCTTTATTTTTCATTATTGAAAAAGGAAATAAAAAAATATAAAATATAAAGTATAAAAATTAGAAAAATATAAAATATAAAATACAAAATTATAAAATTAAAAATTAAATAAAAATATATATAAAATTAAAAACCCACAAAAAAAATAGCATAATAGACTTTTGATCACAACTCACACATTTTTGAGCACTTGTGCCCCGTTCTACCTGTCTGCTCCCTGTGTTCGACCTCTACACATACTTGCACTATACACATCTTGTTGTAGAGTTATAATAAATTTTAACTCTGCACATTTACTTTCATTGCTTGATTTATCTGTTGTGGGTTAATTGTTGTTTGAATCGGGATTTCGAGCGGTCACCGCATCGACTGCGGTTTCGCCTTGTGAAACCGTACGACCCTCGTATTTCTTGGTTCAACAATAGGCGAGGCACAAATCTTCCTCTTCAAGAGCTCAAAGGCCACCAGACACCTGTGATCTATGATTGAGCGAAAAATGCGAGCGACTAAGGTAAAGGTGCTAAATCGGTCGTTGCGACCTCAATCACTCAGACGTGTGCTCAATCAAGAAAAATGAACCACCGAGATAGATAAAATCACTTAAAATACGAAAGTGGTCCTGCTATTAGTTTAACCTGGTATAGCAACCAGGGTCGAACACAAGGAGCACGGATTGGCCTCTCGGCCTACGAAGTAGTCAAAAAGAGATAAAAAAAAATAAAAGAAATGTTTTTGGTGGTTTTTAAATATTCTATATTTTTTTGGATTTTTAATGTATTAAGAAAATAATAAAAACTAAGGAACTATACACTTCAACAAATTATTAATTACACTAAAAATCAACCAAAAATTCTAACAAAAATGTTTTTATGTGTTTTATAATTTTTAATACTTTTGGTGAATTTTTGGGATTTTTCTGATGTTTATTTATCTTTCTAAAAATCAAAAAGTGACTAAAACAGTAGGTACTGTCCAGCCGAGCTAAAAGGGCCTAGATGAAATATCTAAAGGCCCCAAGATAGTTGGGAGGTAATTTTCCTGTAAAGAGAACAAAATAAGAAAAATTTAGGCACCTATTTTATTGTTTTTTGATTTTTAATTGATTTACTAGAATTTTTATAAGATTTTGAGTGTTTTTCAATTTTTAGTGGTTTTCAGTAATGAAAAATAGCCAAAATTGGCTAGAAAATAAAACACAACAAAACAAACAGTAGACAATATTTTTGTAATTTTTAGACACTATTTAATATTTTTTTGTGATTTTTAAATTTAGACAGTGAAGAAAATAGAGGTGTTTGAATTTCTAAAAATATCAAATGAAAACAAAAATGTCCTCAAAAATCCTTGAAAATTTTACACTGTGGCAGGAGCCATGTGTCCAATTTTCGTTGGATTTGGAGGTATTTTGCTATTTTATTCAAAAATAAAGAGGGGGCACAGTGCACAGGGACCAAAGTGCAAATACCCAAGAGTCTGGGGGGTCTGGTGCACTTAACCCAGCGAAACACGTGTTATGCACGTGCCTGGGGCACTCAGGGACCCATATGTAAGAAAAATAAGTTCCAAGGGCTTATTGGTAACAGGTACCAAAAGTCCAGGGACCTATTCGCAAAATACCCAAAAATATCTGCACATGCTCAAATGTATCACGCACAGGGGTATAAATGCAAATAATCTAAAACTTTCATTCATTAAGGAACAACCAGAACTACAGGGTATATAATGTAAAAAGCTCAGAAGATCACGTGTCGATGCACGTGTCAGACCGCACACAGGGGCATATCAGTAAATAAATGCAAGCACACGGGTCTCTATGCAAATATCCCAAAACTAAACAACTACGCTAAATATTTACAAGACTAAAAGCGAAATAAAATAACAAAGGGGGCCTAAGGGTAAATTACCCTTTATTACGCGGACCGCAGGATGGACGCCACGTGTGGGATCGAATAGTGATGGGCGACTGGGGGTCCAACGCTGCGCTCTTCGGCGTGATCCAACGGCGGGGGCGTGGCCACGTGTCTGATCAAGCGGTCGAGGACGTCAGTGGCCAAACCCTTC
The DNA here is from genome assembly GCA_037367405.1 of Ottelia alismoides. Lineage (NCBI taxonomy): Eukaryota > Viridiplantae > Streptophyta > Magnoliopsida > Alismatales > Hydrocharitaceae > Ottelia > Ottelia alismoides. The sequence continues at coordinate 342,138 of JAZKJV010005394.1, read as the reverse complement.
ACTGGACCAACGGCTGGGATCGCCTCTCCAAAGATCTGGCGGTTCAGGAGCCTCCTGAGATGGACGGTCTGGATCAGAACTGGAGGGCTGAGGCGATCGGACGACGACAGAGGATGCTGGATGAACTGTTCGCCGGCGAGATTCGCCAGCCTCGGGCGTGCGCTAGGATCCTCCTGGAAGCATGTTGAAGGTCGGAGAAGAAGCATGGAGTGCTTCCGCGTCTGTCGGTAGGCTCCGATGACCCAACCGGGCTCTGGAGAGCTCCGGCGAGGTCGGCGGAGATACGCCTCCTGGCTCGATGTCGAAGGACCTCAGATGGCCCTTACTATACCTGCAAAACAGTCCAGAAGGCTCGCGGGTCGAGGGCAAACTGCCTCGACCCGGTTAGGTGAGGTGGCGGTGAACGATGGGTCGCAGCGGACGAGCTCCGACGAAGTGGGGACGGTGGAGCTCGAATCCCAGCTCCTATGCGAGCTGGGTTGGATGGAGGTGTGGAGAAGATGCGCGGGAAGGAGGCGATGGTGAATATGGATTCCGATGATCAAGTAGAGCTATGGAATGGTCGGAATCGGCGTAATACGGTGGAGCGGCGATTGGGCGAAATGAAAAATACATGAGAAAGAAGGGTTTAAGGGACTACCTGGGTGGATGAGGAGACTGGGGAAGAGCTAAGGAAGCTCTGGGTCTTCGCCTCGAGGAGAGTCTCCCTCCGAGGCTCGGGCTCCAGCTGGTGGCGGAGCAACGGCGGCGAAGCTCGCCGGATCGATGGAATCCGGTCCCTCTCCTCGCTGCAACAGCACGAGCAGTGAGTTGTCACTCTCACGCACACACCGGAGCTCACAGGGGGTGGAATCGAATACCCAAAGATGAGATTTGAGGTGGCGGAGCTGAGAATATATATCATGGAGGGTCCGGAAAGAGGTGCGCGGGTAGGGCAATCTGGAGCGCGGATCCCAAGGGGAAGGCTCCGGCGAGGGTGACGGATGGTCGTGGACGGATCTGACCTGGGGTTTAGGTGAGAATCAATCGGGTTTAGGCGCTAGAAATTAGGAAAATCGGGTCGGGCGCCTAAGCCCGTGAGAAGTGGTCCTGGGGGGGGGGTAGTTGACCGGGCGGTCAACAATCCCAGGACCAGTAGGAAGCGGCCACGTGGCTGGATTTTGAAATTAAAATTAAGGGTAGCAAATGGCCGATTTAGTGAAAACTTAAAACATGAAATGTTTTTATTTTATTTTTTTCTATTTTTTTTGTGATTTTTAATAATTTTTTCGAAATAAAAATAAGGTATATACATAATATGTTATATATAGGTATATGCACACTATATAGGTTTTTTTAATTTTTGATTTTTTTAATTATTATTTTTATGCAATTTCATTCCCATTTTATATTTTATTTATTTATTTTATAAAATAAGGAATAAAAGGATATTTTTATTTCATTTTTATTATTTATATACATATGTGAAATAAATATATACATTTATATACATGGTATATTTACAATATATTTTTGTGTTTTTAATTTTGTTATTTTTATTTTGTTTTTGTTTTAATTGTTTTTATTTTATTTTTTTACACTATATAATATAGGATATTTACAAAAATTTTGGAAATTAATTTTATTTATTTATAAGGATAAATAGGGATGATGAAACTATGTACAAGGTGCTTATGTACATGAATGAGATTTTTGGTTTCTTTTTAATTTTTATATTTTTATTTTGATTTTATATTTATAAATATATACAAATATTTACAAGCCTATTTTTGTGAGGAAAAATACTTTTATTTTATTTACATATATATTTACACACATGAGCCCCTATCTCCCTCTACTTTGACTTTTATGCGGTCAGGCCCATGCTGAGCCCTCCCTTGGGGTAGGTTGCTCAATATTTATTCTAAATATTTCCCTCTTTTTCTTTTTAATCTTTATTCTTTTATTTTTGCACAAAAACATGCTAATTATAGAATTTTACACAATGCATGCTTTTGGTAATTATTTGTATTTACACATATCTACATGCATTTGCAAAGGTTTTTGTAGCTAAAATATAAGAATAAAGAGTGATGAATGAGTATTCATCACCCCCCTATACTTAACTTTGCTAGTCCCTTAGCAAACACTTATTTGAAAAAGAAGTGAAAAAGAAATAAAGAAAAAGAAAAAGAGAATGTACATGGATCAAAGCTGATTATTAAACTTGCCTTCATTAAATTAAGGTATGGAGCTCGATCAGATCTTTGGATTATTAATTTGTCGGAACCTTATTTGGACTTAAGTCTAAAACTCAACAGCCTCTAAGTTCCACTAATCTATAACCAAGACTCCTCAATGCTCCAGATCAGAACAAGTCATCAACCACAAACCCTGAAGACCATGAATCTTTTCTTGTCCTGTGAGAGTGAGGTCTAAGCTCTCCACCTCAGAAATGGCAACTTGACAACCCTCCCCAACAAGGTAACTCTATGATCTCAATCTGGCCACTCTTTCCTCGAGGAGCGGGGTATTCCTTTCTAAGTTCAAGTTCAACCGGCTCAAGAAGAGGAGGAAGAAGAGAATGGGTCAAGGCCAGTGTAGCCAAGTACCCTTGGGAGCTTGACCAGTGTAGCCAAGTCTCCCTGCTGCAAGCTACATCAGGTGGATCATGAAACCAAGCTTTACTTATTGCACTCTATATACATACTCCGGTGGGATTATCATTTTCTCTCAGACCCACCACTTTTTTGGAGTTATTTTCTTTTTGCACATTTTTTTTTCGAGTGCATCTATACAACATATACATGTGCAGCATATATACAAGGAGTTTTTCCTCTTGAGCCAGTAGACTATCCCTCTTTTGAAGCTTTATTGCAACCCACAACTCCCGTCGTTAGACCTCATAGCAACCAGACCGAGTTGAGACGCACTTCCTTCACTAAAAGAAGAAGAGAGGTTCCGCCTAGATGTACTACCCTCATATGCTACCCCAAGTCAAGGAAGACTGCCTCCTCACCACCTCATCTGTAGAGAGCTCGGTGCATAGTGCTAGTATCCAAGTAAAGCCATAATCTATATGAGTCATGTGTTGTTGTTAAGTGCTCTACTTAGGCTCATTGAGATGACATGTGCTCATAGCCTAGTGGACTCAAAGAATTAAGTCACCATGGACCTGAAAAGCCTTAAACCTAAGCCCTATAAGGTTCCTTTTAGCAGTTAGGTGGATTAAGATCTTAATCAAGCTCCATTTCTCAATTTGATTCCAGGCTAGTTTAAATGTCAACTATCATCCAGGAAAACTATATACATATGTACAAAAGATGCTATTTACACAAATTTTTACAAACATGCAAAATTTTTGAAAAATGTTTTGAAATCATGTGTGGGTGATGCATGAAGTGCAAGTTTTGCAAAAAGATATTTACACAAATTTACACACGATTTTTGCAAACTTTTGATTTTCAAAACATTTTGGAAAAATTTTGTACTATATACATAATTTTGATAAGAAAATATTTACACAAGCTTTACACAAAAGATTTTTGAAATCATTTTTACAAAAATAATTTGTACACTAGCTATTTATGTGCAAATAAAAGAAGTTTATGTACATGAAAATTTTTTAATTTTTGTGATTTTTAGGGTTTTTAGCCATTTTATTTATTAACACACTCACACAAAGTACGAGTTATGGCTAAAGTATATATGCAATATATACACACCCCCCTATACTTAGCTCGAACGATGTCCTCAGAGTCAAGAGCGATGAAGAAGACATAACTCGTGCTAGGTATAGGGAAGTGAAAAGAAAGGCTATATACAAAGATGAATGAATGAAATAGAAAAGTCAAGAGTGTCTCGGGTCTTCCCCCTATACTTAGGATCAAGTAATCCTAAGTATAGCAGGTTGTATACTAAGGGAAAAAACGAGTGGAGAATGTACAGGGTCTACCCCCCCATACTTAGGGTGAAATATCCCTAAGTATAGGCAATAAAAACAGGGGTAAACAGAAACAAAAGAAATACCCAAAGGTCTCACATCCCCCCTATACTTAGGGTAAAGTGCACCCTAAGTATAGCATAATCACAAGATGAAGAAAGGGATGTGGGACTAAAGAATGTAGTGATATAAACATCTGGATCTATACAAGGCGGAAGATCAGTGAAACTCAGGCGTGAGATGCCTTAGATGTGAGTCAAAGACCACATCTCACGCAAAATGAATAGGGGCAAGATCAGCGACCCGCGGCTCATGATCTAGAAATGGCTTGAGCCGCTGGCCGTTCACTCGAAAGGTACTCTCAGAAGACAACTCAGATATATCAATGCTACCGTTGTCGTGTACCTTTCTGACCAAGTAGGGTCCCTTCCATTTGCTCTGTAGCTTCCCTGGAAACAAACGAAGCCTCGCATCAAACAGCCATACTCTCTGTCCAATCTCAAAATGCTTGTGGCTGATATGAGAATCATGCCACTCCTTCACTCTCTCCTTATACTGTAGACTGTTTGAGAAAGCTGTATCTCTCAACTCCTCCAGGGCTGCTAACTCTGCCCTCCTCTGGTCTCCTACACCATCTGGATCCATGAGTATATCAGTAACTGCCCAAAGTGACTTGTGCCTCAGCTCAACAGGTAAATGGCACGGCTTGCCATATATGAGGCGAAAGGGAGATGTGCCCAATGGAGTCTTGAAAGACGTCCTATATGCCCATAAGACTGAGTCCAAAAGCCGTGACCAATCCTTTCGGTCAGGGCGGACGACTTTCTGCAGTATAGTCTTGATCTCCCTATTCGATACCTCGGCTAGACCATTCGTCTGTGGATGGTAAGGCGTAGCAACACGATGGTCTATTCCGAACTCGCTAGCAAGGGCCTTCACCTGGTCGTTGATGAAATGAGACCCCCCATCAGAAATCAGAACTCGTGGAACCCCGAACCGCGTGATGATGTGCTTCCTCAAAAATCTGCAAACTGTCCTCGCATCAGCGGCTCGGGCGGGGATGGCCTCAACCCAACGACTAACATAATCCATGGCCAACAGAATGTACTCAAATCCCTGACTCTTAGGGAATGGACCCATGAAATCGATGCCCCATGCATCAAAAACCTCACAGAAGTGAATGGGCTGCATCGGCATCATATCACGCTGTCCACAAGTGCCCATCCTCTGACAGTCAGTACACCTCTTCACGAACTCATCTGAGTCCTTGAAGAGGGTAGGCCACCACAAGCCGGATTGGAGCACTTTCTTTGTCGTTCTCCGCCCAGAATGATGTCCTCCTGCCTCAAGCTTGTGGTAGTAAGTGAGGACGCTATGGTGTTCCTCCTGAGGAATACACCGACGCCAGACGCTATCCCCTCCTTCGTGGTAAAGGATGGGATCCTCCCAGTGGTAGGACTTGGCCTTCGCAAGGAAGGTCTCAAGCCTCTGCCTGGGCCAATCTTGTGGGACTTTCCCAGCAACGAGAAAGTTCACAATATCGGCATACCACGGGAGTGAGGCGATAGCAAGGATCGCCTCATCTGGGAAGGTATCTCGAATGGGATCAATCTGCTCAGACTCCTCAGGCTGCTCTAAACGGGAGAGATGATCCGCCACCACATTCTTGACTCCAGGCTTATCCTTAATCTCACTGTCGAACTCCTGGAGTAGAAGGATCCATCTAGTGAGTCTGGCCTTGTCATCCTTCTTTGCCATGAGGTACCTGATGGCGGTGTGATCTGTGTACAAAGTCACTCTAGATCCAATGATATAAGATCGAAACTTATCTAGGGAAAACACTACGGCTAGCATCTCCTTCTCTGTGACCGTGTAATTCCGCTGGGCGGAATCCAATGTGCGGCTAGCGTAGTGGATAGCAAACGGGACTCCATCCCTCCTCTGTCCCAGCACTGCCCCTACGGCAAAATCGGAGGCATCCATCATGATCTCGAATGGGAGAGACCAATCAGGCGGTTGGAGGACAGGAGCCTCAATAACACACTGCTGGAGAGTCGTAAAGGACGAAAGACACTTGTCATCGACAAGGAACTCGGTGTCTTTCGTCAAGAGGTCAGTCAACGGCCGGGCAATCCTGCTGAAATCCTGAATAAATCTCCTATAAAATCCAACGTGCCCCAGGAATGACCGTAGCTGCCTCAAATTGGACGGCGGTGCGAGTTTTCTAATGTCATCCACCTTGGCCGGATCAATCTCCATGCCCCTGTTGGAGATGATGTGGCCAAGCACCGTCCCTTGAGTCACCATGAAGTGACTCTTCTCCCAAGATAGAACCAAATGGTACTCAATACATCGCTGGAGTACTCGGTCTAGGCAGTCAAGACAGGAGTCGAATCCGTCGCCGTAGACCGAGAAATCATCCAAGAAGACCTCCAAACACTCCCCTACCATGTCCGAAAAGATCGACAGCATGCACCTCTGAAAAGTCGCAGGGGCATTGCATAGCCCAAATGGCATGCGTCGAAAGGCATATGTACCAAAGGGACAGGTAAAGGTGGTCTTCTCCTGATCCTCAGGAGCGATGGCCACCTGGTTGTAGCCCGAGTACCCATCCAGGAAGCAATAATGGCTCTTCCCTGCCAGTCTCTCAATGATCTGGTCAATAAAAGGCATGGGAAAATGGTCTTTTTTGGTGGCCTGGTTGAGTCTCCTGTAGTCAACACCGACCCTCCAAGAGGTGGGTACTCGTGTAGCAATCTCCTCTCCCGACTCACTGATCACAGTCGTGATGCCCGTCTTCTTGGGCACCACATGTAAGGGGCTAACCCACTTGGAGTCGGAAATGGGATAAATGAAATCTGCACTCCACCATTTTGATATTTCCTTCATCACGACCTCTCTCAGGTTGGGGTTCAGTCGCCGCTGGAACTCACGCGACGGCTTCGCCCCCTCCTCGAGATAAATATGGTGGGAGCACACTGATGGACTAATCCCATGGAGATCTGCTACGCTCCATCCGATTGCCTTGCGGTTCTTTTCAAGAACCCCCATCAAACGGGATTCTTGCTCTCCAGTCAGATCGGCGGAGATGATGACTGGGTACATCTCAGGTTCGCCCGCAAGGAACCGATACTTCAGCGAAGTAGGGAGCGGCTTCAGCTCTGGACAGCTGGGTGCTGGCAAATCTGGCCTCGGAAGAAGGTGCGTGAATGCTGCTAAGTCTGCCAAATCTGCCTGGGAGAAAGAATACGAGCTCTCGCAAACTGGATCTGGAGGAGGCTGCTCAACTGTGCTGTCTCTGATCTGCTCTGCCTCTACCTCCTCCTCATCTGTAGGCTCAGGTGGACTCAGGTCTGGCATTTGGCCATCACAATCTGCCCAATCAGACTCTGAATCCAAGGGATCTGCATCAAATAAGGTGGCATCAGTACCACCATCACACAAGGTGGCCTCAGCACCACCATCACTAAAAGTCGTGTCGCGGTCACGAACCGGCTCTGCTGCCTCTGTAGTATCCTGGACTAGGGCTGTGCTCTCCAAGCTCTCCTCTGCTGTCATCTCTACATCAGTGGTGTCTGGAAATGAGAGGATGGCCTGTGCTGAAGGGTTTGCCCATGCTGCCTCATCATCTGTGATCACAAAATCACAGTCCTGGTGGATGTCTAACCCGGCATCTGTCAGCTGCTCTGTGTTTGTGCTGGTCTCTGAGCATGCTCTCTCTCTGGCTCTGCAGTCCTCGACCGTCTCTATTTGTACACTTTCTCCCTCGACGCGAAAGTATACCTTCCCACTATCATGATCAGTCACTGCCTTGGCTGTGGCCAAGAACGGACGACCGAGGATGATGGGGGTATCGGCCACTGAATCAGGGATCTCCATGTCCAACACTACGAAGTCCACGGGGAATTGCAGGCTCTGAATAGTGACGATAACGTCTCGCAACAACCCCTTCGGCCTCTTGACAGATCGATCAGCAAACTGAAGGACTGTCCTGCTCTGTCTAAGAGTGCCCAACTCGAAGCGGTCGAGAAGGGCTGCCGGAAGGAGGTTGATAGACGATCCGCTATCCAATAGAGTCTGGTCGAACCTCTGCTCACTAATCTGGCATCTGACATACGGGGCTCCTGTATCTGGCCCCTTGGCCGGCAGACGGTTCTGGATCGCGAAACACGTGGCTTTCGTCAGCACATGAATCTCTGAAGTGTGGTTCCTCCTCCTCCTTCTGAATGTGGTCCTGTCTCTGAAAGATCGTTGAAGAAGGGGGATGTGCTGCAAAGCCTCCTGAAGGGTCAGCTGTATGTGAAATCTGTCAATCATGCTCTGGCTGAACTCCTCCTGCTCTCTCTTTTTTGGGTCTTTTTCTCTTTTCTTCTCCTTCCCCATCTGAAGGGCTCTAGGGAAGGGGATCACAGGGTCCTTCGCAGATGAAGGACTAGGAAGAGGTCTAGACGGCTCGACGGCCGGATCCGCACATACATCAATCACCACAGTGGGACCAGAAGAAAGTAAATGTTTTCCTTTATTCACAACAGTGTTCTGAGGTACATCAACAGAAGGAAAAACAACATCTCTATCAAAACGAACACCGGTGGCCTCAGTACCACCTTGGGTTGGCTCTGCTACTGGACGTCTCGCAGCCTCAGTACCACGGGCTGGCTCGGCTACTCTGGTGGCATCAGCACCACCTCCTCGAACTGGTGAAGTGGCGGCCTCAGTACCGCCGGTGGAATCAGCATCCTTGGTGGCATCAGTACCACCATCATCATCGTGTGCGGCCTCAGTACCGCTCTCCTCCTCCTCATCTGGCGCCCTGGGTGGATCCTCGAGTCGTCGCTCAGATGAGGCACCGCCTGCTGGTGCTCTACCGCTCCTAAGTGTAACAAAATCAACATCAAATAGATCCGAAGACATATCATCAAATGGATCACTAGGAGTGGCATGCTCAGTGGAAACTACCTGCTCAGATTTCCTCTTCAGGCTGTTCGGATTCGGCTTTATCTGTGCAGGGATGGCGGCCTTCCCTCTCATCAGGTTCCGCATCTCCTGGCGGAACTCGTCCATCTCCCATCTGAAAGTAGTCTGCTGATCTGTGAGGATGCGGGCTATGTCATCCAAGGCGGGGCTCTCATGGGAGCCCGACGGGTAGCCTCTCTGGTGCTGAGGCTGCTGGAGCTGGTGCTGCTGGTGCTGAGAGGGGTAGGAGGAAGGATGCTGTTGCTGTGACTGGTGAGCCTGCTGCTCATGTCTCCAAGACTGTCCCTGCTGCTGATATGGACGAGGAACGAAGGACGACTGCTGGTATGGCTGGTGGGCTGGGGGCTGCTGCTGCTGGTGATCCCTCTGCTGGCTATACTGCCCTCCCTGACCGGATGACTGCTGCTGGGGATGGGTACCTCCACTCCCCCACCTGAATCCCGGGATGGTCTCGTCGGATCCCAGGCTGGGGACGGTCATACCAAATCCCGTTGACATCCATCAACGACCCTGCGTCGTACTGGGCTGGTGGGAGTACTGCCAGAGGCTGATCCGGCTGGTATACCACCATCTGCAGGTCTGGAGATGGTGGTCACTGGTAAGAGGGCTGCTGCGGCTGGTACGGCTCCGCCTGTACAAGATGAACCCTGTCTAGGCTGCTGAAAGGAGCTGGAGCGCTGGGACGAGTTGCTGCTGCCGCCGGTATCGCCTCGCGACTGAAGACGGGGCTGGGAAGCCGTCTGTGCCTCCTGGAGACACATGAGCTGGGTCTTCATGTCGCTCAGAGTCTGTGCCATCTGCTCCATCTGAGTGATGCCCTGGCACTGCTTCTTCTCGATCAGCTCCATGCGGTCCAACTTCTCGCTGATGATACCCATATCCGCAGCGGACGACTCTGCTTGTGCTGCTGCAACTGCGGATGAACTGGATGGACCGGCATCGACCCGTGCTATCCTCTGGTACTGCACGGGTCCTGGCTGCTGCCGGGGTCTGCCCTGTGTATACAACCGGGTCTGGGACATCACCATATAGTTCTCGACCATCTCCTCGAAGATGGCCCAGACCTGGTCGTGATCCTTGGCGAAATAGGACCCGCCACAAGAAGCATTCACCAGGTCCTGGAGCTCTGGTGTCAGCCCGCTGAAGAAGCTCTGCACAAGGTTCGGCTTCGAGATATCATGGTGCGGGCATCGGTCTGTGAGCTCACGGAACCTCTCCCATGCCTCATGAATTGCTCGTTGGGGAGCATGGAGAAGTTGCTGATCAGGGCCCTCGCTGCATTGGTCCGCCCGAGTGGATAGTACTTGTTCAAGTACTCGGTGCGGAGCTGCTCCCAGGTGTAAACAAACTTCCCCAAATGCTTCAGCCATGTGGCTGCTCTGTCTGCTAGGGACAAGGGAAAGGCGATCATCCGAATCGTATCCTGATCCACATGGCGGTCGTGAACAGTACTGCAGATCATCAAGAACTCCTGGAGGTGGAGATGGGGCTCCTCGGTGGCAAGTCCGTGAAAGCGGGAAGCATCTGCAGGGTGTTCGGGGGGAACTTAAAGTCCCCCACGATAGCAAGTACCACCACCCAATGATGCATCAGTGTAGATCCGGAATTGTGCAACTCCCGCATCAGTCTCGGTGGTCCTCCTGCCGCGGCGGCTGCCGCTGCGGCGGCGATTGTTGCTGCTGCGACTGCTGTGGCTCGTGCCTCTGCATCTGGTCCATCCTCAGGCTCGCTCTGATCTCTCTCTGCTCTGAGTCGCTCCAACTCTCTCCTCATCTCAATCATGAAAGCTCCCTGATCCCTCAGCTGCTGCTGCACTGTCTCTAACGAGGCGATCAGGGTGGAGTTGATCGCTCCCTGGTCCATCACGATGTGCTCTGTCCTGGAGCGGTCCTCTAAACTACCAGCCATGAGTCTGCAAAATCAAATGAGCCATACTCAGGTGCTGTCAAATCTGCTATTCTCTCCTCTGGCTCATATCTCTCAGAACCGAAAGAAAGGGGGTCGAGGGGGAATAGGGCGGAATCGTACTCGGGCTCGGAGAACTGGTCTCGGCTCTCGCGTGCCAACCTAGATGATTGGGTAGACGTGCCCGAAAGCGGTGCAGCCAGAGGCTGCCTAAGAAAGCGTCTACCCATCATTATGATCTGGTCGAGTAGGGCGTATGAGATCTGGAAAACTATGATCAAAATGCAAACCCCCGGTTCACCAACGCAACGCGAGCTGAAGACCGTAAAAGCTCGGTCAAATTATCTTGTCAATTTTTATTAGGTGAACACACAAGATATCAGAGCGCTTACGTGACCTGTTAGGATGCCCGATACTATCCCAACCGACTGGCCCGCACGGAAGAGTCGGTAGTCAGCTGGAAATAGCACCGGAGGGCTCTACCTAGGGTACGGGTCACTCTCTCGCGCAATCAAACCAAACAAGGAGGGGGTTGCTCTCCCCAAGACAAATTTTTAAGGTGAGCGTCTTTTAGGGTCAATAGTTTTAGCCAGTCCCAATTTTATGGTTTTTCTTTTTAGTATTTTTCAAATAAAAACAACGCCTAACGAATTTTTCGGTTCTCCTGGTTATTTAGTCCAAAACAGGGGGGAGAAGACGAAAAAGCCGATGCACAATAAATCAATGATGCATGCAAAGTCAGAAAGGCGTACCTTTCTCCAGCACTCTACATGCAATATGATCCGCGCATAAATGTAAAGACATAAATTAAACTACCTAAATGATGCAGCGATGAAAACCGAGTCCTAGATGAGCAAGTTCTACTCGCAGAACCATCTAACTGGTCACCGTCCTACAGGCCAAAGGTCCGGTCTTGGTCTACCCCTCCTCTGCCCGACAAATCGGGGGTAGCAGAAAGTGCTTTGTGGGGTAGACTACGGTACGTAAGCCACGAAGGAAAATGAGTCAGTTATTTTTATTAATTGATTATTAGTAGGTCCAATTAAGCGTACTATAGGAGCAGACAGATAATTAAGTGTGGGGACCCTACTAATTACGGCACAAGCAAGTATAAAATCCTAAGTCTAGGGGCTCGATCAAAAACCGTGTAAACACCGGAAAAGGCAGCTAAAAAGAAAAGAAAAGAAAAGCGCGAAAAACTCCTATGGGTCCCCCGAGCACGCCGGTGCTCGGCGAAACAGACCCGCTAAGCCAAAGAGTCCAAAGGTCCAGTCTCTGAGTCCCTGTATTATTACAATAATAATCAAAATAAAAATAAAAATCTAACTAAACCTCTCCCACTCAACTCTCTCTCTCGCTCTCTCCTGCGGCCCCGTAAAGAAGGGAACCGCCTCCAAATCCTGCGGTTGCGTCGGCTCCTCAAAATTCGCCTCCGCGGTCCTCGGGCCCTCGCAAGATACAGAGACAAGTGGTCAGACCAAAATAATCAAATAATGATAAGAAAAATAAATGGAAATAAAATGAGGGTATATATGCAAAATGAAAAATAAAATAAACACTCAAAATAAAACAAAAATAAAAACAAAAGAAAAGAAAATAAAACAAAATAAAACAAAAATAAAAAATAGAAACAAAAGCTGCGAAAAGCCGCGAGCTCTGAAAGAGCCGCGAAAACAAAAATGAAAAATAAAAACTACAAAGCCGTGCTCCCGGCAACGGCGCCATTCTGATTGAGCGAAAAATGCGAGCGACTAAGGTAAAGGTGCTAAATCGGTCGTTACGACCTCAATCACTCAGACGTGTGCTCAATCAAGAAAAATGAACCACCAAGATAGATAAAATCACTCAAAATACGAAAGTGGTCCTGCTATTAGTTTAACCTCGTATAGCGACCAGGGTCGAACACAAGGAGTACGGATTGGCCTCTCGGCCTACGAAGTAGTCAAAAAGAGATAAAAGAAAATAAAAGAAATTTTTTTTGGTGGTTTTGAATATTCTATATTTTTTTTGGATTTTTAATGTATTAAGAAAATAATAAAAACTAAGGAACTATACACTTCAACAAATTATTAATTACACTAAAAATCAACCAAAAATTCTAACAAAAATGTTTTTATGTGTTTTATAATTTTTAATGTTTTAGACGAATTTTTGGGATTTTTCTGATGTTTATTTAATTTCTAAAAATCAAAAGTGACTAAAACAGTAGGTACTGTCCAACCGAGCTAAAAGGGCCTAGATGAAATATCTAAAGGCCCCAAAATAGCTGGGAGGTAATTTTCCTATAAAGAGAACAAAATAAGGAAAATTTAGGCACCTATTTTATTGTTTTTTGGATTTTTAATTGATTTACTAGAATTTTTATAAGATTTTGAGTGTTTTTCATTTTTAGTGGTTTTTAGTAATGAAAAATAACCAAAATTGGCTAGAAAATAAAACACAACAAAGCAAACAGTAGACAATTTTTTTGTAATTTTTAGACACTATTTAATATTTTTTTGTGATTTTTAAAGTTAGACAGTGAAGAAAATAGAGGTTTTGAATTTCTAAAAATATCAAATGAAAAGAAAAATGTCCTCAAAAATCCTTGAAAATTTTACACTATGGCAGAGCCATGTGTCCAATTTTCGTTCGATTTGGAGGTATTTTGCTATTTTATTCAAAAATAAAGAGGGGGCACAGTGCACAGGGACCAAAGTGCAAATACCCAAGAGTCTGGGGGGTCTGGTGCACTTAACCCAGCGAAACACGTGCTATGCGCGTGCCTGGGGCACTTAGGGACCCATATGTAAGAAAAATAAGTTCCAAGGGCTTATTGGTAACATGTACCAAAAGTCCAGGGACCTATTCGCAAAATACCCAAAAATATCCGCACATGCTCAAATGTATCACGCACAGGGGTATAAATGCAAATAATCTAAAACTTTCATTCATTAAGGAACAACCAGAACTACAGGGTATATAATGTAAAAAGCCAGAAGATCACGTGTCGATGCACGTGTCAGATCACACACAGGGGCATATCAGTAAATAAATGCAAGCACACGGGTCTCTATGCAAATATCCCAAAACTAAACAACTACGCTAAATATTTACAAGACTAAAAGCGAAATAAAATAACAAAGGGGGCCTAAGGGTAAATTACCCTTTATTACGCGGACCGTAGGATGGACGCCACGTGTGGGATCGAACGGTGATGGGCGACTGGGGGTCCAACGCTGCGCTCCTCGGCGTGATCCAACGGCGGGGGCGTGGCCACGTGTCTGATCAAGCGGTCGAGGACGTCAGTGGCCAAACCCTTCACTGGACCAACGGCTGGGATCGCCTCTCCAAAGATCTGGCGGTTCAGGAGCCTCTTGAGATGGACGGTCTGGATCAGAACTGGAGGGCTGAGGCGATCGGACGACGACGGAGAATGGTGGATGAACTGTTCTCCGGCGAGATTCGCCGGCCTCGGGCATGCGCTAGGATCCTCCTGGAAGCACGCTGAAGGTCGGAGAAGAAGCGTGGGGTGCTTCCGCGTCTGCCGGTAGGCTCCGATGACCCAACCGGGCTCTGGAGAGCTCCGGAGAGGTCGGCGGAGATACACCTCCTGGCTCGATGTCGAAGGACCTCAGATGGCCCTTACTATACCTGCAAAACAGCCCAGAAGGCTCGCGGGTCGAGGGCAAACTGCCTCGACCCAGTTAGGTGGGGTGGCAGTGAACGATGGGTCGCAGCGGACGAGCTCCGGTGAAGTGGGGACGGTGGAGCTCGAATCCCAGCTCCTGTGCGAGCTGGGTTGGATGGAGGTGTGGAGAAAATGCGAGGGAAGGAGGCAATGGAGAATATGGATTTCGATGATCGAGTAGAGCTATGGAATGGTCGGAATCGGCGTAATACGGCGGAGCGGCGATTTGGGCGAAATGAAAAATCCAGGAGAAAGAAGGGTTTAAGGGACTACCTGGGTGGACGAGGAGACTGGGGAAGAGCTAAGGAAGCTCTGGGTCTTCGCCTCGAGGAGCGTCTCCCTCCGAGGCTCGGGCTCCAGCTGGTGGCGGAGCAACGGCGGCGAAGCTCGCCGGATCGATGGAATCTGGTCCCTCTCCTCGCTGCAACAGCACGAGCAGTGAGCTGTCACTCTCACGCACACATCGGATCTCACAAGGGGTAGAATCGAATACCCAAAGATGAGATTCGAGGTGGCGGAGCTGAGAATGTATATCATGGCGGGTCCGGAAAGAGGCACGCGGGTAGGGCAATCTGGAGCGCGGATCCCAAGGGGAAGGCTCCGGCGAGGGTGACGGATGTGTCGTGGACGGATCTGACCCGGGGTTTAGGTGAGAATCAATCGGGTTTAGGCGCTAGAAATTAGGGAAATCGGGTCGGGCGCCTAAGCCCATGAGAAGTGGTCCTGGGGGGGGGGGGTAGTTGACCGGGCGGTCAACAATCCCAGGACCAGTAGGAAGCGGCCACGTGGCTGGATTTTGAAATTAAAATTAAGGGTAGCAAATGGCCGATTTAGTGAAAACTTAAAACATGAAATGTTTTTATTTTATTTCTTTCTATTTTTTTGTGATTTTTAATAATTTTTTCGAAATAAAAATAAGGTATATACATAATATGTTATATATAGGTATATGTACACTATATAGGTTTTTTTAATTTTTGATTTTTTTAATTATTATTTTTATGCAATTTCATTCCCATTTTATATTTTATTTATTTATTTTATAAAATAAGGAATAAAAGGATATTTTTATTTCATTTTTATTATTTATATATATATGTGAAATAAATATATACATTTATATACATGGTATATTTACAATATATTTTTGTGTTTTTAATTTTGTTATTTTTATTTTGTTTTTGTTTTAATTGTTTTTATATTATTTATTTACACTATACAATATAGGATATTTACAAAAATTTTGGAAATTAATTTTATTTATTTATAAGGATAAATAGGGATGATGAAACTATGTACAAGGTGCTTATGTACATGAATGAGATTTTTGGTTTCTTTTTAATTTTTATATTTTTATTTTGATTTTATATTTATAAATATATACAAATATTTACAAGCCTATTTTTGTGAGGAAAAATACTTTTATTTTATTTACATATATATTTACACACATGAGCCCCTATCTCCCTCTACTTTGGCTTTTATGCGGTCAGGCCCATGCTGAGCCCTCCCTTGGGGTAGGTTGCTCAATATTTATTCTAAATATTTCCCTCTTTTTCTTTTTAATCTTTATTCTTTTATTTTTGCACAAAAACATGCTAATTATAGAATTTTACACAATGCATGCTTTTGGTAATTATTTGTATTTACACATATCTACATGCATTTGCAAAGGTTTTTGTAGCTAAAATATAAGAATAAAGAGTGATGAATGAGTATTCATCAATCTACAACGAACTCTATGTCTTTCTCTAAGAGCTCAGTCAGTGGGCGGGCGATCTTTGAAAAATCTTGAATGAATCTCCTATAGAATCCAACATGCCCTAAGAATGACCGCACTGACTTCACGTTGGTAGGTGGCTCGAGTTTCTTGATCACCTCCACCTTGGCAGGGTCAACCTCCATTCCCCTTTTGGAGATGACATGCCCCAACACGATACCCTCTGTCACAATAAAGTGACTCTTCTCCCAGGAAAGTACCAGATTCACCTCTCTACACCTCGTGAGAACTCGGTCCAAGTGCGCTAAACATGTATCAAAAGAATCACCATGGACCGAGAAGTCATCCATGAACACTTCCAGGAAATCTCCCACCATCTCGGCAAATATGGCTATCATGCACCGCTGAAATGTGCCCGGGGCATTGCAGAGCCCGAATGGCATGCGCTTGAAAGCATAAGTACCGAATGGACATGTGAATGTGATCTTTTCCTGGTCCTCATGGGCTATGGCCACCTGGTTGTAGCCTGAGTACCCGTCAAGAAAACAGAAGAACTCTTTCCCTGCGAGTCCCTCCAAGATCTGATCTATAAAAGGCAAGGGAAAGTGATCTTTCTTGGTCGCAGCATTCAGGCACCTGTAGTCGACACAGACGCGCCACGACGTGGGTACTCGTGTCGCGATCTCTACCCCCTCCTCGTTGGTGACCATCTGAATTCCCGATTTCTTCGGGACAACATGAAGTGGGGCCACCCACTTGGAGTCAGAAATAGGGTATATGAACCCTGTTTTGCACCATTTCTCAATTTTTTTCTTCACTACTTCCCGTAGATTGGGGTTAAGTCTCCTCTGAAACTCACGGGAAGGTCTCACGTTATCCTCAGTGAAAATGTGTTGCGAGCAGAGAGCGGGGTTGATGCAGAGAGCGGGGTTGATGCCCACGAGATCCGACACTATCCAGCCTATTGCTTTGCGGTTCCTCTCTAAGACTTCTAACAACCTAGACTCCTGCTCTAAAGTCAAGTCTGAGCTAATGATGACAGGATATCTCTCTTTGGGTCCCGCAAGAAAGGCATACTTAAGTGTAGGAGGTAGTGATTTCAGTTCTGGCAATGTGGTATCATCAAGCAGATCTGACTGAACTAAATCTGAATCTGGTTCCGTGCTGCATGAAGGTGGGCTAAGCTAAGTAGTACTCGCCACCAAATCAGAAGTATCGGGAGTCGGATCGTCAAAAATATCCAAACAATCGACAAAAGCCACGTCCGACTCGTCATCTATGTCCCATGATTGTTCCGAAGAGGATGGAACTGATAGATCCGGATGGATCTCTAAGTCATCATGAGAATAGGTTGATGCATCTCTAGTAAGATCAGACAACTCCTGGCAAACTGCATCATGCACTATATCCTCTCCAGATGAAAGGGTCTCTCTCTGTCCTGAAGGAATCTGTCCCCAAAGCCAAACTGTGCTAATAAAACTGCAGTCTGCCTCTGAAGATGAGTACTCTGTGCTACTCTCTGAATCAGGTCGCTGACACTTGGTTTGCTTCATCTCAAGGTTCACTTCTCCGCTTGGAGAACGAAACTTCATCATTCCCGTACCATAATCGAAAGTTGCGCCTGCGTACCTAAGGAAGGGTCGCCCGAGAATGATCTGAGATTCTCTCCAATGATTGGGGGTCTCCATGTCCAAGACTGTGAAGTCTACCTGATAGTTCTGTCCCTGAATCGAGATAACGACGTTCTTCACTTCTCCTTTAGGTCTCTTCACTGAACGATCTGCGAATTGGAGTAAAGCTCTAGATTTGCGAAGTGGTCCCAACTCCAATTTCTGATATAATGCTAAGGGAAGTGAGTTGATCGAAGAACCGTTATCTAAGAGTGTGCATGCAAAAGCAATGTCGTCAATACGACTCTCCACATAGTGAGCACCCATGTCTCTCTTTTTCTTTGGCAAAGTCTGATTCTTGAGACAATAGGTTGTGGCTACTGATAAGACATGTGTCTTTATACTTCGGTTATCTTTCTTCCTGCTAACCCTTCTAGGTGTGCATCTCACCTTAAGGTATTTTTGGAAGGCAAGAAGGTTAGCCACATAATCAAATGGCACCTTAACTGTGATGTTTTCTTTACAAAACCGTGCCATATCGGGGTCATCTTTCTGAATCTTTTTGATGCGCTTTCCTGCCGTAAGAGTACAGGGGAAAGGGATTGAAGCTAGGGAAATAGAGGATGAAGAATCTGAATTATGAACTGAAAGATAATTCTTTGCATTAACGGAAATAGAGTTCTTCATACAAGAATCTTTTTGATGCAACATGGACTCAAAATCTAAACTATCTACTACAGGTTGTGGAATAGAAGATGGAGTGGTATCCGCCACAATCGGAGATGCAAGGTCCTCCGTAGACTCAGGAGAATATCCATGCTGACGATGCTGCATACGTGCTCTCCTCCTCCTCTCGGCTCCCTGAGTAGAAATCCTCGAATGGTACTGATGGGGCTCTGAAATATGATGCCTCTCCTCCTCGTCCTCTGAAGACTCCTCAGGTAGAGCTCCAGAGATGCCCCTCCTCGTGTCCCTCGCCCGGTCAGGTATGACCACGGTCCTTCCGCTCCTGAGTGACATGTGGTTAGCCTCGTCACACGAAAGAATCTCATGTTCAGATTTAGGAGATGCTGAATAGTATACCTGACCAAAGTGCTGCTGAGAACTAGAACAATTTAGGCTATTTGGGTTAGCCTGAACTTGGGCTGGGATAGAGGTAGAGGGTGCAGTCTGCTCGTCTTGCCATCTAGACAGGCAGTTGACATCCACCCGTAAGTCTTGAATCTCGTTCTTGTAGGAACGTAGCTCGTTGAGTATCTGCTGTTGAATATCCACGGGACTAGACGATGAAGGAAGTGGATAAGACTGGGAAGAAGAACGGGAATACTGGCCCTGCTGGCCAGTGTACTGCCTTTGCTGCTGGTGTTGGGGTTGCGAGCCCTGTTGGCCCGTCTGGTAATGGCCCTGTCGGCCATACTGCTGGTACTGCTGCCTCTGCTGCTGGGGTGGATGGAATCCAGGGCTCTGCTGTGAAGGAGGTGGTGCGGAGGTGAATGCGGTGTTGTGAAAGGTCGGGGGACGTTGATAGGTTTGTCGGTCTCCCGTACTTCCCTGCCTTGCAGGGTCCTAAGTATACCATATCCTATTCACCTCCCAAACTGGTGGAGGCTCCTCCTGGACTGTCTCTGCTACTGGAGGTGGCTGCTGGAAAGAGTGGGTGTAGGATTGGTCCTGCTCCCATGGTTGGGGTTGCCCTGACACCAACTGCTCCTGAACATGGTGAACTCGGTATACGAGAGCAGAGGGTGCAGTCACGGCGGGTATCCGTATCTTAGATACCTTCTCAGTCAACTCCTCCATATGTTTTGGAAGTTTGGAGACGCTCCGGTCTAACTCATCAATCCTCCTATCGATCCTCTCGACTACAGTAAGCTTGTCAACAAGGAGTCCCATGCTAGGGATCACGTCCTGAGAGAGATCGACTACAGCTGATTTTCCCCCTCCAAATGATAGTGAACTGGGGGATGGTGTATAGGCCCTGCTGGCCATCTGTGAGCGGCTAGTTTCAACCATCTGCTCGAATACCCTCCAGACGGTATCCGCTCCTCGTGATGTGTAGCTGCCTCCACAGGCAGCGCTCACTAAACCCTGCATCTCAGGGTTGAGACCGGTGAAGAAGGATTGGACCAATATGTTGTCATCTAATCCATGACAAGGACACTTTTGCAGGATGTCCTTGAATCTTTCCCAAGCATCACAGAAGGCTTCATGGGGTAACTGGGAAAAACTCGTAATTCGCGTCCTCATCATGTTAGTTCTACTCAATGGGTAGAACTTATTTAGGAATAGGTCCTTGAACTGGGCATAAGTGGTGATGATGATTCCAAGATTCTTCACCCAGTAATCTGCTTTTCCACCCAAGACAAATGAAAGGGCTTTGAGCCTAATATAATCCTAGCTAACATTATTATGTTTGAGGTTAGCACAGATGAGCTCAAAGTCCCTTAGGAATGCATATGGCTCCTCAGAAGCATTCCCATCAAAATGTGGCAGCAAGTTCAGAAAATGCCGCTTCAATTCAAAGTCAACAGTGGGTTCAGCCGGACTCAAGTAGTTATGAATTTGATATTGTCCGGGGTTATATGCCACATCCATTGGTAGTTGGACCCCAACATTTAACTGTCCTAACTGAGCTCTCAATAATGCATGTTGCTGCTCAGATGCAACTAATCGGGCAAGTATCATTCTCATTGGGTCTTCATGGTTCTCTTCTTCCTCTTCTTTCTTCTTTGGCATTTTACTTGAATCTTCTTTATGTCCTGAACCAGCAATATGTTCTGAATTAGAAGAGGATTTATGAATCAAGATATTCTCACCAAGGCGATGGTCTTCCTCGGTGAGGTGGGAAGAGAGATATGGAATGGTTTGAGAGTAACCATCCCGAGAGTGAGTGATCCTGGGCTCAAGAGGGTCATGAGTCCAGGTTGGTCCAAGTTGCGCTTGGACCTTTGAAGACATACTTTTTGAAGGGTTCAATGAGAGATTCGCAAAGTCCGAATAAATATCCCCCCAATCAGTCATCTTCTATGTCAAAAGAATCGATTAGAACACGATATTCAATGAGGCACTAGTTCTATGGTGCACGTAAATGTGCGGACTGAACTCACACAATTCAAACGCAATTCAAACCCTCAATTTCACCAACTCAACACATGATGGCCGCAAGAGTTCGGCCGATTTATCTGATCAATTTTAGTTGGTGAGAATACAATCTTGGAAAGATTAACGAGCTGTTAGGTGCCCGTATTTTCCTACAGGCTGGCCCGGTTCTTACGACTAGTTTGACCTACTTTCAGCCAGTATAGGAGTAAGTACGGACCGTATAAATACGGCTACCTGTTCCTTGAGGACTAATGCTTCCTCTAAACCTCCCACTCTGCTAAGTAAGTCCGGACCATTTACCGGCTACCCGTATTCCTCACTTAAAAGTAGCTAATCGCCTAAAAAGAAAGAACCAGTAGTAAGTAAGAAATCCAGACTTGGCTCTATCCTAGGGTCGTCTCTCTCTCACTTGCAATTAAAACAAACAATGAGGGCTTTATGCACCCGAGAACAAGGGTTCTTTTTATTCCAATTAAATAGATCGACCTGCTCAATTCAGTCCCAATTTTAGAGTTAGGTTATCACTTCAAATTTATGTGAACACACAAATACATCTACCGTTCAGTCCCAATTTCCTTTTAACCTTAAGTTGTAAAACAAGAAGGGAATCGGAAATCAGAATGCAAATGAGAAAATATGATGCATGCTCAGAAGAAGGTATACTTACAGTGAATCCCATCACTCTTCATGCATTATGCAGAACAGAATTTATAAATATTACACTAAATGCATGCAGATCGAGAAAACCGTACCTAAACAGTATACTATTAGCGAGGAAGAATTGATTAAATTTGAGCTAAGTAGTACGTGTCTATGTGCGTCTCATTATGAATCTTATAAGATAAGTGAATCTTCTAAGATAAGTGTGGCCTAAATTACGATGGGCACAAACAAATTTGAATCTATACTACCGTGTGCCTAATCCTTAAGTTCGCCACTCAAGTCGAGCCCCACCCTCACCGGAGAGTGAAACAGGCTCGACATACCACAAATAAAGTCCAAGTCTTCTTACACGCGCGAGCTATCAAATAAGAGCCTCTATAAATGAAAAAGCTAAATAATTACAAGAATTTACAAAAAGTTCTCTCAAAAATAATTCTCCTCGCACTTCAGCAGTCAACTCGCGTCGCGTCCGTCGACCTCTGATGCACTCCAAGTCCACTGGGCCCTCGCAAGGAAAATGAAATTTATATTACAGAGATAAACAATAAGATATATACAGAAATATAAAGAGAAATAATTGCAAAAAAATGAAATAAATACAAGGTGGCTCGGAGGTCAGACTACCCGAGTAAATGAAAATCTAAATCTAAATTTTTAAACTAATCCCTAAGCTGTTTGCCTCCCCGACAACGGCGCCATCTGACGAGTCGCTAAATACGATAAATAATTTGGTCACGTTGTAATACGTGTACTTAGTGATTCAGTCAGAACCGAGAGAAGATCTCCGTGAAGAGTGTCTCGGCTTAATTTTTATCCTGGGCAAGTCCGGGGTCGAAATCAGGGAGGCAAAGGAACAACTTCGGTTTTAATTCAAAAACTTAGGTCTAGATATCCAATGCGGTATTTTTTTTGTTTTTTTAATGCAAAAAGAAATGCCAATGCAAGATGCGGTTGAATCAAGTTAATAAGAAAGTATACAACTTAGCCAAATTAATTTTAATGAGAAATTAATCCAATTTAGCCAAATTATATTTTTCCAGTAAACTTAATCCAATGATGAATGCAAAACATATTTTTTTAGAATTTTAGGGGTTAAAATGCAACAATGAAAAATGCACACTTTTTATGGGTATTTTCGTAATTTTTAACACAAACAGTAAGCAAAAATTATGATGTGCAATCCACTAGAACTAAAACATGATGCAAGGAAGCTACAGTAATATTTTTGGAGTTTTTTGACAAGTTATGAATTTTTATGGATTTTTTAATGAAAACAGAGTGACAATGAGTAATTAATTTTTATTAAATCCACGTTATCAAATTAATCAGAGATCAAATTATCTTAAATAGATATTATCATGTGCAATCCAAGAGACTTGAAATTTTGCAAAAAAGATATATGTGGATTTAATTAAAAATCAAATACGAAAATCACTCTACAATTTATTTCGGGCACATGACAACTCCATTTTAGATGAAATTTGGACAATAAGTTAATCACTTATCAAGGCATCTTTTCTAATTTTTGCGGAATTGTTAGAGCAATGGTGTGTGAGATATAAATTTAATATCACTGATTGGGTAAAATATGCAATATTTCAGTTGAACAATTTAATTTAATTACCCAAATATCATAAAAATACAAGAAAATAGTCTGATGGTAGACAATTAGTTTCTCAACACAATGCCACTTTTCATTGAATAAAAAGATGTAATGTCGATGTCCAAATGTAAAGTCAAACACAGGGGTCTTTGTGCAAAACAGAAATTGAACTGAACAACACAAACTGTTTACGAGGGTATTTCTGTAATTAAATAAACTAACAGGGGAAAATATGAAATATTTACAATAAAAAATGATGAAAATGAACCTTCTTCTTCACAGATAGGGCACGATGGTGAACCCAACCCAACGGATCGGGCGACGTCGGCAGCGGGCTGAGGCGGAGGACGGGCCGCTCGCGCGCGGCCACGCGGTGGAGAATGGAGGGGACGGTGACCGGTTGGGGGGGGGGGGTTCGCGCGGGTGGCGCGGCTGGAGGAGGCGGCCTCCTGCGGCTGCGTGGCTGGAGGTGGGACGCGGCGAGGCGGGTCGAGGCAGGGTCGTGCACGGCGGCGCGGGGGCGTGGCTCCGCCGCACGCGAAGCGGAGGAGAGGCACCGCACCGCTGGAGGAGCGTGGCGGCACGGGAGGGCGGCGCCGCTGCCCGTGGCGGAGGGGAAGGGTGGGCGGCAGTGGCGGTGGGTGCTCTCCCCCACCGCTGCTGCGTTATTTTTTTTGTTTTTTTTATTTTTTTTATTTTTCTGCTGTGATCAAAACCTTTTTTTGTTTAAATTTTTATATATTTTTTTTGTTTTGATTAGACAGGGAATACAAATAAAAATAACATGAAAGGGAAAAAATAATGTGGTGATAATGATAAACTAAACAAATGGGGGAAAAATGGTGTGATGGTGGTGCAATGAAAATGATGGTGATCAACATAAAAAGAAAACAAAATATTAGATGAAATAGAATAGCAAGAAAAATGAGTAGAAATACTTACCTGATCTTCGCTGGATTGGCGGAGCAGCTACGCCGGACTCCTGTCGTCGCTTCAATCCGATTGGCGAAATCAAAATCGGAGAAGCTACGCGAGCTCGATGGGGAACTCGTGACGCGGAGCGGAGCTCCGCGGATCTCGCCTGAAGGAGGTCGTCGCTTGAGGAAGATGTCTCGCCGCTGTCACCAACAAAACACTCCAAGCTCTCTCCCTTTTCTATTAGAATGGCGGATGGGCAAAAATGAGGATGTACATATGAATATAAAGAGAAGAAGAATGGGAGTTAGAAAGATGGTGGAGTTGAATGGGAGGTTAAAAAAATGGTGGAATGGAATGGAGGTTAGATGAAGACTTGGTGGTTAATGGAGGAAAATGGAAGTTATTGTAGAGAATGGGAAAAAATAAATAAATAAATAATGATATAAAGTATGCTACTTTAAATACAACAAAAATAAAGAGGGAAAAAAATAGTGGTGAATTTACAAGTAAATACATACAACATGTACATTTTTTTGTTTGCTTTTCTAATATGTATTTTTTTATCTTTTTAATAAGAGATATTTACAACAAAAAAATACAATAAAATACAATAATCAAAAGACAACACAATCATATTTTTTTGTATTTTTAGTAATTGAGAAAGATAAAATAAAAAATGACTAATGAATGAATATATACATAATGTACAATGTACATCTAGGTCCCAAAACCCAACTTTTGCAAATGAGCTCCGATTTTAATGAAACCATTTCCGTTGGATAGATAATTTTCTAACTTGAACTTTAAAAGTGAGTTTGGTGAATTTGGAGTTCATACGGAGCGGGAATTTAGCTTGGAAGTTGGACTTTACGGCTTTTTCTCTTTGGGATCTAGGAGCATTTATTTGAGGTGAAATTTGTTTTGTATTTTTGTATTTTTATATACATTTTTATAAATAAGTTAGAGAAAGAATTAGGTAAAAAGGAGTTGAAGTAAAATTATTAAAAATACATGAAGTTTTGGGCTATTTACAAGTGAAAACTCCTTTATTTTTGCGGCTTTTTATTGTTAATTTATTTTGTACAATATAATATACAATAATTAATGTATTTTATTTGCAAGAGTCATTTTGTTAATTTATGAATTTTTGGATATTTATTAGGGAATTTACTCGTGGATTTTGCTAAGATCAAGATATTGAGATGATGAATCGTAGATTCATCACTGGGACCGAGGAGGGATGGAGTCCCCTTTGTTATCCACTATGCTAGCCGCACATTGGATTCCGCACAACGGAATTATACAGTCACAGAGAAGGAGATGCTAACCGTAGTGTTTGCCCTAGATAAGTTCAGATCGTACATTATTGGATCTAGAGTGACCCTGTTTACTAATCATACCGCCATCCGATACCTCATGGCAATGAAGGATGCTAAGGCTAGACTGACTAGATGGACCCTTCTACTCCAGGAGTTCGACATTGAGATCAAGGATAAGCCTGGAGTCAAGAATGTGGTGGCGGATCATCTCTCCTGATTAGAGCAGCCTGAGGATACTGAGCAGATTGATCCCATTTGTGAGACCTTCTCAGATGAGGCGATCCTTGCTATCGTATCACTCCCGTGGTATGCCGATATTGTGAACTTTCTTGTTGCTAAGAAAGTCCCACAAGGTTGTCCCAGGCAGAGGCTTGAGACCTTCCTCGCGAAGGCCAAGTCCTACCACTGGGAGGATCCCATCCTTTACCACGAAGGAGGGGATAGCGTCTGGCGTAGGTGCATTCCTCAGGAGGAGCACTATAGCGTCCTCACTTACTACCACAAGCTTGAGGCAGGAGGACATCACTCTGGGAGGAGAACGGCATAGAAAGTGCTCCAATCCGGCTTGTGGTGGCCTACAACTCTGATGAGTTCGTGAAGAGGTGTACTGACTGTCAGAGAATGGGCACTTGTGGACAACGTGATATGATGCCGATGCAGCCCATTCACTTCTGTGAGGTTTTTGACGCATGGGGCATCGATTTCATGGGTCCATTCCCTAAGAGTCAGGGATTTGAGTACATTCTGCTAGCCGTTGATTATGTGAGTCGTTGGGTTGAGGCCATCCCCGCCCGAACCGCTGATGCTAGGACAGTTTGCAGATTTTTGAGGAAGCACATCATCACGCGGTTCGGGGTACCTCGAGTATTGATTTCAGATGGGGGGTCTCATTTCATCAACGACCAGGTGAAGGCCCTTACTAGCCACTCCTTACCATCCACAGACGAATGGTCTAGCCGAGGTGTCGAACCGGGAGATCAAGACTATTTTGCAGAAAGTCGTCCGCCCTGACCGAAAGGATTGGTCACAGGTTTTGGACTCGGTCTTGTGGGCATATAGGACATCTTTCAATACACCATTAGGCACATCTCCCTTTCGCCTCGTATATGGCAAGCCATGCCATTTACCTGTTGAGCTGAGGCACAGGTCACTTTGGGCAGTCACTGAGATACTTGTTGATCCAGATAGTGTAGGAGACCAGAGGAGGGCAGAGTTAGCAGCCTTGGAGGAGCTTAGAGATACCACCTTCTCAAACAACCTACTTTACAAGGAGAGAGTGAAGGAGTGGCATGATTCTCACATCAGCCACACGCATTTTGAGCCTGGACAGAGAGTATGGTTGTTTGATGCTAGGCTTCGTCTATTTCCAGGGAAGCTACAAAGCAAATGGAAGGGACCTTACCTGGTGAGAAAGGTACACGACAACGGTAGCATTGACATATCCGAGTTGTCCTCTGAGAGTACCTTTTGAGTGAACGACCAACGGCTCAAGCCATTTCTAGATCATGAGCTGCGGGTCGTTGATGTTGCCCCAATTCATTTTGCGTGAGATGTGGTCTCTTGACTCACATCTATTGCATCTCACACCTGATTTTCACTGTTCTTCCAACCTGTATAGATCCAGATGTCCGTATCATCACATTCGTTAGTCCCACATCCCTTTCTTCATCTTTTGATTATGCTATACTTAGGGTGTACTTTACCCTAAGTATAGGGGGGATGTAGGACCTTTGAGTTTTTCTTTTGGTTCTTTCTATCCATGTTTTGCTGCCTATACTTAGGGATATTTTACCCTAAGTATGGGGGGGTAGACCCTGTACATTCTCCACTCGGTTTTCCCATTGTGTACAGCCTGCTATACTTAGGATTACTTGATCCTAAGTATAGGGGGAAAAGCCGAGACTCTCTTGATTTTCTATTTCATTTATTCGTCTTTGTATAGAGCCTTCCTTTTCACTTCCCTATACTAAGCATGAGTTATGTCTTCTTCATCGCTCTTGACTCTGAGGACATCGTTCGAGCTAAGTATAGGGGGGTGTGTATATATTTCATATATACTTTAGCCATAACTCGTACTTTGTGTGAGTGTGTTAATAAATAAAAAATGGCTAAAAACCTTAAAAATTCACAAAAATTAAAAATTTTTCCTGTAAATAATCATTCTTTTATTGCACATACATAGCTAGTATACATATTATTTTTGTAAAAATGTTTTCAAAAATCTTTTGTGTAAAGTTTGTGTAAATATTCTCTTATCAAAATTATGTATATAGTACAAAATTTTTCCAAAATGTTTTGAAAATCAAAAGTTTGCAAAAATCTTGTGTAAATGTGTGTAAATACTTTTGCAAAACTTGCATTTCATGCATTCATCCATTCATGGTTTCAAAACATTTTTCAAAAATTTTGCATGTTTGTAAAAATTGTGTAAATAGCATCTTTGTATATATGTATATAGTTTTTCCGGATTATAGTTGACATTTAAACTAGCCTGGAATTAAATTGGGAAATGGAGCTTGATTAAGATCTTAATCCACCTAATTTATAAGAGGAACCTTATAGGGCTTAGGGTTAAGGCTTTTCAGGTCCATGGTGACTTAATTCTTTAAGTCCACTAGGCTATGATCACATGTCATCTCAATGAGCCTAAGTAGAGCACTTAACAACACACACATTACTCATATAGACAATGGCTTTACTTGGACACAGCACTTAGCACCGAGCTCTCTACAGATGAGGTGGTGAGGAGGCAGTCTTCCTTGACTTGGGGTAGCATATGAGGGTAGAGGAACCTCTCTTCTTCTTTTAGTGAAGGAAGTGCGTCTCAACTTGGTCTGGTTGCCATGAGGTCTAACGACGGGAGTTGTGGGTTGCAATAATGCTTCAAAAGAGGGATAGTCTACTAGTTCAAGAGGAAAAAGTCCTTGTATATATGCTGCACATGTATATGTTGTATAGATGCACTTGAAAAAAAATGCAAAAAGAAAATAACTCCAAAAAAGTTGTGGGTCTTATAGAAAATGATAATCCCACCGGAGTATGTATATAGTGCAATAAGCAAAGCTTGAGATTCATGTCCCACCTTATGTAGCTTGCAGCAGGGAGACTTGGCTACACTGGTCGAGCTCCCAAGGATACATGGCTACACTGGCCATGGTCCATTCTCTTCTTCCCCCTCTTCTTGAGCCGGTTGAACTTGAACTTAGAAGGGAATACCCCGCTCCTCAAGGAAAGAGTGGCCAGATTGGGGTCATAGAGTTACCTTGTTTGGAAGGGTTGTCAAGTTGCCATTTCTGAGGTGGAGAGCTTATACTTCACATTTACAGTACAAGGAAAGATTCATGGTCTTCAGGGTTTGTGTTTGATGACTTGTTCTGATCTGGATTGTTGAGGAGTCTTGATTATAGTTTAGTGGAACTTAGAGGCTGTTGAGTTTTAAGCTTAAGTCCAAATAAGGTTCCGAAACATTAATAATCCAAAGATCTGATCGAGCTCCAAAATTCAATCTAATGAAGGCAAGTTTAATATTCAACCTTGATCCATGTACATTCTCCTCTTTTTCTTTTTCTTTCTCTTTTGCACTTCTTTTTCAAATAAGTGTTTGCTAAGGGACTAGCAAAGTTAAGTATAGGGGGGTGATGAATACTCATTCATCACTCTTTTATCTTATATTTTAGCTACCAAAACCTTTGCAAATACATGTAGATATGTGTAAATACAAATAATTAGCAAAAGGCATGCATTTTGTAAAAACTAATAATTAGCATGTTTTTGTGCATAAAAAATAATAAGAATAAAGAATAAAAAGAAAAATAGGGAAATATTTAGAATAAATATTGAGCAACCTAATCCCAAGGGAGGGCTCGGCATGGGCCTGACGTCATAAAAGCCAGAGTAGAGAGAGATAGGGAGCTCATGTGTGTAAATATACCTGTAAATATAATAAAAATATTTTCCTCCAAAAATAGAATAAAATGGTTCTTGTATATATTTGTATATATTTGTAAATATAAAATCAAAATAAAAATAGAAAAATTGAAAAGAAAACAAAAATAACTCTCTTTGTACATATTCACCTTGTGTATAAACCCACACTTGTATTTATTTAACCTTGTAAATAAATAAATTAAAATCCCTAAAAATTTGTATATACTCCATCTTTTATGTTTTAAATAAAATAAATAAAAACCATAAAAACAAAAATAAAATAAAAAGAACAAAATTAAAAACCAAAAAGAACCTTGTATAAATACCATGTATATAGATGTATATATCTATTTATTTCACCCTTGTATATAAATAATAAAAATAAAATAAAAATACCTTTTTATTCCTAATTTTATGCTATAAATAAATAAAATTTAAAATGGGAATAAAATTGTATAAAAATAACTAATTAAAAATAAAAAATCAAAAATCAATATTGTGTATATACCTATGTATAGCACTATAGTGTAAATACCTTATTTTTATTTCATAAAATTAATTAAAAATCACAGAAAAATAGAAAAAAAAATAAAATAAATATTTTTCATATTTTGAGTTTTTAATAATTCGGCCATTTTCTATTTTATTTCTAATTTCCAAATCATTCTGACGTGGCCTGCCCCCATTGGTCCACGGGGGACGTTGACCCCCCGGTCCCCCCTTGGACCACTTCCCACGGGTCCATGACGCCCGACCCGATTTCCCCGAATTTTCGCGTCATGACCAGACCACCAAATCCGTGAACCCCGGGCTCTTCTTCTTCCTTGTGCATCCGAGATCCTCGCCCGATCATCTGCGTGGGGATCCGCGCTTCGGGGAACCCTGCCCGACCTCCTTTTCTTGGACCTGCACCCATATTTAATCCGAGCTCCGCCTCCGTCCTCACGCATCTTTGGATCATTTCACGCCACCCTAGGACCTCCATAGCCTTCGCGAGAGTGACAGCTCGCTTCAGGCCTTGTTGCAGCGAGGAAGGAGTGGAGGACCATCGATCCGGCGACGTTGCGCCGCCGTGCGCCGCCTGCAGGTGACGCTCAAGCCTCGGACACCGACGGTCCTCGAGGCAAGGACCTGGAGCACCCATTGCTCCTCCACAGTCGAATCCATCCAGTAGGTTGCTCTCTTTCCCTCTCTATTTCTTTAATTTTGCATCTCGCCCAAATCACTCCGTCGCCGTTCCGCTTTGATTCCGACCATCCTCGCCTTCATTCCGACCATCGGAGTCGCTCGTCACGATCGCCTTCTCTCCGCGCATCTTCTCCGCCCACTCATTCACCCCAGTTTGCAAAAGAACTGGGTATCAAGTTCCCTCGTCGTCGCTCCGCCGGAGCTCGCATCCCCGCCGCACCGACCACCTTCACCACCCCTAACTGGGTCGAGGCATTTTGCCCTCGATCCAGGAGTGTGTTGCGTCATTTTGCAGGATCAGAGGAGCCCATCTGAGGGCTCGACACTCAGGCACAGCACCTCCGCCTCTGCTGACGTCGCCTGAGCTCTCCCGAGCTCCTCGGCATCATTGGAGGATTCCATTCGACGCGGGAGCCCAAGGCGACTCTTCTCCGATCAGTAGCAGCCCACGAGGAGGCCTCCAGCACCCACACGAGTCCGGCGAACCTCGCCGACGTCCAGTTCATCGAGGACCTTCCAGAGCCGTCCGATTCCCCCTCCAGCTCCAGATTAGATCTCAGACGTCCACGCTAGGAGCAGCAGGCACCGTCAGATCTTTGGAGGTTTGATCGCGACCGTCGATTCAACGAGGTTTAGCCACGACGTTGTGCAGCTGTCCGATCACCTACGTGGCGACACCTCCTCCATTCGATTCGTGCTGAGTCCTTTCGTAGACCCACGTCACACCCCAGCCGCCCGATCTTCCACGTGGAAGCGTCTCAGCCGCTCGATCGTGCCGAGGGTTTCCTTCGTTGTGCGTCACGCCTTCTAGACCGTCAGATCCATCACGTGGCGCGCATCTGGCCCTCGACATTAAATAAATGGGTAATTGCTCTTAGGCCCCTCTAGTTCTTGCATTTACCATTTAGCTCTGTAAATACGTTTTATAGTTCTTTTATTTTTGTAAATATTGCATAGAGGACCCTTCTGTTTATCTGATTCTCATTTATACCCCTGTGTGTTGTGGACACGTGCATCGACACGTGGTATTTGGTATATTTGTAGTTTTTACCCTGCGTTTTTGGCTTGTTACGGTTTATATTTTTATAAATAGGAATGGCAAATTGGTCCTCCCAGGCCTGAGCCACGTGTATCGTGCGTGGGCCGGGGGACATTTTGCATTTTTAGCCCCATATTTACCAGGCTTGTTATCCAAGGGGCCCAGGGTTTTATTTTATTTGCAGTTAGGTCCTCGTGCACAGTGCCTTTGTTTTTATTTTTAATAAAATAGCAAATTAACTCCAAATTCGATGAAAATTGGATACATGGCTCCTGCCATGGTGTAAAATTTTCTCCAATCTTTGGAGACATTTTTTATTTCATTTGATATTTTTAAAAATTCAAAAACACACTTTTTTGTTACTGTCTAACTTTAAAATTCAAAAAAAATATTAAAACACCTCTTAAAATTACAAAAAATTAGGTAGTGTTTATTTTACTTTGTTTGATTTTTTGATCAATTTTGGTCATTTTAAGATTTATAAAACCTATAAAAATTACAAAACCCCTAAAAACCCATAAAAATTATAATAATTAAAAGAAAAACCCAAAACTAATAATTCCAGTGGCCAAATTTTCCTTGTGTTTTGATCTTTACAGGAAAATTACCTTCAGGTGTTAATAGGGCCATTTTGCATTTTAAATTGGCCCTTGACACCTGACTAGACAGTCCCTTTTATTTTCTGCCTTGTTTGATTTTTATAAAATCCAATAAAAATCAGAAAAATACCAAAAATTAACTAAAAACAGTAAAAATATAAAAAACATAAAAATATTTTTATTTGAATTTTTGGGTGATTTTTGAGTGATTTAATAATTGGTTTTATTGGCTTGTCTATTTGCTTTTCTTATTTCTTTCATTAACTAAAAATCCAAAAAAAATATAAAAAGATTAAAAATCCACCAAAAATACCTTTATTTTATTTTATTTTAGACTACTTCGTAGACCGCAAGGCCATCATGTGCTCCTTGTGTTCGACCCTAGTCGCTATACCAGGTTAATATAATAGCGAGACCGCTACTTGAGTTTCCGTTGATTTTTGCCTTCGTTTGGTGGTCTGATTTTTTCTCGATTGACACTGCTTGATGACTTGGGTCGCAATGACCCTTGATTACCTTTACCCTAGTCGCCGGGCATGTCATCAAGGAAGTAACACTTGCAGTCACCAAGGTGATGAAATCTATGTTTCATCATCTTTATTCTATCATTTTGGCCTTAAAAACCATAGTAAATGCGTGTAAATACTGTTAATTTAGGCATTTTACCATTCGTGCATTATTGTACAAATTGTGTATAAAATACTATTTTTAATGCTAAAATTACAGAATAAATAAATGAAAAGAAAAAGAATAAAATATTGCAAATATTTTACGACCCAAAACCTCGAGACTTAGGCATCTCGATGACTAGGTCGACAAGGAATAAAGTAGGGGGAGATATGGGCCAAAAACCAATAAAAATTCCCTTTATTTAATTCATTCTTTATGTATTTTAGGACTTATTTTTAGTTCCACTTTTTATACTTCAAATAAAGAAACTTTGTACATGAAAGCTGTAGATAATTAAATAAAGAAAAATACAAAATTGAGTTCACATAAAAATAATGT
Source organism: Ottelia alismoides (assembly GCA_037367405.1). NCBI lineage: Eukaryota > Viridiplantae > Streptophyta > Magnoliopsida > Alismatales > Hydrocharitaceae > Ottelia > Ottelia alismoides. The sequence continues at coordinate 308,971 of JAZKJV010005394.1, read as the reverse complement.
AGAGATAAAAAGTTATGATCTGAATAAGATTCCAAAATCCCAACTTCCCAGACCTGTATCTCTCAAATAAAAACTCGAAATGTGTCAAAATCACCTTTAATTGTATATAACATTTAATAAACTATTTAATGAAGGTGGTTTCATATTTTTCATAGTTACGATTTGACAGTTGAGTTTTGGACCCTTATTGTATACTTACATCGATTAAAATATCCCTTTTATTTATTATTTATTATTTTTATAATTTTATATTTTTATAATTTGCAAATATTATTTATAATTAATGTATATATTAAAATAGGAATAAAAACATAAAGAAAACACAAGAATAAAATACTTGTACAAAATACATAGGTATAATACCTATAAGTACACATACAGAATAAACACATCTATTTATTTAATTATATAAAATACGTCAGAAAAATAAAATAAAAATATAGTTAAGTATATAAAAAATTTTATGAATTTATAAAATGATAAATAAAATTAATAAAATTAAAAATACAAAATAAAAATAAAATATTAAAATTTATAGATAAATATACTTATATAGATCATAAACGGTAACTTGTAAATTTATATTAAAAAAAATCATAATAAAATAATTTATAAAATAATAAACATTTTTTATTTAATAATCTAAAATTAATAAAATCATTTATTATTTTTAAACGAATTTTTAAATCTTTTTTCCAGGGAATTTTCTGGTTGGTCCACGAGAACTAATTAGAGCTGTCCTCTGGTTGACCTCGGTCAACTTTCTAACCAGGGTCTAGCTTTTGTCAGAATGTTGGTTTCCACCTGACTTCGCTATTTTTTGAAAGCCGATCCTTTCACCCTTTTGCATCGCATCCTCTTTGACTTTTGTCCCCTGTATAATGGTCTTTCATGCCTAGTGATTTCTTCAGGGCGTGAGTCGTTGAATCGCCTGATCTCGCTCGATCTTGGAGTCGGCCCGTTGATGAATCCTTATTCATCACTCTTTATTCTTTTATTTTAGCTATTTATCTTGGCAAAGTATCATGCATATAGTTGTAAATACAGTAGATTAGCAATAAGCATGCATTTGTTAATATCTCATAATTAACATGTATTTATGCAAAAATAAAATAATAAAGAATCAAAGAAAAAGAAGTGAATATTTAGAATAAATATTGTTGTGACCTGAACCCAAGAGAGGGTCTAGAATGGGCCCGATCGCCAAATAAAATAAGTAGAGAGAGATAGGGCCACTCTACCTTGTACATACATATCACCTATGTATATATCTATATTTATAATTTATTTTGATCAAAAATAAAATAAAAAGGCATTCTCATCCCCTTGTATATATTTCTATAAATAAAACAAAAATTAGAAAAATAAAATATAATAAAACTCTCTCTCTCACCTTGTATATAATACATGTGAACATGTAGCTTTCCCTATTTTATTTTATATTTGTAAATAAATAATAAAAATAAAAACAAAAATTATTTCATACTCCTAAAATTATGTTGTCAATAAAATAAATACAAAATTGGAGTATTTGTGTAAAAATAAGAAATAAAAATAAATGTACAAAATACATAGGTATTTTATACATGTATATAATATACTATCTTGTATATACCATAAATTATTTTCATAAAAATAAATAAAAATCACAAAAAAATAGTTTAGAAAATAATTGTGTGAGTGTTGATTTTTGAGTTCTTTTATTCTTTTTCTCATATTTTAAAAATCATGAAAAATTTGAAAAATTAAAAGCCATTGTTTTCTTTATTTTTCTTGGATTCCCAACTACTTCGTAGCTTTTGCATCACGTGCTCCTTGTGTTCGACCCTGGTAGCTATACCAGGTAAACTAAATTAGCGAGACCGCTGTCTATGTTTGATTGCTTGATTTCTATTTTGGTGGTCTTCTTTTCTTGATTGATTGCATTTTGTTGTTTGGGTCGTAACGACCGTATTTATTCCTTAACCTGAGTAGCAAAAGACGTGTCATCCCCCGTCAACTCATTCAAAAAGACCCTCGACCTTCCTTGACCCCTTGATCGCTCTTCCACCGCTCAATCCTCGACCTAGTACCCCGGCGACCTTCCTGGATACAGCAGGAACCGGTCGCACCCTTCAGGAGGTCGAGGAGGTGTCGAATCGAGTCTGATCCACTCACCGGAGTGCGTCGTCAGATCCATCCTCGGGCATCACCTTGGCGAGTCTTTTCTTTCTTCTTTTGTACTCTTTCAAGCCCTTAGGATCACAGTAGCTCTCCGTCGCACATCACTCTCATCGAATCTCTCCCGATCACAGCCAGAATCACCTTGTTCTACGCCTGGCCGCACTTTGAGTTTCGCCGACCGCCATAGAACTCCACGTTCACGTCATCTGATCATTTCCACCTCTTCGCGGGGTCGAGGCAACTTGCCCTCGACCCTTTCACCTATCTCCTACAGGTCCGAAGCCCAAACAAGCACCTGTGGGTCATTTTGCCCACCCGCTGGAGATACCTGGGAGCCTTCATCTCCTCCGCCCCTGGAGGGAACGCCACTGCCCTCCGGCGACCTTTGATGCCTCCAACCGATAGACGAAGCCTGCAAGAGTCGGCGAGGCCCTTTCGGAGCTTCAGACGATCACGGAGGAGGAAGATCGAGGCAGGAGAACTTCGGCGTGCCAGAGTTCTTCCATGTTCTTGCTCTCCATTTTTCTGCCGTTAGATTGACGGCCCGCCCCAGACCGTATCTTAGTCGTGAGATCAGCCCCAGCATCGACCGTCGGATCCACTTCGGGCGATCTGATCTCTGCCGTAGGGTTGCGAACCGTCATCGGCCTCCCTTGCGCTGCCACGTGTTAAGTGAAGTTGGCTCGGCCGTTGGATGCGCATAGGTGTGGGTATTTTGCTTCTTAATCCACGCATATTTTTGTATTTAATATTTGGACCAAAAACTTTCAGTTGGTTCTAATTTTATTTTGTGACATTTGCAACAAAACCCATGTGCTTTCTTTGTTCATTATTCGGTCTATGCCACGTCACCTCACGTGACGTATCACGTGAGGCGGGTATTTTGCGGTTGGAACCTTCGAGTTTTGCATATTTTGGATTAATCTTGTGATTCTGTAATGCAGTTATAATTTATTTGGATAATTGCAAGATAGCCCTTGGATTTTAGATATTTACATTTCAATCCCTAACAGGGGCGCACGTGGGTGTACACGTGATTTTGGTCATTTTGTAGGGATGCCCTCAAGGGTTTATGTATTTATATTCAGTCTAGAAACTTTTTGAGCACGTTTAGTATTTTTGGGAGAATTGCACTGAGGCCCTTAAACTTTTGCATATTTACAATTATACCCTTATCAGAATGCAATTTCTTTTTGTTCTTCTATTTATTTCATGCATTTCAAAAATCTTAAAAAATCCCAAAAATTACCGTAGGCTCCTGTTGCATTCCTCTACCACACCATATTTCTATTTTAAATTTTTGCTTCATTTTAATATATTCTAAAAAATAAAAAACAAGCATTTTCAGATCTATTTGCATTCTAAAATATCTAAAAATATAAAAACTTGCTGAATTTTTTTTTAAAAAAATTATATTTTCTGTATTTGAGTGTCTTTTGTCTTTAGACCAAGAATCACTAAAAAATATAAAAGAAAAGTCATAAAAACATAAAAACTCTAAAAACCTTCATAAAAATATTAAAAATCCACAAAAAATCAGAAAAATATTTTCTATTTCTAAATTTTTTTATTTTATTCTCTTTAATAAAAAAATTAATTTAAAGAATTTTTGAATCTGTTTACTATTTTTTCATCTCCATTTTAGTCTCAACTATTTATTTTATTCCCTATTTTAAGTATTTTTAAATTAAAAATACCAAAAAATTAGTAAAAATAAAGAAAAACTACAAAAACATCAAAAATTATAAAAAGCAATAAAATATTTTATTTTCTTATTTTTTCTTATTTTTACCTAATTTTATAAATACCTTACCTATCTTTTCTTTATTGTATATATATCTTATTTTATATTCTAAAAGAAAAAGAAAATATAAAAAATATAAAAAAATCAAAAAATTAAAAATTCAACATAAACTATAAAATCAATAAAATAAAATAAAATAATTTTATAAAATTAAAAACCCACAAAAACTTTCATTTTGGTTAAGTATCAGAAAGGACATCGAGTGCTTGATTCTTGTCTTGCATACTTTACAGCTTCGCTTCCTTTGTTCAACCCCTACTAGCTTGCCACTATACATTTTTAGTAGGGTATAATAAATTTTAACTCCTGCTCTTAGTTGCTTGATTATTTGTGTGGGTTAATTGTTGATCAACGAGAAGGTTTGAGTAGTCACCTCAACGACAATGTGCCTGAATTGTCAGGCCATTACTTAGCGACTCCCGCCTTTCCGTTTTTCACAAGGGCTTAACAAAAGACTCCTTTTGGGTTTACAACCAAGAGAGAAGGATCAAAAACAAAAAGGGGATGGAGTTTGGATTTTATACATGTGGGTTTTGGCCAAAAGGATGAAGAGATTGTGTGAGAGGGAGAAGGGGTTGGTGAGAAGTAGGGCATGGGCGAAGGGGAAAAATGGTAGGGCTGCGGAATGGTGGAAAGCTTGAGACGAATGGTGTAGTGGAGGATGCATGCGAAGAGGGAGAAGAAGGCCTCCCATTGAGTTCTGACACGGGGATGGCTGAGGGGCTTACAGTTGACCTTGTGTCAACGAACGCCAGGTTTTGGTTGATCCACATGGACCAATCAGAAAAATGGGATTCAAAAGTCCCTTATAAAATCGATAAAAAAATATTAATTGATTTCATTATTTTTATTAAAATATAAAAATGTTTATTATTTTATGCAGTATTTTATTCTGATTTTTATTTTTTTATAAGTCAATTTATTATATGTTAGGGATTTTTACCCGGCAGACCCTATAATCTTTTTCAATTACCTCTACGACCTTTGAAACATCATAATTCCTCCCTCGACCCTGTAAAGTTGCTAACCCTCACCCGAAAGACCCCGCGGTTAAGGTCCGTTAAATTACCCGTTAAAATTAACCAGATTCCGTTATGTTCCTTTATATTATACCCATTTTGTTTATTAAATTTACATTGAGTGACACTCCATCATCAAAGATGCCCCCGACCCCACCCCCCCACCCCGCCAATGGAGGACCCGCCCCGCCCCACCGACGATGGAGCCCCCCCTATCGCTTGCTGCTTCCGATGGAGCCCCCCTTATCGTTGCTGCTTCCGATGGCCCGCCGCCGTCATTTCAGCACCAACCCACGTTGTTGCTGCTTCACCCCCCTCCCCAAGATGGAGGCCCTCCCCCCTGCCGCCGCTGCCTCTGCTTCTTCGCCGCTGGCCGCTGCTGCCTCGCCGCCACTCCCTCCCCCCCCTCTCCGATCGCCGCCGCCCTCCATCCAACCTTCCCCCGCTGAAACAACCCTGTGTCCCATGGGTCCTTCCCACCCGACCCTCCGTCGCCTCGCTCAGAAGAAGGAGACCGTGTCCCGCCGCCTTCCCCCTCCCCCCATCAACCCACCCGTGTCCTTTGCCCCCGCTGAGGCCCGGCCCGCCGCCCTTTGACCCCCTGCCTCCCCCGGCTGAGCACCCCTCCCTTTGTCGCCGATGCTTGAGCCCCCACCTTTCTGTTGCCGCTTCAGGCCCCCACTCCCCCCGATGGAGCCCCCCTGCCGCTGCTGCTTCAGCCCACCCCCCCACCCACCCACATGTGTCCTTTGCCCCCGCTGAGGCCCGACCCGCCGCCCTTTGACCCCCTGCCTCCTCCGGATGAGCACCCATCATTCCTTTGCACCCCGCCCCCCTTCCCCTAGTCGCCGCTGCTTCAGCCCCCCCTCCTCCCCTTTCCGTTGCCGCTTCAGGCCCCCACTCCCTCCGATGGAGCCCCCCTTGCCGCTCCCGCCGACGATGATGGCCCACGCACCCCTCCCCCCACGAACGTCTGCAGAATTTTTTTTCTATTCTTTATTTTTTTGGCTAATCGTAACCGTTCGATGGTAAATTGGTTAGGTTAACTCAAGATTAACTCAAGCATTTGACTGAAATATAGTTAAAATTGATGGCATGGTTTGTTGGGTAAGACAGAGCAAGTTTACGAGGTCGGGGGAGGAATTAAGATGTTTCAAAGGTCGTAGAGGTAATTGGAAAAGATTATAGGGTCTTCCAGGTAAAAATCCCTATATGTTAATATTTACATGCATATATATAGGTATATATACATGAATTTTGCCTATTTTATTTTTATTTTGTATTTTGAATTTTATTATTATTTATATGTATTTTATATGTTATAACTTATTTATTTATATATTTTAATTTATTTTTCTGAATTCATTTATTCACTTAAATAATTAAGTGCATATATTATAGAGGTATATTATAGGTATATTTTACCTATATATTGAAGTATATTTTTAATATATTTTTCATGGTTTCTTCTTATTTTTATTATTTACATGTATTTTAATCAATATTGAAAAATATAAAAATATAATAAATTGAAAAACAAAAAGAATAAATACAATAAAAATTATATACATGTATATTTCATAAATGGGGGTCCAGAAGCCAACTTTTGCATCTTAACTTCAAATTGAATGAAACCACTTCATTAAATATATTTTTTAGTTTTATGAATAATAATCAATTTTGAATATGTATGGAGAAGATACATGTCTGCAAAGTTTTGTTTGTAGCTTTTTATTCTATGTGTCTCGGGCACACTGTCCATTATTTTTGAATGGAATAAATTTTGTATTTTTCTTTGTATTTTATTGTACAATATTCATGTAGGTATTTATTATATATTATATAAAAATAGGAAAAAAACTAGGTCCTAAAATATAATTATTGGGCTTTAAAATAAGGGTTTCTAAGTTGTGTTTTCTGTACAATTGGCTGCCTTCTTTCTCCCTACTTTATTTCTGGTTGATCAAGTCATCATGATGACTGGGTCTCAGGATTGAAAACTCAGATTTTGCAAGGGTAAAATATTCTACACAAGGAGGGAACACTTTCGCTGAGGCTATCATTCATGAAACCTAAATAATTCAAAAAGTAACCTATAGTAATCAAATAAATAAAGCAATGCAAAGTAGAATATATGGATCAAAATTTATTATAACCCTACAACGAATGTATGCAGTAGGCAAGCATGTAGGGTGTCGAACAAAGGGAACAAGTTAATGTAGCAGTTATAATATTTCGAAATAAATATTGAATAAATATTATAGGTATATTTGTACAATATTCACTCACTTAATTATTCAATGTTTTTGTTGGTTTTTAATTAAATAATATACATTTTATTTAATTATATATATGTGTGTGTGTTTGTTTAAAGTTTTAAATTTTAAATTTTTATTTTTTTATATTTGTCTGATTTTGAATTTCTTTTTCTTTTTAATTATATAATAAAGGTGTATAAGAGTATATATATGTGTGTGTATGTGTGTAATACGTATAATAAAGATAATATATAATGCAATAAATATAATAAATGCAAAAAAATAAAAAAAATACCTAAAAACAGTCCTTCTATTTTTTAAAGGGATTTAAAGTATTTATAAGGTATTTATAAGAATTACTAATAATATTAATTATATATAATAATACAGATGTATATAATACAATATAAGGTATTATAATTATAAATATATAATCAAAATTTACAAAATAAAATATTTTGTTCTTTTTATATTTTTCTTATGTTTTTATGACTTTTTTGGATGTTTTTTCTAAATTTTATGAATTTTTAAAGTCCAAAATATACAAAATCAGGGACTTAATAAATAGGTTGAATTGTTTGGAGATTTAAAAATACTAAAGGGGGACAAAATTCCTCAAAAATAATTTTAATATGTAGAATAATATATATATTTATAATAGAAACACCTTTGGGTTTTATAAAAATATTTTGAAAATTTTTTAGGATTAGAAAGGGGTTTGCTAATTTTTAGAGTTTTTGATATTTTTTGTAATTTTTGTCATGGAGTAATAAAATAGTATAATAAAACTAGGTAATTTTTTGGAATTTTTAATTATGGTTTCATAATTTTTTGTATTTTCTAAGGCGAACAAGGGCTAAACATGCTCTTTTTTAATTTTAATAAATATACAATGCAGATGAATTGTAAAATAAATTACTTGGCGTGGACAAGCATATCATCAGGCATACGATCATATTTTTTCATGTTTTTTGATGTATGAGAGATATTTATGGAAAATAGATAAACATGCACAAAAATAATTAAGCTAGTAGGGGTATTCTTGCAATTAAAAATAAATACAAGGGGCATGTGCAAAAATATCAGAAGTTTTACACTAAAAGTTTATTTTTATAAACTAATTCAAAATACACAAAGTAGAGGGGTTTTAAGTAAATTATCCAAATCACTTAGGAAGCCACGTGAGCTAAGTTGGTAGGAGACCAACTTGTAATCAACAATAAATACATGGGCTTCCATGCAACTTTTCCACTACTTTTTGAATGTTATACAGTATTTACAATACTATTAATGAAATACAAAAAATGGAGGGGGTTTTAATGCAAATATACCACTTAAATCCACTGGATCTAGCTGTCGCATGCTTTACATGTGGAAGATCACTCAGTTTGATTGGTGCACCGTTTCACCTGATTTGGATGCTCCAGATTAGATCTGGAGCATGGCGATGATCGGACGACTCAAACTTGCGATGGATGAATAGATGAAGAACACGACATGTGCTTTCTTGGATCTTTGATTCTCGGTGACTCCTAGGATCTTGCTTCGTTATGGCGATGGCTATGGACTCCTGGCAGGGCTCCGCATGTGCAGATAATCTCAAATGGACATGATAAATCCCAGGGACTTTTGATGGCTCCAGGTGACCTAGGACTCGCTCAGATCCAATCTTTGGCTCCAGAAGGATCCCTTGGGGACTGAGACCTACACCAAAAGGTAAAGAAGAACGAGGGCCACTCCCTTGGCTCATCCTTGAAGTTGGAAGAGGGATAGATGAGGCAGACGACAGAGATCTTACGAGCGATGATGAGTGGAGCTCGAGAGCCCTTGATTTGTACACGATCAAGGAGGAAATGGTGGAGTGAGGTAGAGAAAGCGAAAGGGAATGAGAGGGGTGAAATCAAGCCACGAGATCAGTCGGATGGTGGTTTATTTGGTATGGAGCTCAAGATCCAGGTCAAATTGAGGATCCCAAAATTAAACCTAACTAGACTATGAAATGCAAAATTAAAAGTGCAAAATAAAACCTAATGACTAAATTTACCTAAAAATGAAAGGAAAAGGGGACTCGACTGGGTTGGGGACCCAGGTGGCTGAACCTCACAGCGGAGCATCAGAGATGGCTGGATCAAGCTCCGATGGCCTTTCTCCTCGTAGAAGAAGGGCAAGAGATGCTCCCTGTCACTGAGCTCCTCCTTGTGGCACAATCTGAGGGGTTAGGAAGCTCTTAGGAGTGATCAAAAAGCAAAAAAAGTGATGAGGGGTGAGTTTTATAGAGTGGTGGACAGGAGGAATTTGATGTGCGATGGAGCGACGATAGGTGGAGATGAGGAGGTTGACGCAGAGGATAGATATGAAGGCTCCATAGGGGTGGAGAGCTCGAGATGCAGGAGGCGTGGGATATTGAGATGCAACCGGATACAGATATATTTATACCAATCTGTCGTCATATCTACTTTTAAGAGGATATGTATATGATTTTTTTTATTTTAGCAGGTACGGATATGCATATGGATATGAGATTTAATTTTTTTGCGGATACAGATAAGGATACATATATTTTTTTCAACTGTTTTGAGGATATGGATACCGATATGGTTACATATTTTTTTTGACGGATACAAATATGGATATCCACATTGTTGAATCTGTGTTCATATTGTATATACGTACATCAACTTTTGTGTGTATATCTCCAAATATGTTATATGATTAGTTGTAATATATTGCATCTGGAGTCATTTTCAAATATGTGAAGAAAATATAAATCTCTACATTATTTAATTATTTATTACATAGTTATTAAACATAGTATAATACTATAGTCTCTTTTTGTATTTTATTGTATTCTAGTTTATTCATTTTGATTTAATTATCTATTAGTTTTAAATCTACGAAACAATCCTACCAAAAAGAAGAATTTTATGAGGGTCATACAATCTCACAAGGCGAAACTGCAGTCGATGGGTTGGAGACCCAGGTGGCTGAACCTCACAGCGAAGCATTGAAGATGGCTGGATCAAGATCCGGTGAGCTTCCTCCTCATAGAAGAAGGGCAAGATATGCTCCCTATCACCGAGCTCCTCCTTGTGTCACAATCTGATGGGTTAGGAAGCTCTTAGGAGTGATCAAAAAGCAAAAAAGTGATGAGGGGCAAGTTTTATAGAGTGGTGGATAGGAGGAATTTGAGGTGCGATGGAGCGACGATAGATGGAGATGAGGAGGTCGGCATGGAGGACAGACGTGGAGGCTCCATGGGGGTGGAGAGCTCGAGATGGAGGAGGCGTGGGATATTGAGATGCAACCGGATATGGATATATCTATATCAATCTGTCATCATATCCACTTTTAAGAGGATATGGATATGAATTTTTTATTTTAGCAGATACAGATATGCATATGGATATGAGATTTTATTTTTTTACGGATGCATAGAAGGATACAGATATTGTTTTCAACTTTTTTGAGGATATGGATACCGATATGGTTACATATTTTTTTGACGGATACAAATATGGATATCCACATTGTTGAATCTGTGTTTATATTGTATATACGTACATCAACTTTTGTGTGTATATCTCCAAATATGTTATACGATTAGTTGCAATATATTACATCTGGAGTCATTTTCAAATATGTGAAGAAAATATACATATCTACATTATTTAATTATTTATTACATAGTTATTAAACATAGTATAATACTATAGTTTCTTTTTGTAGTTTATTGTCTTCTAGTTTATTAATTTTGATTTAATTATCTATTAGTTTTAACTCTACCAAACAATCCTATAGAAAAGAAGAATTTTACGAGGGTCATACAATCTCACAAGGCGAAGCCGCAGTCGATGTAATGACTACTCATGAAACTCAACTATTTCAACAATTAACCCAAAATTAAGAATGAAGCATGAAAATAAATGTGTGGAGTCAAAATTTATTATAACTCTACGAATGATGTGTATAGGTGCAAATATGTGTAGAGTGTCGAACGCAAGGAGTAACAGGAGATCGGGGAAAATTAATTCCAAAAAGTGTGTTCTTCTTGTCTATTTGTTTTTGCAGGTTTTTGAAATTATATTCCTTATTTTTTGTTTATATATTTTTTTATTGTTTTTAATTTCTTATTTTATATTTTATTTTTTATCTTTTCTGATTTTTATTTTCCTTTTCTTTTTTATAAAAGATATATAAAATATATAAATAATATATAAGGCTATATATACAATATAAGGTAATATATAAAAATATTAATAAAAAACTAAAATATAGAAAATAATATGTTTTTGGATTTTACATGTTCTTTTGTTATTTTTTTGATTTTTAGATAATTTTGCTATTTTTTATGGATTTGTAAAGACAAAATTATCCCAAATCGGGGATTAAATAAATAGCAGAATTGAAATGAAGATTAAAAATAACAAATAGTATCAGAATTTCTTCAAATCAATTTTAATAGATAAAAAATAATATAAAGAAAATTATAAAATAGGAAAAAAATGATATTTTTGGATTTTTGGAGAATTTTTTAAAATTTTTCAATGGATTTGGGTTTTTATTTTTATGACTTTACTTTTTCTATTTTTAATAATTTTGGTCTGAAGGCTCAAAATTCTTAAATAAGTAAATTCTATTTTTTAGGAATTTTCAAAATGTTTTTATATTTTATGGGTTTTATAAGTCAAACAGGGAAAAATCATGATCTTTTGATTTTTAATAAATACTAAAATTGTTTAAAATTTAAAACCAAAAAGATGGCGTGAACTACAAGCAACCAGATACCTAATCCTATTTTTTGGAGCAGGGATGATATATTTAATCAATAAATATCATCAACTAAAATGCATGTACTAGCAGGGGCATATATGTAATTAAAATTAAAGTCCAAGCCTCTCATGCAATTTTCTAAAGGGCCCTCACTTACCACGTGTCGCCTCCACAGTCGTTGATGACACTTTGTGATGGACGGTTGGGATTAAATCCTAGCGGCTGATCTGAAGATTAAGAGGAAGAGCATCCAACAGTAGCCGTGGTATTTGGAAACAAAAGGCGATCAGACGTCTGGGAGGATGCTTGGAAGAATAGGGAAGAATTCCCGTTCTTCCGAGCTTCGATCGGATCTAGCACGAGCATCCGACCACCTGGATCACAGCAGAAGTCTCCAATAGCTTCAGGGGGTCCTCCCACACCAGTGAAGGGTCTCAAAAGGGTGCGAGAGGTCTCGATGACGTCCGTCGGAGCACCTCAACCTAGGGGCTTCTTCCTGCCTCGATGAGCCTCGGAGAGGTTTCCTTTTAGGTTCTTTCCTATAGGGGTTAGCTCACAAAAATGGGGCAAAGCTCGAGCGAGCTCTAGAAGGGAGAATGAGCGGAGGATGAAGGGTATGGGGTCCCTCTACTGAACGACAGAGGAGGAGGGATAGTATCACTCGTTCTGAGCAAGAACGAGGTGGTTGAAGGTGCATCGGACGTCGAGAAGGTAGAGAGGAAATAAATGAGGTGGCTGGTGAGTCAAGTCACGGTTAGAAGCGGGCGGAGATGGTTCGTCGGAGCAAGCCTCTGACGAACTACGAAATGGCTATTTTAAGCTAAAGCGATTAATAAAAAGCTAAACTAAGTGCATAGAAGAAAACCTAAGACTAAAATCTAACTACAAAGTGAAGAAACGAACCTCGAGTCAGCTAGAGCCGACGAGATGAAGACCTCACAGCGGTGCTCTGCTGGAGATGATGGAATGCACCTTAGCCTTTGCTTGGCCTCATTACAATCGACTGGAGAAGCTCCTATCACCAGCTTCGAACCAGAGCACAAGAGAGGTGGTCAAAATGGGGCCCAAAGGGATTAAAAATCAAAGGGAGGATCAGAGGAGGTTTATATGCAGGTGATGAACATGGGCCAAAGAACGAGGAGGCATGATTGATTCAGAGTTCCATTCCTCGAGGAATCATCCCTGTGTATAGAGGGAAGATCGAGGAAGAAAAGTGGTGAAGGAATCAACCCAAATGGATGAATAGATCCTTAGGGGATAATCGAGGAAAGTGAGACAAACACTAGGTCTGACAAGCTGTAGCGCTAGGTCAACTAGCGGAGCAACTTGGTTGGTCCACGTGGACGAACCAGGAAAAACCTTGCCTAAAATTATTTATAAAGTCATTAATAAATAATAAATGAATTTATTAAATTAAAGTTATAAAATGAAAATTGTTTACTATTTTATGTAATATTTTAATATGTTTTTTATTTATTTCTAGGAGTTAATTTATTACAAGTTCATTTTTAGGGTGTTATTTACATGTATATTCATCTATGTTTTGTGTATTTTATTTTTATTTTGAATTTTGATTTTATTATTTTATTTTCTTATTTTATATATTTATAACTTATTTTTATATACATAAATATATTTTTATTATATTTTTCTGCTATAATATTTACACATAAATAAATAAGGGTATTAATTATATAGGTGTATATGTATTTCATTTATGTATTTTTGGGTATTATTTTACTTTGTGTCTTCTTTACGTTTTTATTCTATTCATAAATATGTGCATATAGTATAAATAATATTTACAAAATTATAAAAATATACAATTCAAAAAATAATAAAGAATAAATAAAATGAACATTTTATATAGCTAAAGTATACAATAAGGGTCCAAAACCAAACTTTCACACCTTAATTCCAAAAAATATGAAACTACCTTCATTAAATAACTTATTAAGTTATATGCAATTAAAGATGATTTTGATACATTTTGGGTTTTTATTTAGGAGATATGGGTCTGAGAAGTTAGGATTTGATATTTTATTTAGAGTATAAAAAGTACACTATATATTATTTTTATATGAAATTAATTTTGTATTTTTATTTGTATTTTTATCTACAACTTTTATGTACAAAATTTATTGATTTGAGGTATAAAAAATAGAAAATAAATTGGTCCCAAAAATAGGTTATTGAGGAATAAATGAATGAGATTCTTATTGGATTTTGGTCCTTATCTCCCCTATTTTATTCCTTGTCGACCTAGTCATCATGATGCCTAGGTCTCGGGGTTTAGGGTCATAAAATACCTTTGGTATTTTATTATTTTTCTTTTTTCTTTATTCTATAATTTTGGCATTTAAAATAGTATTTTATATACAATAAATGAAACAAATAATGAATGTTAAGTTGTACAAAATAATGCTATTTACATGCATTAGTTAGGGTTTTTAAGGCCAAAATGATAAAATAAAGGTGATGAAATGGAGACTCACCACCTACCAAATGTAAGCATTATAATTTAGAAGGCATTTCTTATGCGCGGGATAATCCGTTTCCATTTGTAAAATATCCACATTTGAATCATGATTATTTATTTCCATATCAGTTCCGTATTTAAAGATATGGTTTGCAATTTTCAATATCCGCAATTTATCCATTTCTATATTTGTATCCGTATTTTAAAATTGATAAGGACATGGTAACACATATATCTGCATCTGTATCCGTTTGTTTGCATCCCTAATATTGAGTGAAAATGGGAGAAGTGGCTGGCTTATGAAGTCTGACACCAAGTCAGAGGATGGGGGAAGGATAGTTGACCTGGGATCAATTGTCGAAGGGCTTTGGTTGGTCCACATGGACCAACTAGATTAACAAGAAAAAAACAAAAATCATAAAAATCTAAAATGGGTGTTTTATACCTTCAAAAAAGTAGGTTTTTAATTTGCATCTTTTGCAAAACTTTTTTCTACAATATTTTAGATAACATCATTTTGATAAAGTTTTATAATTTGAGTTTTTATTTTGAGGTCTCCTATTATTTATTTAAAGCATATTCTCATTGGGAGACACTCTCTTTTTTATCATTAGCCCACGTCATCCACTTGCCAACCACTAAAAGACAAAAAAATTGAAATAACCCACTCCCATTGGTGGAGGCATCCCCCAATAGCCATCATCCCTTTCATTCCTTCTACCAAATAAAGGACTCTCAACTCCCATTTTTTTAAATCATCCACCATTAGAGTCTTCATTCTAGCCTCTCTACGTCCATTATGACAGAGTGAAGGTTGGAGGCAAAGCCACGATGAAGGGAGGATTCTTTGGTGTGATCCCGTGGTGTTCTTTCTCCATTGTACCATGGAGTTTGTCTCTGTCAAGCCTTTTCTCTACTGGAATCGATGCCATGATCGATCATTCTCATCGGAGAATCGATCACCATCGGAGACTACCTTCACATGCTATGTTTTCCTTCTTATAGGTAACTATAGATTTAGTTTTTCTTCTTCTTGTAGTGTAACAACCCATCATATTCAACTTTTATTCATCCTCCTCGACATGTATAACTCATCACCACCGCCATCCTCCACTATTCTGCGTATCTCCCCACACAAACCTTTCCATCTTCGACCACATACTATGGACAGAGCATCTCCTTCTTCCCTCACCAAATTGAAGGAAAACCCACTCACATCCCCATTTTTGTATACATAACATCTTGGTCGAGTTTTATACTCGAGCCCTTCTTCTAATCACAGGTACATCGAAGCATCTCCACAATGTCACACGTCATCGGCTCTCGGATTGGCCTTCTTGTTGTTGGCATCCAAAGGAAGAAGAAGAATGAAGGGGTTGGATAACAACCAACAGACTATGAAGTTATCAAATTTTTATTTATTTTTGGCATTTTTCATTGCATCAGGATATGTTGTATTCACGGAAGAAAATGCATTGTTCTTAATTATAGATGTTTGTACATAAGGATCGCTAGAAGATGAGCCATCATGCAAAATAGGCAAAAATGTATCTATATGAGCTTCGACTTTGTCAGACTGGGATTGAAGTGTTGCTGGTGTGAGCTCCTCCGTGGATGGACCTTCTTGGCTTTAGCTCTTCTTTTTCTTTTTGAAATTTTTGTTTTGTTGATTTTTCTGTTGTTTTTCCTCTTGGTGGTGGTGGTGGGATGGTGCTGGTGCTACTCTTCCATCATCTTCTTCCTCACCCGGCTCTTCTGCTGGACTGGTTGATGTAGAAGATGAGTCTCCAAAAGTTTCTTTATTCTTCCCCTTGGCGATTACAAACGTATGCAATATCATGCTGCTCCTAAGAGTCTCTACATGAGACAAAACATAATATGAAATATCTGACTCTGCAGGACCGGACTGGATATTACAAACTACCTGCTCTTTCCTCTTGAAATTATTGGGGTTCGCCTCAACCTATGCTGGAATCAGAGTTTTGGTGGCAGTGAGGTCGTTGAGCTTCTAGGACATTTTTGCTAGGCTTTTTTGACAAGTTGGGCCAAGTAGTCCAGGGATGGGTTTATAGGTGCTGCCTTAGATGATTTCACGTGCTGACCATGCTGTGAGTGATACTGTGGTGACTGGAAAAAATGAGAATTGTGAGGAGGGAGTTGCTGGTGATGAAATTGCTAAGGAGGAGGCTATTAATTCTGAGAAGCAACCACGTATTGGTGATGCGGTTGGTATTGGCGGTACGCTACTGATATTGTAGATTCGGTATCCAGTTGTTCTGATATGGAGGAGGCTATTGTTATAGAGTCTGGTTCTGGAAAAACCTTCCACCTGAAGGTTGGTGGTATAGCCTGATAGCCGATGACTGGCCATGTTGGTGTCCTCCTGGATGGACCAGTTGCGCATCATTGTTCCATATGCCATTGGCCTCTTGGATCTATGGCAGTGGTGGAGAAAATGGATCATAACATGGGGGCTGGGGCTTTGGCTGGTATACAACAATCTGTTGGGATAATTACGGAGGTGACTGATCAGGTGCCTGCCTGTAGTATATGTGCTGGACATGAGGCTGACCTGAACTCTGCTGAGGTTGATGAGGTGATGGTGATCCTTTGGCTCAATGGGAGTTGCGACTACCGAACTCACAGATTGGACGTCATTAATGGTGCCAATCAATAGCTCCAACTACTTTGAAATCTGATCTAACTTGTCCATGTAATGCGCCCTTTGTTCGATCATGATAACTTCTCAAGGTCATGTGATCACTTTTCAATTATGTCCACTTTGGGCCGGTGGCTCCCTATGATGCTGAGGTTGGAGCTCTCATTCATGTCCGCTTCACTAGATGCCGACATGTTGACGGGATTATGGTGGGTTCAAGGCTATCTCTAATAAGTGCAGGATGAGGATAGAGCGGCCTCTCCTTCGACCATCTCTTTAAATATCTGCCATACGATGTTATCATCCTTATTGAAGTGAGAACCACAACATGCGACACCCACTAGCCGCTCTCTGGAGCCAGGTCCTCGAAAAAATGTTGGACGAGGCTGGTCCGAGGAAAGTCATGGTGAGGGTAATTCTCCTATAAATCTCTAAATCTCTCCTAGGCTTCATGGATGGACCTGTGAGATCTCTGGGAGAAATTATTGATATGAGCTCACGTCTAGTTGAGATGACCAAGTGGGTAGTATTTCTAGAAGAATGCAGACTTCAATTCCTCCCAGGTCATCATGACCATCCCCAAATGATTAATCCAATAAAGATCCTTGAAGGTTAAAGGGGGACGCAGTCATCTTGACTACACCTAATGGGATGTTAGGGTAGTAAGTGGTGCGGCAGATGCAAGAGAATTATTGGAGATGGATAAACAACTCTTTGTTGATGTTCCCATGGAAAGAGGGAAGAAGATCAAGAAATTGAGGCATCAATTCAAAATGTCCGTGGACTATGGGGATCTTTATCCACTATGTCATCTAGACAATGCCAGGATTGTATGTTTCTTTGAGATTAGGCTTGGGAACCTCTCTCCTCACCTCATCGGCAGGTCCTTCACAGGGTCCATCTCCTTTTTCATCGTCTAGTCCTTCTCCTCCTCCTTTGTTCTTTCTTTCTCTCTCTCCTCATATCATTTAACATTTCTTGAAATGTAACCAGGGTAAGAACCTGATCTGTCAGCTGCTGCTGGATGGCTTGAATGGATGCGAGCAGTTGTGCATTGTCCTTAATCTGGCTAGTTTGGTCCCATTTCCTTTCCTTAAGGAGTCATCTCTAATTCAAAATCAGAGGAATTAATCTGAACAGGGTCCAGTACTGTCTCTGGATCTACACATGGAAAGGTACCTCGATTAGTCTGGCAAATTGTGGTACTAGGTGGAATGGATGATCTAAAATTATGGTCAATTCTAGATGTATATGAATGAAGCATTCGATATGGGCTGAAATCGATCTCCATCCAAAAGGGGTGAATGGTGGGACAAGAGTAATCCTGATTTATTTGAATAGAGGAAGAAGTCGAGGAGTCTGGAGATTGGTTCACAAGATCCGAACCGGGTTCTTGAGAATCGCCTCGAATTATTGAAGATGTTGAGCTCATGGAATCGATGTGGGTGTCAGTGGGGTCTCGACTAAATCATCTATAAGAAGACATCTTGGATAGGATAGGAGTAGATGAGGAATGGAATATAGTGATGAACAATAGATGAAGAGAAAAATAGTGAAAGGCTCATAATGAGTGAGGCAAGAAGAAATGAAATAGACAAAATGAAAAATGATAATGCGTAGGATTGGATCTTTGACCTGAATCCTAATTCAAACAAACATCAAACAAAGTGGATTTACCAACCCTACATAAGTGAAGTCATGAGAGTTTGCTATTTTTATATTTTCAATTTTATTTTGTTTTCAAGAAAATCTTATAGTAAGTCCTTAGTTGGCTAACCCTATAGAAGAGTGAGTACTGCCAAAAAAGTATCACGTACTTCCCACTTCCTTTGTAACATGTATCCTGCACTTTTTTTCAAGAGAATCCCTACTATTGGATCTGGATCCACTACCCAGCCAAAGAATAGAAGAGGAAACCAATAGGTGAAACGAATAGTTCCCTAAAAAATGAGGTATGCAGACGTAAGACGATGATACAGACACACATGTGAAGTCGTGGCCTAAGCTCAATACTTCACACCATGTCAGATGTTCTACACAAGGAGAGAACATCATCATCAACAAGGCACTACTTACATATGTACGATAGAAGTGCTAATACTTCGTGAATCCAGTCAATAACTAGGCAGTATTTCAGGCTGGGTTTTGGGCTCTAATCCTTATGGGTCGTGCCTCCCTCAGTCTGGAATGTATCTGAAAATAATATGGGCTTTATGAACCCCAAATAAAGATGGTTAGCTGTGAATTTTAATTTGGTTAAGGTTTATTAAATAGTCCCCTTGTTTTAATTTTTATTTTCACTATTTTTTGATTATTTTTCAAGAATATCTTCCTAATGATTTTTTTGTTTTTTTTATTTTAAGTGATACAAAACTGGGAGAGAAGATGGAAAAATGTGCAAGTTGATACTAAGATGGGAATCTCACCTTATTATCTAATGATACATGCAAAGTAAGGGGACTTACAATGCTTCCCAACTCTCTCCATGCGAGATGTAAGGTAGAAATTTAAATTATTCTACATGCAAATGCAAGGAGATGAAATTGCCTAAGTAGGAGTAGTTATTATCAAGAAGAACCAATTGAGTTTTATCTAGATCTAAACATAGACTACATGCAAATATTAGGTGTTTGGACCTATTTTACTCGATCAAACAGTTCTCAAAATCTAAGGGCTCATTCAAAGAAAACAAAGAAAAAGAAGAAGGAAAACTTAAAATGCGGAAAAAAAGATAAATAAATGGAAAAATAGGGAGGATAAAATGGTAGAAGGTTAGAAAAACCCAAAAAAATACGATGAGGCCCCTAGGTGAACAATTACCCAGGTAATAGACCTCGAAGAGTGGCAATGTCCAAAATGTCCAAGTATCTGTATAGATACAAATAACTACAAAAGTAAGAAGTAACTCTCTCTCACAAAAATAAAAGAAAAAAATGCTACATTAATTTCTAATATTCTCTCTCTCTCTCGGTCTCTCTTCATTGCTCTCTCCAATCAACATACAGAGAAAAGGTTGATCTCCTTGCGACTCGGGTGCACTGGCTTCCTAAGAAGTTACCTTCGCCACGCGATCCCCCAGAAGAAATTCAACAAAGGAGAGGGTCAGATATAGATAAATAATTATTTATAAAAAAAGAAAATAATAGAGAAATAAATATGCAGATGAATAATACAATGAATCTTATCCTACATTGCTCCCCGGCAACGACACCATTTGATAATATGGATGAAAAACGAAGAGACGAGAGTCGCTAAATAATCAGGCTCACTATCGTTGAGGCGACTATTCAAACCTTCTCGTTTATCAATAATTAACCCACACAATCAATTAAGCAATTTAGAGCAAGGACTAAATTTTATTATACCCTACTAAGAATGTATAATGGCAAGCAAGTAGGGGTCGAACACAGGAAGCAAAGGAGTAAAGCAGGTTAATCAAAAGTTAACACCCTGTGTCTTGTGAATCACTTAGCCAAATTGAACATTTTGTAGGTTTTTAATTTTAAATTTTTTTGTTTTATTTTTTTAATTTTATAATTTTATATTTTGATTTTTAGTTTTCTGATTTTTAATTTTCTTTTTATATTTTATAATTTTTTTATATTTTCTTTTAAATAATAAAGTAGATCTATAAAAAAAGAAAAAGGGGATATAATATATATAGAAAATAGATAAAAATAAGCAAAAATCAGGAAATGATATCTTTTTGGACTTTTTATATTTTGAAAAAAAAAATTGTGATTTTTCCAAATTTTTCCTAAGTTTTTTGGTATTTTTAAAGGAAAAAAATACTGAAAACAGTGGAGAAAATAAAATGCTGAGACAAAAATGAGGATGAAAAATACCAAACAGACTCAAAAATTCCTCAAATTAATATGAATACAAAGAGAATAAAATAGAGAAAATGCAGAGACAAAAATTACATTTTTAAGATTTTCCTGGAATTTATTTTGTGAAGTTTTTAATAGTTTTGCTATTTTTAAGGATTTTCTTTTGTATTTTTTATGATTTTTGGTCTAAAGTTAAAACACACAGAAACACACAAAATGTGATTTTTTTGGAATTTTTAAGAAGTTTTTATATTTTTAGGTATTTCTAATACAGACAGTACTGAAAATGCATGTTTTTAAATTTCTATAAATATGAAAATGCAATAAAAATGCAAACTAAAAATATGGTGTGAAAGAGTAGCTAAACAAGAGCCTAAGTTAATTTTTTAGTGATTTTGAGGATTTTATAGATGCATGAAATAATTAAAGGAAACAAAAAGAAACTATACTGCTGGCAAGGGTATTTTTGCAAATAGTTAGAAGTCCAGGGGCTTGCGTGCAAATTTTCCAGAAAATTATAACTAAATAAACATATTCATGGATCAAGTATAAATACTAAAAGCCACGAGGGCTTCCCTGCAAAAACGCCAAAGTCCACGTGCCAAAACATGTGACCTATCGGGGACTAATATGCAATTATCACACATATCAGGGGTTATCTCCCAAAAGAGCCAAAATATTTATAACTGCAATAAAATCTTTCAGGGCTAAATGGTAATATCAGAAACCCGAAGGGTCCTTGCAAAATAGTCGCGCACCTCACGTGCGCGGGCAAGTGAGGTGACGTGGCCAAGGACCTCTTCGTAAATACGTAAAGTCGGGGGCCCTGGATGCAAAGTTTCCAAAATTAATTACAAGGCAACTGATAGTTTTGGTACTAAATGTAAATTACAAACTTACGTGAGGTTCATGTTGCTAAATACCCTCGCCCGGGATCGAACGGTGCCGCGCCCTTGACTTGTCCACATGTCGTAGTGAGGAGCGGTGATACCTCTTCGCAGGACGTCCGAGATTAGATCCCCCGTTGGGATCTGACGGTTGAGGCTCTTGAAGATATGACGGTCGCTGCTACCCTCCAAGAATTGGCCAAATCCGATGGCCAGAAGGTGATGACGAAGAATAGGGAAGAACCCACGGTGGGGCTAGCTTCCCCGACTCCCTACTCGCTCCTCCGGCACTCCTTCGAGCTACAAAATGGCCGGGGCTGTTCCTGAAAGTCTCCTGATTCGACTGGAAGCCTCAAAATACTCCGGCGAAGGCCGGGGCTCACCAAGGGAGACGGCGGAGCACGGTGGGTCCAGGTACCTCCGGTGAGGCACAAGATAAGCCTCAGGTGCTTGGTTGGGCTTCGGACCTGCAAGAAGAGAGTGAAGGAGTCGGGGGCAAAATCCGTGGAGGGTGGAACGGGTGCGTAAGGGTGAGGAATGATCAGCTATGGCCGAAAAGAACTCGAGCTCCGGTCGCGAGTGATTAAGGTGGTTGCGTGATGATTCAGATCAAATCGATGGCCTCAGTAACTAAGCCCAACTACTGTGGTCCTAAAGAGCAAAAAGAAACTAAAAAAGAATGGAAAAACACTCACCGAAGACCATTGACTACGAGCTCGAGCGACGTGCTCTGGTGAGGTGGATGCGCTCAATTCAACACCAAATTGACCTCCTGACCCCTGCGATAGGTTCCTTCTATCACCAGGAAGGCCTTCGATGTCAAGGGTTTAGGGTAGAATGGTGGAAGAGTGATCAAATAGAGAAAGAAGGTCGGGGGACCTATTTGAATGGTTGACGAGGTGGCTTCAAAGAACAATGAAGATCGACCGAATCGACGACCCACTCCCCAAGAAAATAATAGGGCGTGAATCATCGATACATGGTGAACAAAATTCAATATGATTTCATCACGAGAATGTGCAAAACGCACTCCAAAGTTCTGAGAAAATGTGAAAAAACACAGTCTGACATGGAGCTAGACCTCGGTTAGAGAGTTGACCGAGGTCAACCAGGGAGAGGACCTGGTTGGTCCACGTGGACCAACCAGAAAAATCTATGGAAAAAATGTTTCATTAATTTGATTAAAAATAATAAATGATTTAATTAATTTATGGTTATAACATAAAAAATGTTTGTTATTTTATGAATTATTTTATTATGATTTTATATATTTTTATGAGGTATAAAAATACAAGTTACCTTTTTAGGCCTATATAGGTATATATATCTATATATTTTATTAATTTATTTTTATGTTATATATTAAATTTTATTAATTTTGTTTATTAATTTATAAATTTATAAAATCTTTTTATATACTTAAATATATTTTTATTTTATTTTTCTTAAGTATTTTGTACATTTATAAAATAGAAGTATATTATGTATAGGTATATTTATAGGTACTATACCTATGTGTTGTATACAGGTGTTTTATTTTTGTATTTTCTTGAGGTTTTTTTTTCTGATTTTAATATACACAAATATTATAAATAATATTTACATCATTATAAAAATATAAAATTATAAAAATAATGAATAATAAATAAAATGAATATTTTAATCTGTACAAATATACAATAGGGGTCCAAAACTCAACTTTCAAATCGTAGCTCCGCAAAATACAAAACCACCTTCATTACATAGCTTATTAAAAATTATATATAATTAAAGGTGATTATTATGCATTTCGAGTTTTTATTTGAGAGATACAGGTCTGGTAAGTTGGGATTCTAGAATCTTATTCATATCATAACTTTTTATCTGTACATTATTTTTGTATGAAATCAATTTTGTATTTTTCTTTATTTAATTATCTACAACTTTCATGTAAAAGTTTCTTTATTTGAGGTATAAAAAGTGGAACCATAATTAGGTCCCAAAATGAATAAAGAATGAATAGAATAAAAGGGAATTTTTATTGGATTCTGGCCCTTATCCCCCCCTATTTTATTCCTTGTCGACCTATTCATTTAGATGCCTAGATCTTGGGGCTTCGGATCATAAAATATTTACAATATTTTATTAATTTTCTTCTTTTCTTTATTCTATTATTTTAGCTTTAAAAACTGTGTTTTATACACTATTTACACACACATGCATGAATGCTAAAATGCATGAATTAAGGGTATTTACATGCATTTACTAGGATTTTTGAGGCCAAAATGATAGAATAAAGATGATGAATTGTAGATTCATCAATGGATTTACGAGGTTCCTAATGCCCGTTCATGGAGGGCCTGTGGTGCCCAACAAGTCGGGTTTGACGATCGATGTATCGATTGCTCTTATGGTACTCGGAACTCAATTGGTCCACATAAATCAGAAATTAACCCAAAATGTATGATAAATCAATGCAAATTATGCGGGGTGAAATTTATTATACCATGCAAATAAATATGCATAGCAAGCAAGTGTAGGGGTCGAACCACTGAGAGCAAATATGCGGATAGGCTAACAATTATTTCTTATTAAAAGAAAAAACAATAACTATTTTTGTACTTTTTTTGCTTTCTTATTTTTTTATGGGCTTTTAATTATATTTAATTTTTAAAAATTTTAATTAAATATATTTTTTATGTTTTTATAATTTGACAAATTTTGTTTTTTATTTTTTCTGACTTTTAATTCCTTATTATTTTCAAAGATATAATAAGTATATATATAACTTATATAATATAAATACTTCATATGATATATAATAAATAGGAAAATTTTCAAAAAATACAAATAAATACAATCCTTTTTATTTTTAAAGGGTGTAAAATATATTAAAGATATTTATAATAATTATAATTATAAGTAATATACAATAATTATAGATGTATAAGATATATATGGGGTTTATATTTATAAATATAACTATATATTATAAAATTATAAAATAAAATATTTTTGCATTTTTAATATTTTTCTATCTTTTTGTTATTTTATAGGTAATTTTTGTTGATTTTTAGTATTTTTAATTGATTTAAAACAATGAATTATGTTAATAGGTCGGATTGATTTGGGATTTAAAAATAGATAAATATCCCAAAAGTTCTCAAAACTAATATTAATATATACTATATAATATACTATAATATATATAATTATACAACAAAAAACTATTTTTTGGAATTTAAAGAACTTTTGCAAATTTTTTGTAGGGTTAGGAGAGTTTTTTAATTTTTATTATTTTCTTTTTATTTTTTTTATAATTTTTGGTCTTAAGTTGTAAAATATATTGATATACTATATTTTTTGGATTTTTAGAAGTGGTTTATATTTTTTGTATTTTTATAGTTAGATAGGAAATAAATAAACTCGTTTTGTTTTTTAATAAATGGAAAATTCATGTAAAATACTAAATAAAAATCATGGTGTGAATAAGCATTATTTAAAGTATTTAATATAATTTTTCCAAGATTTTACAAGAACATGGGCTATTTAAATAAAAAAAGACACAAATTAGTTTACAATACCAGTAGGGGTATTTTTGCAATAAAAATACAATCTGGGAGCATGCGTGCAAAAACACCAAAAGTTTTACACTATTATACAAATTTTAGATACTAAAAAGAAATAAACAAAGCCAAGAGAGGCTCGGTGCAATTGGCCACCTCACATTGGCCGCCATGTGAGGTGAGTCGGCACGGACCCTGATGCAAATAATAATAAACTCATGGGGGTCCGTGTAATTTTTACATAAAATATAAAGCATCTTTAAATATTTGTAGGACTATTAATAAAAAGTGCGAGGCATATTATGCAATGACCCCCACTCAAAGGCACTGGATCAGGCAGTTGTGAGTGTGCCATGTGACTTGATGAATGGTGAAGGAGGCGTACTATTTCGATTAAGTTAAAGAGATTATATTAGATCTAGGCCCGAGTCGCGATCGAATGGTAAAGGAGGCATTTGGAAGAACACCTCCTCTCCCAACCTTCGATCGTTGAAAGCTCCTCGTCCCGGCCTTCGTTCACCTCGTCGTCAGGTCCTCTACGCTCCCAGAACCCCATTGCATCTGTAAATAGTGTCAATAAGATCCGGGACCCATCGGAGGGGGCATGGATGTCGGGCTCGCCTGGAGGTCTGACTTAGACCCGTCTCTAGGTGGGTCTTAGACACCTAATATCTGCACGAAAAGAATAAGGAGGCCAAGGGATATCCCCCATCACTCTAATGAAGCTGATAGCAAGGAAATGAAGTGGATGGAGGAGCTCATATGGGTGGTGGAGGAGAGAGCTCAGGAGCTCATATCCTTGAAGTATACGAGATGAAACAGAGGCGACATGTGGCGTAGGCAATGAGGATCAAGAATGTGGTGAAAGGTAGGTCAGAGACAGTGGAGATACGATGAATTTGGTACTGGAGCCTAGTGCTCCTGTGATTTTAGTTTCTAAAATTACGCTAAAGTTATGACTGATTGACAAAATTAAATCTCGACTTAAGTTACTATAATGAAATACGAGAAGAAAATGGTACCTAACATCTTGAACAAGCACTGAAGCCTGGAGCAGATGAAGCTTCATGGAGCTACGCTGGCGCAACTTGGATCTCTTCATCCTCAGCCTTGTCCACACCTTGAAGGGAGGGAGTGATGCCTGCAATCACTAAGGTCTAAACCAAAACTCCTTTTGGGGTTACAACTAAGAGAGAAGTATCAAAAACAAAAAGGAGGTAGAGCTTGGATTTTATACAAGTGGGTTTTGGCCAAAAGTATGGGGAGATTGCGTGAGAGGGAGAAGGGGTTGGTGAGAAGTAGGGCATGACGAAGGAGAAGGATGGTAGGGCTGCATAATGGTGGAAAGCTCGAGGAAAAGGTGGAGTGGAGGATGTGTGTGAAGAAGGGGAAGAAGCCCTCCCCGTGAGTTCTAACATGGGCGCAGTTGAGGGGCATACAATTGACCTGGGTTCATTGAATGCCGGGTTCTAGTTGGTCCGCATGGACCAATCAGAAAAATGGGATATAAAAGTCCCTTATAAAATCGATAAAAATAGTAATTTATTTTATTATTTTTTAAACATAAAAAATATTTATTATTTTATATGGTATTTTATTTTGATTTTTATTTTTTTAAAGTTAATTTATTACATGTTAATATTTAGATGTATGTATAAGTATATATACATGCATTTTGCCTATTTTATTTTTATTTTGTATTTTGAATTTTATTATTATATACATGCATTTTATATATTTATAACTTATTTAATTATTATTTATTTATTTTAATTTATTTTTATGAATTTATGTATTAACTTAAATAATTAAGTATATATCTTATATATGTATATTATAGGTATATTTTACCTATATATTGATGTACCTTATTTATTTTAATATATTTTCATAGTTTCATTTTATTTTTATTATTTTCATGTATTTTAAGTAATATTTACAAATATATAAAAATATAAGAAAGTAAAAAATATAAAGAATAAATATATTGAATGTTATATACATGCATATTGCATAATAGGGGCCCAAAAGCCAACTTTTGCATCTTAACTCCAAATTGAATGAAACTAAATTCATTAAATAGATCATTTAATTTTATGAACAATAAAGGTGAGTTTGGAAAATTTTTAATATGTATGGAGAAGATAAGTCTGTAAAGTTTTCTTTGTGGCTTCTTATTTTGTGTACCCCGAGAACACTGTGTATTATTTTTGAATGAAAAAATTTATATTTTCTTTGTATTTTTATGTACAATATTAATGTAGAGAGTTTACCATTTGATGTATTAAAATAGGAAAATAAAATAGGTCTCAAAATGCAATTATCGTGGTATATAATGAGGATTTCTGAGTTGTGTTTTCTATACAATTGGTTGCCCTATCTCCCCCTACTTTATTCCTTGTCGACCAAGTCATCATGATGATTACGTCTCAAGGTCTAGGGACACTCAGTGTCTTTGATACTTCATTCTTTTTCTTTTTTTCTTTATTCTTTTATTTTGATATTAATTATAATATTTTACAAAGTATTTTATACAATATTTATATGAATTATTGAGTGTTATTTTGTACAAATTAATCCTATATACATGCATTTAACTAGGGATTTAAGGTCAAAATGAAAGAATAAAAGAGATGAAATGGAGATTCATCATCCCCCTATGCTGGCCTTTGCTAGTCCCCAACAAACTCTTATGCCTATAAGTGCAGAAAAATAAAATAAAGAAAAGAAAAAGAAAGAAATTGGAATAATTTTTGACTTTAAACTTATCTCAATAAAATAAAAGTTTGGAGCTTAGTTAAGACCTTTGGATTCCTGGTTTATTCGGAATCATAGTAAGCTTAGGAAAGTGTGACACAACAGCCTTAGGTTCCATAATCCTATTATCCAGTTCAATTCAAAGTCTAGTCAGAACCACCCTCTCAGTCGCATACTCTCGTATACTTGAATGACATGAACCATGTTTGTGAATTTGCTAGCTCTTCCCAGAAAAATCAATGAACTATCAAGGAGTCTACTCCTCGATGAGACAGATATTTCCTTCTAAGGTCAGGTGTATGCTAGTTTCACAACCGAGAAAGGGAGAAGCTAGAAGAATGAGAAAAGAAGTGGGAATGGACCGGTGTAGCCTCATTCCCTTGTGAAGCTCGGTCAGTGTAATCGAGTCTTCATCAAGAAGCATGCTTTTTCTGGAAGCTCAATAATTTTATGGAATTTTTGGTGTAGGCTTTTTTCTGGATATTTCTTTGCCTTGTATTGCTTTGCATGCTTGTTTTGCCCTGACAAATATAGAGTCTTTTGGTCTGCCCATGTTTTGGGGTTTTGGAAAAATTTGTGCTAGCAGCTCATTCCTCATTCAAAGTATTATCTCAATCCAGTCCCAGTCGTTAGATCTCCTGACTACCAGAAGAAGTGGGTTGAAGTACCAATTTAGGTAGCCCCCAAGAATGATTCATGAGGCATCCTAGACGAAGCGGTCTAGTATCATCCTGGCTTAGACTCCGCGATCTTCCAACAATCTATTTAGGTTGAGCTAAGTGTTAAGTGTGAAGTTTCTAGTCAAGCCACTGACTCAAGAGTCGTACGGATGATATGAAGGGTTTTAATTTGATAAAATGAATCGACTCATGAATATAGTCTCATGGAACCTAAAGAATTTGAGTCAGGGTGACCTTAAGCATCTCATGTCCAGTCCTTAGTAGGTTCATATGAAATTAAGTGGATTAAGGGCTATACCAAGCTCCACAAGTACATCGAGTCACCATTGGGGGGTTCCTAATGCGAGCAAGGGAGCACACATAGTGATGCATGAAATGAGGATGCCAAACGAGGTCTACTTGCTCGATGAAAGTGTCATGACAGGTGATGGAGCTATAGTTATTACCAAGACAAGTGATGATGAGAGAGCAGCATGTTACTGACATCTCTATTACTGAAGTACATAATACGGAGAAGCCACTTCAGTTCTCTTTACAAGAAGATGATGACACAATCTATGAACACAAGAGATTTGTGGTGCTGCGTCGAGAGGTACAATGTTGAGTTGTGCAAGCGTGCCCAAGAGGGGGTACGTCGAGGGCATCCATCGATGGGTGGGTGTCACCCAGAGGCAGTGAGTTCTTGCTAGTGAGACTTGCAAATGACGAGGATAGCCCTGTGCAAACTCAAGACAATAAAGAGATCATGATGTAATCAACTCAAGGAGGAGATTATTAGGAATATACTCATGTTAGGATTGGGAATCCTAAAGGGATGGGACTCCTAATCCTAGTAGTAATTGAATTGTATTCTATGTATAGTACAGATGGGAATAGGACCATGGATTTGTAATTGGACTATATATAGAGGGGGATGGGGCATTTCCTCCACACCACAACAAGAGGGAGATAAAGAGAGTAAGAAAGAAGAAAAGGGAGAGAGTTGTACTCGTTCTACTTCTTAGTGATTTTCTTCTTTGGTGGTTGCGAGAGGTGACTGACCACAATTATATTGTGATCTTATTCTTCTTTTTCACGTGATTCTGTGGTGTTGGTTGATTGCGTATTTGCATCCATATCCATTATTCATCCGCACCAACTAGTATCCGAGCAAAGATGATACCAGTTCGTGTCCCTAGCAACTAGTACCATAGCAGAGTCGATACAACTTCCGTTATCAAAAGGACATCTTGTGAACATTTTTGATAAAAATGTGGTAAAGTTGGGCATGTAAGATCTCTATGTCCAACTTGAGGAGTCTCAAGTTGTTTTCATTGTAAGGGTTAGCAGGATATGAGTGAGGATATATGTCACCGTATGGAACTATTTTTATTGGTCATTCCCTCCTTTTTTTACATTAAGAAGGTGGCCTTATCTATCAGTGAGTTCTAGCCTTCTAGGGTCTCTTCTCTTGAGTTTTTTCCCTTGCGATAAGAAGGCTTTTCTTTGTAAATCATGGTATCTTGTAGTTTACTTGTTTCTCTTTGTTCTCTTCCGTACCTAAAGAATCAGTCATAATAACTTGATTTTGTCCTCCATTAGGTCCAAAAATTTATCTGATAATTGATCTGTGTTCTTGTTCCCTGACATGACCACATAGTCTCGGATCCCTAGATCTAGATGATCTAAACCAATAATATGGTGGTAGAATTCGAAATGGAAATAAGCAACATCAAAATTACATATAACATGCGCAAACACACAGACACAGAGTTAACTAAACAGATGTTTACAGTTGCTTGAGCTAATACAAGCACATCCCTTTATACAAGTATAGCTCAAGCTATACTAGAATGGCTGCGATACTCAACTTCGAGCTTTGAAAATGGAGGGATTGGAAGGTGAATTGGAGAGTGTTGCTGGTTGTGAGGGGATGGATATTATTGCAAGAATAGTATTTATGGGGCATCTTAAAAAAAAGATTTGGACTGAGGCTTTCCTCATCCAACTAATCTCTTCCAATTCGCTAAAAAGAAAATATGAATAAGATTTGAAGAATTTCCATACGGATTTAAGAGCATCACAATCATCAAGCAAAAACTGATCACCTTAATTTCTTTAAAAAAAATAATCAAAATCAAAATCGATAACTGACTTAGTACTGACCAATAATTATTGACAAGTGGCTATGTCTACATGTCATCCATCCGCTATGCGATTCCGCGTAATTAATCCAGCCTCGTGTCAGTTATCTGCAGAAGAAAAACCACTGTGGGAGACCCTGAATGCAGGAAAAGCAGTCACTAAACATGATATTACTCACTGTAAATATAGTCATGAAATGTACTCATCCTGCTGAAAAAGCATCTGCACAGAGAATAATCCCAAGTGGCCCCTTAAAAAAGGGATCTACCAATCATGGATCACGCACCTTACAGAATAATCAAGGTGGGTCACACTGTCTTAAACCACATCACTACTTGGAGGAGAGGCATGTAGATACATAATAATCAAGTTGATGAAGAAACAACAGGACTTGTATTGAGCAGCACAGAAGAATAGGATCCACCACACCCTATCCTCTATCTGTAAAGCCTAACTAATTGTCTGGTGGCAGAGGCTGGCAAGTTGGTGAATGCTTTGCTAACGAAAAACAAGATTTGGTCAAAGCATTCAATTTAGTACATGTTGCACCGGTCCCGCGATCAGATTCTCTGCACATATACAGCTATCTCATCCAAGGACCTGCAAGATCTGTATCGTTCAGCACATTTAACAGAAGATGAGTAAATACAGATGGAGCTGTTCGTCGTGTGACGGTGAATAGGACACGTAATTTTCAGGAATCAATGGCATGTTGTCGACCCCCAGAGGCTCTGCGATGTTTCAGATGCTGCTGGAGAACAACTTGATGCAATCATGCATGACGGTGATTGAATTATATAGAGGTGTTCATCAATGACAGCCTCTAACTTCCAAATGTGGGGGATATCTTAGCAGGCCAATTGAAGGGGTGTATAATCTGGATCAAGCGGCGATGACTGTTGCGTGTTCTTCGTTGTTTAATGCTTACTGTTCCAGAATTTATTAGCAATACGTTGGTGTGCGGACTTCCTTTCGTTCTTGGGGAGAGGGAGGACAATGCTCCAATCTCTATTAGAGTATCAACACAAGTTGTGAGTTAAATTTTTGAAAAATGCATAATACTTTATGAATTCTGTTCCTCCATGTGTATCAGGATACGTTTTATATTATAGGGAGAATGTGTTTGTACTGTTCATGAATCGATAGAAGAGGAAACACTTCCAAAATTCATATCTGTTAACTGTGCATATGAAGAGTACAAATCCAAATTTGTTTCACCAGTAAAAGTACTGCATGTTGGGGTTCTGACTTTCTCAGTATTTACAGATGGTATCTTAAAAATAGATGAAGGATATAAAATCACGTCATATTCCCAAATGGCAGGTTCGCAGCCAGAAAAACAAGGGTGAATCTTGTGCTCTTATTGCGAGTTTACAGTACAGTACCGAGAGAAACATTTTCAAGTAAATTTTCCTGCAAAATTCATCGTAACATCTAGAATGATCAGTGTGGTGATGTAATAGTGATATTGGTTGGTTCTACTAAAACAAATACTATATGTAACGTAAGTTTAGGTCATCGGTCCATTATGGAGGAAAACTGACCCTGATAACTTGTTGGGTTCAGCTCCAAATAGATCCATTGACAATCACTCAAAATACTTAAGTCCAAGTTGTCAAGTAGTAATCCCTACAACTCTCATTCTCACACTTTGTTAGTTTTAGATGCGGGACTATGCTTCGGGGTATGGGTATTACAACTTCGCCCCACTTATATTCGCAAAGTCTTCGTTGCGACATGGCCCATCACTTATTCCTAGTGGCAGTGGTGGTTGCACGCTCCCGACTTAGGTCCCTTCGGGTAGCCCTTTACACTATCAGAGGGAACCCGCTCTGATACCATTTAACAATGTGATCTTGATTTAATTAGTTTTTATAAAATAATTTGTGCACATTTAATAAATACAACCATTTGTGGGATCCGTGTTTCATCTCTAAATAATATCTATGTAGACATAACTTTCATTAAGAGGTTTATAAAAAAATTGGAGTATATGGCAATATGTGCTTATGTAGACGTATATGTTTATAAATGGTAAAATTCTATGCCGACACACACACATATAGGAGAAACTTCAAATGAGGTGGGGTCTCACTATAGATGTGGTGAGCCACCCTCAATTTAGGCATCTTTCCAATATATTTTAAAATTTCTTATTTCATACATATAACAACAAAAATTAACACAATATGTACAACGAAAAAAATTTACGAAAATATTATTATATTTGATGAAAATGTTAATTTAAATTTTGATGTTATATTTTATAAAATTTATATTTTTACAATGTGCAGTATATACTTTTACAAAACTGTTACAGAGGTTTTACTAAGTTGGCAATGGCCTTTACAATTTCAGAAAAGCCCCTCCTCATTTGAAAGGTCCCCTATATCGTATTTCGGATTCGATCTTTGTTCATACATATGAAACTAAATTGGCGGGGATTACTACTTGATAACTTGGGATTAAGCATTTTGGATAGTTGTCAACAGTTCCATTTGGGCCCGAACACAACAAGTTGTCAAAGTCGATTTTCATCGATAACAGTTCGAGGATCTAAGTCCAGGATGTTACACAATAACACCCCACAAATAGTCCTACATCTAAAACTTATTAAAGTTTAAAAGTGGATTATAAGAGCAGAAGATTACAATTAACCATTTGTGCTTAAGTATTTCTTGGGGGCTTTTAACCTGTCCCATGCCAAAAAGGTTGTGATGGTCAGTTTTTAAGCCCAACATGTTACAATAATACTTATCCCCTTAACCTTTTTCTCATTTACATATTTACTCCTTTATTCTTGCAAAGTTTACAGTAGTACCCTTCCATTGTTAGGCTTGGGCATGCATATTACACTAATGGAATGCTGACACCGTGAATTTCGTGATAATATTAGGGCTTCTATTTGAACTAAATCATTCGAATTCAATTAGGATTCGTTTGATAAAAATTCGAAAGAAGTTCGATTCAAAACCAAATGAACTGAATTTGAATTTAACTTGGGGATTCGATTCCCAAATGAATTGAATCTGAATTTACCTCGATTCGTTCGATAATAATTCAATTCGATATTTTATATCCACACATATATGTATATATGTAACAATGTATTTATATATACATAGTACATACATATACATGCATATAATATATACATATTTACATATATACATGTAACAAGCACTCTGGGTTGATTATGATCTTTTCTGAATATTCTTGTGCAAGTAATGACAACATAATTACATCAAAAGGTTGACATCCATCTATTCGAATTTATTTGTAAGTAAATAGATGTAGAAAAGAGTATATGAATATGTATTAAAAAGTGACTACATTTTATTTACATTGAAGGATTTAGCATTTGCATTATATCACTAAGAATAACATGTGCAAGCAAATAAAAATACTCTCAAACCAACTTACTACATTTATTAAGTGCTTAATTTTAAACTTATAATCATATGTAAGCTCCATTGATATGATTTATCATGTTAAACCTTCACCACTATGATTTTTGTACTCACAGTATCACACTATACCGACATGACTTGTTATGTGTGACGTGTATATGCAACATTAGGCCCCCTAATGAGATTAAATCCCTTTCGTTTCCTCTTTATAACTAGGTTCAAGTGGTTTGATTGCAAAATATTATGAGTTAGAAACATGGTTCTTTCATGTGTTGGTTATACAACACATTTAAGTTCATGTCTTTACTTATTATTTTAGCCTAGTGACAGTAACTTAGGTATGACTTACTTTGTATAAGTACAATAATCAATCTTGACATAGTATTCAGAAATTTTGATTTATTATTTTAGCCTAGTGACAGTAACTTAGGTATGAGTTACTTTGTATAAGTACAATAATCAATCTTAGCATAGTATTCAGAAATTTGAGGCATTAAGGGTATACAAAGAACTCGAAGTCATACCAAATTTAACATGTATATATATGTATGTATAATCCTATTAGTTAAAGACTAAATATCAAATATAAAAAAGAGTAAAAAATTTTAGTCTTGAAATCTAATAGGAACGATCAAATGTTGATTGTTATTCTAAATTCTCACCCATACGTTTATTTTCATGTTCCCACATTTCTTACATTGTCTTTTCCATTCTCCCTTTCATTACCTACCAAAGATCCTAAATACCCACGATAGATTATGGTGGCCTTTCTCCTAGTATGTGAAAATGATGATTTCGCTACATCGTGTTCCTCCTTAACATTTGTCGTGATTCAAAATTTATCAAGATATATCTCCTTTGCTTTTTTATTGTGTTGATTCCCGACATGACAATCCAAGATGATTATCATTATCAAGGCGACATTTATCATCACATGAGTAATATACAAATTCTTCTCACCATAGTTTAAGTTGTTCCATTGTACATCAAAAATTCATATATTTCATTTTCATGGTCCAATTTTTGATAATGAAGATTCTCACGCTTAATGAAGATGTGTAATCTTGCTACATTATTTTTTATTATTCTCATTATTTCAAATAATAATATTT
Organism: Ottelia alismoides; assembly: GCA_037367405.1. NCBI lineage: Eukaryota > Viridiplantae > Streptophyta > Magnoliopsida > Alismatales > Hydrocharitaceae > Ottelia > Ottelia alismoides. The sequence goes on along the minus strand of JAZKJV010005394.1, from coordinate 273,474 downwards.
ATTTCTATCAACTTTCTATATAAGTCTGATCTTGTCTTGCTTTAACATGCAATGATAATTATAATGTGTTCAGCCTTTTCGTCGATGATATTATATCTCTTTGATAGGCTCATATAATTGTATTGTATTTATACATTTCTTCATCATTTAAAAAAGAGTATATTTAGATTATAAAAGACATAATAATTATAAAAATTATGAACTTTAATTCACTATATTGTATTGGTTTGATATTTTCCTCTATTTTATAGTTTTTCAACTTAACTCGGTAATATACTTTCAAAATTAGATTATACAATAAAATTTGTATATTATATTATATTTCATAGAATATTATTTGTATAAGCTCTAACACATCAAATAACATTTCAAATTTGAAATACAATGAATCGAATTTGAATATTCGGAACTTTAAATGAATTGAATCTGAATTTAAGTTAGTAAATTCATTTGAAATTCAATTCGAGTTCGGATTCGAAACATTTATAATGAACTGAATTAGAATCCGTGTGGATTCGAAGGTATTCGATTCGATTAATACCCCTAGATAATATAGAGAAAATATATGTAATTGCAAAACAGTTAAGGAGATAATTGTGATTGAAAAAACAGGAAAGGTTACACATGTAAAAACACTAGATGGCGGCATGTTCTCATGCAAGTTTGACATTCCTAACCCGTCAATCTAAAATGAGTCGATTTCCATATTTTTTAAACTGTTAAAATTTGACATACTTTATAAATTGTGTGAGGTAACTAAGTTCGCTCCCCCTTGGCCGGATAGTCCCATTAAACCATTTATATTATCTTTAATAATGCGTCACTCACATAGCTTTATCTTCATAATCTCACTACAATTAGGAAACTTTTATATATAAATTATACACCCGCGAGCTCTTTCAAATGAGCTGAAATTTTTTTCTGATTATATTATAAAAAACCGACATTGCTTTATTAAATTCAACATAAATTTTGCAAAAACATTAACTGCATCTGAAAAATAAGTTAAAAATATGTGCATACGCACGAATGGTAAAAATAATGGATATATCTTTGGTTGAAATATCTAAGAACTAAATTGTAAATACATGGAAGCATGGGTTTTTAATGGCATCGTCATTTTGAATGGGCCGGTGAGCTTATAGGTTTGGGTTGAAGTTGACCTAATTTATAATCATTGAAAGCCCATTCCATTCGAAGATCAAAAAAGGTATCATTAGATTGATATTTTATCTTTTTTCACCCATTTTATTTGTTTGTTGATATTTTTTCTTTTTTCACCCATTTTATTTGTTTGTTGATATTTTATCCTTTGTCACCCATTTTATCTGTTTGTTGATTGTGTATTTGTTTGCTGCTATATTTCAAATGATGATATTTTACTATTTGTATTCGTATTTTTTTGGTATTTTATTATGGGTTAAAAGGGGATGCCTCACCTCATTTTTCCAATTTTTTTTATTTTTTTGAAAAATATCAACATGTATATTGATCTCTATATCCTTCTAATATGTCTTCAAATTTCGTCATCAACGGAGACTTCTATGCTCTTCATCTAGAACATGTTGATTACAACAATTCTAAAACAATTAAAATTACTTATTTTAGATTGAGGACATAAGAGTCTCTATTTCTGACGAAATTCGAATGATATATTAAAGGGATATATAAATGAATATAAATGATGAAATTTTCAAAAAAAATTACAGAAAAATGAGGAGGGGGCAGCTATGTTGGCTGCCCTAGGGGCAGCCCCATTTTTTCCTTTTATCATATGTATTACATTTAATTTTTATTGTTGATGTTTTATTTTCCATTGATATTTATTATTTTGGTTGGTTTTTTTATAAAGATACCATATTTTTTACTTCTTGATCTTTCAGGAAGTTTTTGAATAATTTGGGAACTACATCGTCCTTTATTGAGAATATTACATATGAGAAAAACACCATTACTATAAAATGTAAATGAAAATATTATAGGTAATGCAGAAGATTAAATAATTTCCAGGGTGGATGATATCTGCTAAAAAAATTATTATGAGGCATTGGTCTTGCATGATGTTGTGATGGTGTAGTTGGTCTTCCTTGGATATTTCTTTAGGAATGTGCAAGCTTCTCTGCTTCGTCTAACTATATATAGTCTTAATACAGGTTGTTCATGTTGGTCTTCCTCTTGCCGAGACATGGGTAAGATGTTGTTCAGAGTAAACATAAGCATTGTACTAGTAAGGGGATTAGTGACATCGAGATTGCGTACAAGTTCTTGATAGTGTGCCATATCATAGTCAAACAGGGAAAGTTCGTGCTTCATACAATGAATGTCGGAGATGGAATCATGTATTGCGAGCTTGGTTGTGTATTCCATTGTGATTGAGAAGGTCATGCATATGTATATTGAGTATGCGAAGGTCCAGCTCTACGGTCGCGTCCTCGTACGTGGATGGTTGTGAAGACAACGCTCCAACCACAGCCATGTGCTCGGGCGGTCCTAGCACAGTTAGAGATGCTTGATACTCATGTAAATTCGATGAACCAAGTGTAAGTTGTTGATTGTCTCATTGATATTTTCTAATATTCCTCTCAATTGAGAAGTTACATCAATTCCTTGTAGAATGAATTTGGAGTAGCAATCTTGCAAGTTGCTCTCTTGTTCGGAAGTATGCATTCACCTGAAAACATGCTACGATCAAATTATAAAAATAAATTAAGATATAAAAATAAACTAAGACATGTTCTTTTTGTTGGAACATGCTCCATCTACTAGTGAGTCGACTGAATCCACCTTCATAGCTGACTGCACTATTCGTCTCAACTATTCTTCCATCCCAAAATACCAAAGCTGCAATGACTTCTTCCATTTTCTGTAAACAATATATTACTAACGATTATTCGTAAAAAGAAAGAATTCTATATTACATAACCAAAATCCTTATTCCATTATAAAGAATTTTTCATATTAAGGCTAATATATACCTTTGACCATCAAATTTAATGTATGTTAACCATGGGGATTTGAATACCTTCGTATAAGGTCATTTAATCAGCATCATACTATTTAAACATATCAAGTTAAGTCAGAAAAAGAAGAGGTTCAATCGATGTATAATGAATAATCGGTGACCAACAAGAAAAGTTCATAGTGGTTTGTTATTTCAGGATTAAAGATGTGAAATAAGAAATAAGTTCTTTTGTTTGTCTTTGATTTAGTGGTATAAAAAAAGGTGAGACAAATAGTAGTTCTTATAGAGGGAAGAAGTCAGTATTTTCATGAGATTTTCTTGATAATGCCTAACCAATATTGACATATAGATTCAATATTATGGATATTCATATCCATATATTCTAGAAAAATGCATGATCATTATGTTTTCATATCCTAAAAAATTGAAAATGATATATGTATCCACAAAGAAGTAAAAAAAACATTTTCTTATCGTATCTTGCAAAGAAGAAATCACATATCCTATCGTAATTGATTTAGTGGACTCCTTGTGGAGATTTGGTTATATATTTTTGTAAAATATGACAAAATTTGTGGTTGAATTAGGACTATGTCCACACTTAAATACTTTAGCATTTATGAATTATGAGAGAGAAAGCGATATTTCTAAAGCCATCGATATACCCCTTCTTCCAAAATCCCAACACAATGTGTCCCAAGCCAATTGTAAGATTAGGGATGCTCCACCTTTAAGTTTCCCTCAAATTTTCGATCCATGCTTGACCTATTATATATTTTATTATATTTATGTAATGTAATTAGGTTTTACTCGAAATATATATATATATATATATATATAATTGCATTGGGTAACCAAGTTAGTTTCAAGTGAGAACTCAATCGGATTTGAAAAGTTGAGAATTCTCAAATATGAAACAAGTTGAATTTGTGTGGAGTTTTAGTACCACATTGGTGGACATATATATGAATCCACTCCAAATTCTTGTAGCGATATTAGAGAGGATGAATGGAGGATCACACATACGCACGCGTGCGCTCTGATCTGCTTCATCTCCAGCTCGTCTCGGGCACATGTTACGGAATTGAAGAGTCACGCCAAGTCTACAAAAAACACTATCCCCAAACATGAATTCTACGCACACAAGAAATATCCCTCGCTCTTGATTCTTACACCGCTTCGCTCGCCTGTTGTTCTACGAGATACTTTCGAGGACGATCTCATCAATGTGCGTAGATGAAGATCATGTGCCGTTGTATCATAGGAGAGTATTGTCAGAACCCTACAAACCGGTATTGTGGAGACGATATCCTCTCTAAAGATAGTCTTTCATGGGCACTTCGGTGATCTCTTACACCCATAATCTTAGTAACTTCGTAATTACAATCATAACCTTGCGTAATCATGAATTACATGATAACCCTGAGTAGTGATTAACTCTTACGTGACATAACCTTGTGTTCTGTTCTATTTGAGATGCCTGTTAAATTTGACGGTTTCCATTAAAAAGATGAAGTTGCCCTCTAATACTCATTCTTATTTGCAAATCATACCATCGCATCTCTCTCCATCATCTGGGACTGGGAGGGGCTGGGAGGCAGACATAGGGAAGAGGGCAGTTGGAGGAAGTGGTCGACGCAGGGCGGTGGGGTCGCAGGGAGGCGGGAGGCCGAGATAGAGGGGGCTGCTGGAGGTGGTGGCCTGCGCAAGGTGATGTTGGGGTTTCCACCGCCTGCAAGCTCAAAATGTCCCAGAGAACATCTGCAGCTCGAATGTCCCATTGTACAGACCACTGTGTGCACTTTCATCCATTACAGGCTTTACCTCATTCTGCCCCGCCTCACCTCCTCTGATGATGATTGAACTCATGCGGGCGTGGTACTCAATTCCTATCCCGAACATGAACATCATTGTAAAATGTGGGCCGATCAAAGTGCTCATGCTCAAATGACATCTCTTGATTCAGTAGATAAAACACCCCTCTGGCAGATGCACTCACAACAAGAGTTAACAAACTGAGTCCCGCAGAGCTCACCAGGTTGCTCAAGATGGATCTGCCCGTACTGAACTGCATACTGCGAACATCATAATATCGTGCATCATGCATTCTCTGCAAAGTGATCATGCACTACTCGCAACCACCACTCCCATCATAGATACTTCCATGGCTATCCCCCAGGTTCCCTGGGAAACCTGAAATCTCCACCTATTGTACCCCCTGGAGCCACCCATACCAAAGTTCCTCCTTTTACAAATGGTGACGCGTGGTCGTACTCATTGAACTGACTTGAGATGCGAGAACTCTCACTAATCCCGAGGCGTGAGCTGTCCGGGGAGTAGTACGCCGTAGGCTCCATGAACCGTCCACATCTCTGTAGAGCTTCTCATGGGATGGGCGCAGGGTAGGGGTGTTCAAAAATATCCGGATTAATGGGTACTCGATCCGACCTGTTCATTTTGACCTTAAATCCTCGGATACCCGTTTGAAAATGATGGATCGGGTACCCACAATGTCATGATCCGTGCTCCATATAAAAAATCGGACGGGTACCCGCGGGTACTCAGTTGGAATTTTCCACTATCAATCGATTCACAAAAAAGCAAATGTTTGGATACACATACCAATATAAATGTTACATTATTCTTATATAATTTAAAAATATAGAAATAGATGCGGATATAAATATCGATGAATATGGAAACATATTGCCAATCATTTAAAAATGAATATCATAATGAAATGGATGCAAATTAGATAGAAAATAATAGAATCAAAATTGTATAGCGAAGATTAAGTTTTTATGTATGGAAGGACTCATATATGTATCCATCTTGAAATCGAAATATATATATATATATATATATATATATATGTGTGTGTGTGTGTGTTAAAATTTGAATTAACATATATGATAACAAATCGGATTTGATCCAAATCGAATATGCATACATCCTAGCATCCAATATGATGATAATGAATACAATTGAATACAAATTGTATCGCACACGCACTCCCGTACGCGCGCGCACGCACCAACCCAGACGCGCGTCCGCGCCCACGTCCATGCAAACGAACATGCCCACGTGCGCGCGCATGCGCCCACGCCCACGCCACACACGTACACACATAAGCGTGCGCACACACATTGCGATAACCAATTGTGATGACCATTAATATAACCATTTACGAATAGAAATATAGGAACCCTTTCAAATGAAGTTGGGTCTCATCAATATTGTTGTGAGCCACGAATCTGATTCATCGGATGTCAATCTAACGGTGGCATCAAAAAGCTTATCCAAAAGGGCATTTTTGTCATCTCATTTTTTTATTAATTCGAGTTTCATTTAATACTTAAAACTGTCTTTTTAAAGCTTTGTTGGATTGGTATTTTCACAAATACCTTTATTGATTAATTTCCATTTATATTCAGAATGATTTTGGTTCAACAATAGCTTTGTAAACTCCGGTGAGTTTTTGTAAAAGTAATTTCTCCACTTTGTAATTTCATTAATATTTTTTTACATTCCGAGTCAATAGTTTTCGGTATACTGAAAATGTCATTCTTTTGTAAATTTTGTTGGTCATTTGTAAAGTTCATGCTCTTTTTGTAAATATTCACGTATAAATCCACATACAAATTTTTCGGGTTTTTTGTAAATGGGTATGTTCTTTTTGTAAAATTACATGAATCTTTGTAATTGTTTCACGTCCCTTTGTAAAAACTCGTGTAGAGCTCTACAAAAATAAGAAAACAATAATAAGATTTGTAAAAAAGTTAATCAATATGTAAATCTAGTTATCAATTGTGTAAAATAATTAAACCAAAACGTAAATCCATGACTTATCTCCCACACATAGTCTTCGCCTTGGCCTCCACGATCTTCTCTCCACCTTCACCTCCAAACGCAGCCACCCTCCCCTCCATTTGGACGCACACACTGCCACTATTACGTTTTGCCACCACCTCCACGCGTTGCGACTTCCTTGTGCTATGGCTTCCATGGTCGACCATCACGACATGAACACTTTCTAATCTTCACAATTTCTTCATCCTCAACATCTTCTTCATACCGATCGCATCTTCCAGGACTTCCTCCTCGCAATTGAGAAGCTTTGCGTGGAGGAGGAGGTTGATGTCGCCGTCCTCGAATCGAGAGAGAGAGAGAGAGGGTGTCGTCATCGAATCAAGAGAGGTGGGTTGCCGTCACTCAATCAAGAGAGAAAGAGAGAGAGCACATCAAATAGTTGTCGCATTCTATATTTAGAATGTGTGAAAAATGACCATAATGGGTTTTTAAACATTATAACATTTTAATCAATGCATTCTTAAATCTAGCCGTGGGATTCAAATTTAAGGGATGAGATGTGTGGCTCACCATAAAAGTGGTGAGACACCACCTCATTCGAAGTTTCTCCTAGGAATATATATATTTATATATTGTTTGTCATGTTGTCCTTTGATTATATATATTTACAATTCGTTTATCCATATTTGACTCATTACGAGGATGAACCTACATGAACGTGTCATTATTAAATCCGTATTCAATAGTATTCCTTCCAATTGCATGTATTCATATGGTTTACAATATCCACATAGTTTTGTATGTCCTAATTATTTTATTTATCTATGTCTATATACTCCTATCTGAATGCATTTCATACCATTATTAGATTTTCATATCTGGTATTATCATTATGAATATGATATATATACAAATATACATAGTTGGACATATCGTTTGCATTTTATTATGTCATCTTTCACCAGAATCATCTCTCTTTATCCCCACAGGTATTCGTGGGTAGCCAACATCTATTGACATTAACTAGGTACCCGTTGCAATTGGGTACTGATGAGCCGAAAAACCCTCGAACGACTAAGGCAGATAGACAACTAAGGTCGTTGCGACCTCAGTCACTCGGAATCGGCTCGATCAAGAAAAATGTATATCATACCACCAAAACGAAGAGATAAATCAAGCAAAACAGAAATAGTGGTCCTGGCTATGTGATTAACCTGGTATAGCACCCAGGGTCGGTCTCAAGGAGCTCGAATTGGCCTCGCGGCCTAAGAAGTAGTTTAAAAATAAAATAAATAAAAACAAGTATTTTTGGTGGATTTTTATTCTTTTTATATTTTTTGGATTTCTAGTTATAAAGGAAAATAAGAAAAAGGCAAAAAAACACTCAAAAACACTCCAAAAATTCAAACAAAAATATTTTTATGTTTTTTAGGTTTTTTAGTGTTTTGGTTAATTTTTCAGATTTCTAAATTTTTATATAATTTTCTAAAAATCAAAAAGAGCAAAAACAGTGTGCTATTGTACAACCAAATCTGTAAGACCCATAAAAATATCAAATGGATTTATAACAACCTGGAAGCAATTTATAAAAAGTATAAATAAAAACTGAAATTTAGAAAAAGAGTTTATATTTTTTTGAGTTTTCTACAATTTTTTAGAATTTTATGAGATTTTTAGGGTTTTTTTATTTGTAAGATTTTCATATGTCCAAAAATTACCAAAATTGCATCGAAATTCAAACACACTAAAAATAACAAATCCTAATTTTTTAGAATTTTTAAAATAGTTTATATATATTTTTTATGATTTTCTAAACCAGACAGTCACAAAAATGATAGTTTTTGAATTTTTTAAAAATATAAAAACACCTAAAAAATGTACCCAAAATTTAGGGAATTTTTTACATAGTGGCAGGAGCCATATGTCCAAATTTCACACTATTTGGGTTTAATTTGCTATTTTATTTAAATAAAACAAAGGCTCATAGTGCACATGGACCTAAATGCAAGGAAAGATAGTTGCAGGGGCCAAACAGTACCAAATCCAGAAAGTATAGGGGCCCTCATGCAAAATGTCCAACAAATCATGCGCAGCGCACGGTGAATCAGGCACGGAGGGACCTACTTGTAATTTCTATTTCTAAAAGATCAAACAACAACACACAAGAAATATAGGATAGAAAGTGCAAAAAGACCAAGTCCTCACGTGTCGATGCACGTGGCCCACATATATAAGGACTAAAATGCAAATAGCAGAGACATGAAGGTTCAATGTGCAAAATAACCAAAATAGAAACAACTGAATTAAATATTTACAGGACTAAATAACAAAAACAAAAGAGACAGGGGCCTAAGTGATATTTACCCCTTATTAAAAGTGGACGGCGGAGAGCTTGACACGTGGAGGATCTGACGGTGACTGGTTGCGGCTAAGCCCTCGCTGGATCGACGGCGATGAAGAGGCCACCTGTAGATCGGACGGTGCTGGATATAGGGTACCTCTTCGTCTGAGTGAACGGTCCAGATCAGCTCCTCGGTGGATCGAATGGTGGGTGCTCCTCGTAAATGGATGACTCTAGTCAGATCTGGAGCAGAGAGGCTGATCGGACGACGGAGAAGGATCCTGGATGAACTCAGCTTCGGCAAACTTCGCTGGAGCACCACGGGTGTGCGGGACCTCCTCTGGAGCTGCTAGAATGTGGAAAAGAGAGCTCGGATGCTTCCGTAGCTGGTGGACGCCTCCGATGAGGTCGGGGACCACCAGAGTGACCCGGTGATGAATACCCATTCATCACTCTTTATTCTTTTATTTTAGCTACAAAACCTTTGTCAAACACATGTATATTTATGTAAATATCAATAATTACCAAATTGCACGCATTGTGTAAAAATAAATAATTAGCATGTTTTTGTGCATAAATAAAAGAATAAAGAATTAAAAGAAAATAGAGAGATATTAAAATAAATATTGAGCGACCTAATCCCAAGGGAGGACTTAGCATGGGCCTGACCGCATAAAATCCAAAGTAGAGAGAGATAAGGAAGCTCATTGGTGTACATATACCTGTAAATAAATAAATACAAATATTTTACTCAATAAAAATAAAAATGGGTTTCTATATATTTGTATATATTTGTAAATATTAAATTAAAATAAAAATAAGAAAAAGAAAAGAAAATTAAAAAGAAAATAAAAATACTTTCACCTTTGTATATAGAATCCCCTTATCTATTTATTTATCCCTATAAATAATAAATTAAAATCCAATAAAAATTTGTACATATTCTAGACTTCATAATGTAAATAAATAAAAAATTTACAAAAATAAAAATAAAATAAAAAGGAATAAAAATAAAATCAATTTCCTTCATTATATGTATACCATATATGTATATAAATAAACCTATTTATTTATCCCTTGTAAATAATTAATAAAAATAAAATAAAAATACTTAAATATTCCAAATTTTATGCTATAAATAAATAAAATATAAAATTGGAATAAAAATATAAAAAATAAATAATTAAAAATCAAAATTAAAAATACAATATTGTATATACGTATGTATATAGTACTATATTGTAAATACCTATTTTTTATTGCAAAAAAAAATAAAAATCACAAAAAAATAATTTAAAATAAAAGAAACATTTTCCATATTTTAACTTTTTCCGAAATCGGCCATTTTCTAGTTTAAAATGAATTTCCAAATCTTTTATGACGTGGCCGCTCCTGATTGGTCTACGGGGGATGTTGACCGCCCGGTCAACTCCCCCCCTGGACCACTGACTTCCGGATCTGCGCCCGACCCGCTTCTTCTCCCATTTATTGCGCGTCGATCCGATCGCCAATCATCAAAACCCCGGGTCCTAATCCATCATCGTTCATCACTGATCCACGCCCGGGGTGGATTTAAGGGGTCCGAGCTCCGATAAGCTCGCCCGACCCTCTCTTAGCCGGACCCCTAGCCGTATTTTAATCCGAGATCCGCCAGCACTGTCACTCATCTTTGGCTCCGCTCTTTCCATCCCATGACCTCCACCACCTTCTCCTGAGTGACAGCAAGCGATTGGCGGTGTCGCAGTGAGGAGGAGGAGTCCCGACCATCGATCTGGTAGCCTTGCGCCGCCGTGCACCGCCCCCAGCGTGGTGCTCGAGCCTCGGGCATCGACGGCCCTCGAGGCAAGGACCTAGAGCTTCATCAGCTCGTCCCCAGTCTACCTCGACCATCAGGTATCCTTAGTTCCCTTTATCTTTCGCTAATTTTCGTTTACCCCCAATTCCATCCTCCGCTGACGACCGTCGATTCCGACCATATCCGTCCCCCATTCGATCATCAGAACCGACCATCACCTTCGCCCTTCTCCATCCTCCATCCAGCGAAGGTTAGCGCCAGCTATTCTCGGCCGTTGATCCCCCCATGTGGCACACCCTCCACCGTTGGATCAAATCCTGGGCTTCTTCGTTGAGGCGCCGTCATCCGCAGCCGTCAGATCCGACACGCGGCGCCATCTCAGCCTTTGGATCACAATAAGGGGTAATTTCCCTTAGGCCCTCGGTCTTTTATTTTTTAGCGTTTAGTCTTGTAAATATTTTATAGCGTTTGTTTTAGTTTGGAACATTTTCACTTAGGACCTTGTCATTTCTGTTATTTGCTTTTATACCCATGTACGTTGTGGGACACGTGCTTCGTCACGTGTATTTTGTGGTAAATTGCATGTAAGGGCATGTAGTTTCTGGTTGTTATGAAATGAAAATATCTTTTTAGTATTTGCACATATACCCTGTGACTGTTTTATTTCCACATGTGCCGAATTTCTTGGGTAATTTGCACTTAAGCTCCTGGACTTTTAGCACCTGCTGCTAATAGGTCCAGGAACTTAAAATATTTACATTTGGGTCCCTGAGTGCCCAGACCACGTGCGTGGCGCGTGTGATCGTGGGATTTTTGCACCTGGACCCCCTCGACTTCTGTGTTTGTTACTTTTAGGCCCCCATAAGTTATTTTTATTACGATCAGGTCCCTGTATATTGTGGGCTCTTGGTTGTTTTAAATAAAATAGCAAATTATCTCCAAATTAAGCGAAAATTTGACATGTGGATCCTGCCACTGTGTAGAATTTTCATTAATTTTTGGGTAATTTTTGGAGCCCTTTTATTATTTTTAAAAATTCTAAAACACCCCTTTTTCTGCCTGTTCATATATAAAAATCACAAAAAAAATATTAAAACCTTTTCAAAAATTCTAAAAAATTCATATTTTGTGTGTTTTGGTTTGTTTGATTTTCTGAAAGATTTTGGTCAATTTTGGACTTATAGAAAATATAAAAATTGAAAAATATTGAAAATATCATAAAAATACTAATAAATCACAGAAAAATCAAAAATTAATAAACTCAATCTCTAATTGTTCCTTTTTGTTTCTACTTTATATGAAAAATACCTCTAGGCTTTGTTAGGGAACTTGATATTTTATCTTGGCCCTTGAAGCATGGCTGGACAATGTTCATTGATTTTTGCCTTGTTTCATTTTTATAAAATTCCCTAAAAATGAGAAAAATACCAAAAATTCACCATAAAAAGTAAAAAATTCATAAAATCTAAAAACATTTTTGTTTGAATTTTTTGAGAATATTTGAGTAGTTAAATAATTGTTGATAGTTGCTTTTTTTTATTATGTTCATATTTTCTTTATAATTAAAAATTCCAAAAAAATATAAAAATATTAAAAATCCATCAAAAATAATTTGCTTTTATTTTATTTGTTTTTTGACTTCTACGTAGGCCGCAAGACCATCATGTGCTCCCTGAGTCCGACCCTGGTCGCTATACTAGGCTAATCCAATAGCCAGGGCCACTAGTTGATTTTATTGATTTTGTCTCTGTTTTGGTGGCCTGCTCTTATATTTTTCTTGTTGAGCCGAGATTTCTGTCGATCCGGGTCGCAACGACCCGAGAGCTTATTTTGACCTGATCCGGATTGATTGAGATTTTCGGCTCATCAGAATGGCGCCGTTGCCGGGGAGCACGGCTTAGTAGTCAGTTTTATTTTCTTATTTTGTTTTCTTTTTGGCGGCTTTCCGCGGCTCTTTCTGAGTCCGTGGCTTTTCGTGGCTTTTTATTTTTCTTTTTTTTTATTTTGTTTTATTTTATTTTCTTTTTCTTTTATTTTTGCCTTTGTTTGTTTTTGCTTGTTTATTTTCATTTTTATTTTTGCACATATAACCCTGTTTATTTTATTTGCTTTATCTGTTTTATTTTATCTGGCTTGACACACTTTTCTGTTTTCTTGCGAGGGTCCGAGGACTGAGGCGACTACTTTCGAGGAGTCGACGCAACCGTGGTGATCGGAGGCAGCTCCCTTCTACACGGAGCCGCAGGAGAGCGGAGGAGGCAGCTGAGTATGGGAGAGTAGTTAGAGTAGTTAGTTTTATTTTCTTCAACATTTGAACTATTGTAATAATACAGGGACAGCAGGACTCTTCTTCAGACTTAGACACTTTCGGGGTCTGTTTCGCCGATCACCGGTGTGCTTGGGAGACCTCTTAGTTTTCTTCGCAGTTTTTCGCGGTTTTGTTTTCTTTACTGCCTTTTTCGGTTTCTTGCGGATTTCTCGAGCCCCTAGCCGTAGGATTTTCTACTTGATTGTGACGTAATACATAGGATCCAAGCAACCTAATATATCTGCCTGCACCTATAGATCGGTAATTGGACCTATAATAAAAGATTAATAAAATAGTCGACTCACTTCCTTCGAGCCTACGTGCCGCAACCCGCCCTGCCAAGCACTGCTCTTGAACCCGATTTGTCGGGAGGAGGAGGGGTGGACCGAGATCGGACTTTTGGATTGGAGGCTGGTGATCGACTAGCCGTTCTTTCGAGTAGAATTGCTATTTAGGGACTCGGTTTTCCGCCTGCACCATTTAGGTAGTTTATTTTCTGTCTTTCAATTCTGCGCGGATCATTTTGTATGTAGACTGCTGGAGTTAGGTACGCATTTCTTACTCTGCATGCATCATTGATTTCATCGCGCATCGGCTTTTTCGACTTCTCCCCCCTGATTTTTGGACTTAATAATCAGGAGAACTGAAAAATTCGTTAGGCGAATTCTTTTTATTTGAAAAATACCTAAAAAGAAAAACAATAAAATTTGGGACTGCTAACTCTATCGACCCTAAAAGACACCTCACCTAAAATTTTGTCTTAGGGAGAGCAATCCCCTCATTGTCTGGTTTGCTTGCACGAGAGAGTGACCCGCACACTAGGTAGAGCCCTCCGATATTCTTCTCGACTGATTACCGGCTCTTTCTGTACGGGACAGTCGGTTGAGAAAATATCGAATTACCCAACAGGTCATGCTAATCGCTCTGCTATCCTGATTGATCACCTAATAAAATTGACAAGATAATTGACCGAGCCTTTACGGTCTTCAGCTCGCGTTGCGTTGGTGAATCGGGGGTTTGCTTGTGATCATAGTTGTTACCAGATCTCATCCGCCCAACTCGCCACATCAAGATGATGGGTAGACGGTCTCTTAGGCAGCCTATGGCTGCACCGCTTTCCAGCACGTCTGCCCGCTCATCTAGGTTGGTTCGTGAGAGCCGAGACCCGCTCTCCGAACCCGAGTTCGATTCCACCCTGTTCCCCCTCGATCCCCCTTCTTCTAAGTCCGAGATACCAGTGCCAGAGGAGAGACAGTCAGATGATTTATCGGCACCTAAGTTTGGATCTTTTGCTTTTGCAGAGACCATGGCCGGCAGCAGTGACGACCGCACCAGAGGTCTCCAGCATGATCAGACATTCATTATGGACCAAGGTGCGATCAACTCCACCCTGATCGCCTCCCTCGAGACAGTTCAGCAGCAGTTGAGGGATCAGGGAGCATTCATGTTGGACATTAGGCGTGAGATGGAGCAGTTAAGAGAAGATCGCGAGCAGCGCGAGCCTGGAGATGGGCCGAGGATGCCCGACCATGCGGCAGCCGCCGCAGCAGCCACCGCAGAAGCAGCAGATCCACCGAGACCGATGCGGGAGTTACACAACCCCGGATCGACCTTGATGCATCACTGGGCCGTACTTCCAGCCATTGTGGGGGACTTCAAGTTCCCCCCAAACACTTTGCAGCTTCTCCCCCGGTTCCATGGGCTCGCCACAGAGGAGCCCCATCTCCACCTTCAGGAGTTCTTGATGATCTGCAGCACAGTCCACGACCGTCAGGTAGACCAGGATACCATACGGATGATTGCCTTCCCCTTCTCCTTAGCAGACAGAGCAGCCACCTGGCTGAAGCACTTGGGGAAGTTCGTCTCACTACAGGCGGGTGGGTCTAAGGGGACGGTCGTAGACCGTCCTTTTTGTCTCTAGAACCGTCCCCTCTAATCAACGGGGACGGTTCCTAAACCGTCCCTTCAGCCACCGTCTCATTTGACTATATGGGACGCTTCTGACAACCGTCTCATGTAATCAACCATTGGGGACGGTTGTAACCGTCCCTTACACGAAGGCTATTAGGGACGGTTGCGACCGTCCCTACAACCTATAGTATTAGAGACGGTTAGCAACCGTCCCTAATGGGCTTCAACATTTTGAGACGGCCCCAGAAAACCTTTGGGGACGGTTATCCCCGTCGCATGCGTTTCGCAGATGGGACGGTTGTAACCGTCCCCTTTACCATAGCGTCTATAGCGACGCCGACATAAGTGTATAAGGGACGGTTCCAACCGTCGCGTCTGCCCAACTAGAGGGGACGGTTACAACCGTCCCTAATAGTCTTCTGTTGGCGTCGCTATAGACTATTCCAGGCTTCTGTTGGCGTCGCAAAAGACCTGCAGAGTAGAAGGGACGATTACAACCGTCGCATACATTTGCATTTAGGGACGGTTGTAACCGTCCCTTCTACTCTTCAGGTCTTTTGCGATGCCAACAGAAGCCTGGAATAGTCTATAGCGACGCCAACAGAAGACTATTAGGGATGGTTGTAACCGTCCCCTCTAGTAGTAGCATCTATAGCGACGCCAATAGAAGGGTAGACGGGACGGTTTTAACCGTCCCAATTGCGCTTACCTAATGGAGACGGTTCGAATCGTCCCCAATAGTCTCCGTGATTTGTTCTGGCTGGGGGGACGTTTCTGTAGCTCTAGAGGGGACGGTTACAACCGTCCCCAATAAACCATGACAGGAAAAAAAATTTATATATTCTGATATCTTCCTTACATCATTCAATATTACACCTGACAACAATATGAACATAATAAACTCTACAACACCAATCATTCTTCTCTGCAAAAGAACAAACCACAACATCCAACAACTAACCATATCACAAATTGAACATCAAACAACACATTACATTCAACATAATCATAAAGTCAACATTAATAAACGATAAGAAGTCTACATAATGTTAGACATTAATAAAAAATATTACAATTAAAGGATAAAAATTAACTAGGGTACTACATTCATGCCACCTACTCTGATGCGCCACTCCCGTCACTCTCTTCGGTTTCCTCCTCACTCTCCTCGTCGTCGCCGAGATGTGCAGGTTGTACAGGGGGCGTGGCTTGACTTTCAAGATGGCTTACTAAGGACCTGAAATTCGCCATGTCCATACGCATCTGTGCCATCTCCGCAGCTTGTGCGTTCATCGTTGCCTTTACTTCGCGCAACTCCCTCTCCATCTCTCTTTCTCTCTGGCTTCCCTGCGAGGAAGACTGCGACCCACCTGCACCACCCATTCCGTACCATGTACGGATCGTTTCGCCCCGTCCTGCGCAACGGATGCGTCCACTGTGTTCTGGACCAGTGGCTTGACAGAAGGCATCATCGGTCGTCAACGGGGGATTGCTCGTCCCCGTGCTATCTAGCGAGGAGGTGGTAGAGAGCCTAATCATTTCTTCCTGCATATGAGAAATAGAAAATAAATTTAGTATATTACCATAAGTAATCCTTTAATTAAAAATTGTATTTATACTTACATGTATTGGTGCGTAGGCTTCATCAACCCACTGCACCTCTCCTCCTAAGTCTCTGCTCTTTGACCCAGCAAAAACCTCTATGCGGGTCATTTCTCGTTCATTTTCCCTCAACTATAAAAAGTTAAACAACTTCTTAAAATTGTTTTAAGACTCAAAATTAATCGTTATAAATATTTTTTAAATACTTACAAAGTCGTCCTTCAATTGGTTGGTGTTCTTCCTTCCCATCTTATGCGTCGACCTAAACCCTTTCGAACGATTCGCCGTATTCTTGGAAGAAATCGACTGAAATTTCACAAAGTCAGTATAAAAATAAAAGAAATAACTAAGAAAACTATATACATACCGCAAAATCCTCACTGGACCAAAAATTAATCAACTCCCTCCATTGCTCTGGTGTAACACCAGGAGGGATATTCTGCACAAGCTGCTCATATGGAATCTGGGGGTTGAAGTACTACAAATGGAGAAATAAATATAGTCAATATGTAAATATCTTGATATTAAATATTAATAAAAAAATCTTACCTTAGCTTTTATGCGTCCCTTGTATCGACGCAACATCTCAGCAGCATGGGATAAAATCTGAGAATCGACATGGGTACTGCGTTCCCATGTAAATACAGCCTGATACAACAAATATAATAACGATTACGTCATAAAATGCAAAAACTGTTTTAAGATTTTAGAATACCTCCAGATCAGCAAGTATGGCAGCCTTGACAGCATAAGGAAGCTGTCGGAAGTCGTGGGTGGTGATGGGGACACGCGCACGGGCAACCTGGCCAAGGTAGCTTTGGAACTCCGTGGAGTTCTCTCCTACCGCATCTCCGCCAACAATGCGTACATGTAATGTCTGCCCTGGTGCAAGACGGTCTAAGAATCTACACTAGGACGGTCCACGACGTCTCGGTGTAGCTCCACTACCTGCATCAGAAGAACCGCCCTGTGGCTGCTGGGGAGGTTCAGGGACCTCCCGAATACGTCTAGGTCTAGGAGACATGTCTGCATTTTTAAAGAAGCATTTCAAATATATACATTTCGATAGATGACAACAATTTCAATTAATAGAAATTGAAAATAAAAAAACATTACCTGAAATTGCTAGTTTCAAGTTCCATTGTCGTTGTCTAATACCTCATTCAAAAAATCATTGGAGTTATTTTGATATGCTACATCATTGTCTAGTGCATCTGCCTCTTCGTTTACATCGAAGAAATCTCTCGGTGTTGTTCTAATTGGTATTATCCATCCACTAACTGAGTTATCTGGAACATAAAAGACCTGTTCGACCTGACTGGCAAGCGTATACGGTTCATTTGTTTGTAACCTACCTGTTTGCTTTAAAGAAAGAACCCCATTTCTATCCTTTTTGTAACCTACTCCAACTCGATCAACATTGAACTAGATGCAATGAAATAGAACACACCTTGTATCATGTGTAAAACTGATTTCAAGTATATCAATAATTTCGCCATAGTATCCGTCAATTTCAGCATTGAGATCAGCCTTCACTATTACTCCTGAAAGTTGTGACGCTTTATTTTCATCAATTGACTTCTTTCGAAATCTAAACCTGTTAACGATATAGCCAGAATGTGATATTATCAATGAGTATGGACTCCTGTAAATTATATCGAGATTTGCGCTCCACCGTTCATCTTTGGTAACTTTTAATATTTTAATTTTATCCCCGAACCATTTCAGAAAGTCTGATTTGCTAGTGGTTGTTGACTGAAACTCTTCGAAGAAAGAATCTACCTCGTCTACTTGCATCAAAATATAATAATGAATAAGATCTCTTTCAATGTCTGAAATACTACGACGGGTACTCTTTAGGATAGCTCGGCCATTTTGTTGAAATATCCAAAGTTTATTTGGATCTTCTGTCCACAACTCACCATCATTATTTTGTTCGAACCTATCGAATCTAATACTCTTTCCATCACCCATATACGTGTCACAAAATGTGATACATTCTTCACATAAATATCCCTCGGCAATACAACCTTCAGGTGCAGCTTTGTTAAATACCATATTCTTTAATTTCCGTAGATATCTTTCAATTGGATACATCCATCGATACTGCACAGGACCACATATCCAGGCTTCGCTAGCAAGATGAATAATGAGATGAACCATTATATCAAAAAATGTAGGTGGAAAGAGCTGCTCCAGCTTACATAAAGTTATAACTATATCTGTCTCTAGTCTGAACAATACTTCCGGCTCTAAAGTCTTCGAACACAAAGCCTTAAAAAACTGACTGACTTCAATCAGTGGCTGCAAAACAACTGGATGTACAACTCCTCTGATTGAAAACGGAAAATGAACTTGCATAAGTATGTGACAATCATGACTTTTTAATGACGATATCTTTCTTTCCGTCATATTTATGCATCTGCTAATTTGAGAGGAGAATCCATCAGATACTCTAACGGATTTAATAAAATCCAGTATCTTATCTTTGTCAGCATTGGATAAAGTATACACTGCTTCAGGAATTATTACTTTAGAATTGTCAGACTCAATCAGATGTAATTCGGGTCGGATACCCAATTGTATTAGATCACGTCTGGCTCGCAAACTGTCTTTGGTAGTACTAGAGATATTCAAAATTGAAAGAATATTTTCCATAACATTCTTCTCTGTATGCATCACGTCCAAGTTATGACGGACCTGTAAAGTATGCCAGTAGGGCAGCTCCTGAAAGAATATACTTTGTTTTCGCTATCCACCTGTATTCTTCCTCTTTGTTAATCGGCCTAGAAAGAAGTTTCCCAAATTTTTTTGTTCCATCCACATTGTGCTTCCTGATCGGCGAGTCAAACTTAAACGACGTCCAAACGGTTGTCCATCGAACTTGTAATTATTTTCACTTCTTAACCATCTATGACTGACCGGTAAGAAACGACGATGTCCTAAATAACAATGTTTCATACTCGCATTTAGCCATGTCGAATGTGTTTTATCCATACAAATCGGACATGCGAGTTTACCTTTCGTACTCCATCCTGATAAATTGGCATATGCTAGAAAATCATTAATTGTCCACAATAAAGAAGCACGCATTGTAAAGAATTCTTTCTTTACCGCATCATACGTACTAACTCCAGAATTCCACAGAATCTTTAGTTCGTCAATCAAAGGTTGCATATATGTATCTATCGCATTACCTGGCCCCTTAGGACCAGGTATCAATAACGACATCATCATAAAGGAAGATGCCATTGACATCCATGGTGGCAGATTATATGTAACAAGTATCACAGGCCAAATAGAGTAACTCGTACTCATATTTCCGAATGGATTAAAGCCGTCAGAAGCAAGACCCAATCGTACGTTTCTTACTTCTTCTGAAAACGATGGATACATTTCATCAAACTTGCTCCACTCCTCTGTATCTGATGGATGTCGCATAACACCGGTTACATCTTTCCTTTTGATATTAATGTGCCATATCATCATTTTAGCTGTTCTTTCATATGAATACAATCGCTGTAATCGGGGAATCAAAGGAAAGAACCTTAAAATCTTCTCTGGTTTTTTCCTCTTCGAATCAGTATCATTATTCTTATATCTGCTACTTTTGTAGTCAGGACATTTATCTAAATTTGAGTAATCCTTCCAATATGAAATGCAGTCGTTCGGACATGCGTCAATTTTCTCGTAGTTCAGTCCAAGTGCACGAAATCTAGACTTAGCATCCTTCCAGTCCTTTGGAAAGTTTTCTGGATTATTTAATAATGTCCTAATCAAAAGTAAGACATCTGTCATCGTAACCGCTGTACACCGATTCTTCACTTTTATCTTAAACATCTCCAGAATAAAACGTAATCGAGACATTTTGACTCCATAGCATAACGGCTTCTCTGCATCTTGTATTTTTTCATGCAATGTATCCGGAAGCGAATCCATCATTTCATCGGTGTCATGTCCTCGAATGTTATCTATCATCTCAAATATAGCATCACGGTCTTGTATTTCTGAGACATCTCTTTTAGTATCACCGTGGACATTACTATCTTCTTCTAAATTAACTCCTTCACCATGATATGTCCAATTCGTATAATGTAGCCAAAATCCATTTAATATCAAATGCTCGTAAACTGTGGCTCGATTTTGGGTCAAAGTATTTTTACATCTTATGCAAGGACAATGTATCTTATCTCCTTCACCTCCTACAATATGATAATGCGATTCATATCGAAAAGCCCAGTCTATGAATCCGATAACTCCTTTATTATACGTCCGATAGTCATCGAATCTTTTGTTCATCCAACTTTTATCCATTGCCTAAAGGTAAGATATAAAGTTAATTTCAAAAATGTTTGGTAATGTTCATAACAACAACATGACATCATTATTAACTAGGGTAGTTAACAGGTTTTAAGTACAACCTAACTATTCTACTAAATATCATGTGGCACACTTGGCCTTCGATCCAGAGAGTCCGGTCTCGGTCTACCCCTCCTCCTCCCGACAAATCGGGTTCAGGAGCAGCGCTTGGCAGGGCAGGCTGCGGCACGTAGGATCGAAGGAAAATGAATCGGCTATACACAAATATTCTACTTAATGAACAAATATTCTACTAAATATCATGTGGCACACTTGGCCTTCGATCCAGAGAGTCCGGTCTCGGTCTACCCCTCCTCCTCCCGACAAATCGGTTTCAGGAGCAGCGCTTGGCAGGGCAGGCTGCGGCACGTAGGATCGAAGGAAAATGAATCGGCTATACACAAATATTCTACTTAATGAACAAATATTCTACTAAATATCATGTGGCACACTTGGCCTTCGATCCAGAGAGTCCGATCTCGGCCTACCCCTCCTCCTCCCGATAAATCGGGTTCAGGAGCAGCGCTTGGCAGGGCAGGCTGCGGCACGTAGGATCGAAGGAAAATGAATCGGCTATACAAGTCAAAGTTAATCTATAGTTAACATCCAAAGTTAATAACTATGTTTCACTACTATGTCTCTAATCTAACTATGTTTTATAATAAGACTTACAAGCATTTACCTAAATTAATCATCTTTTATCACTAATAGCATTTAATCATAATCAAGATTAATCTACTGATTTAAGCATTTGACTAAACTAATCTACTGACTTAATCAAGATTAATCACAATTAGGCATTTATCCACTATTTTTTAATCTACTATCTTAAGCATTTGACTAAACTAATAAGTATATCAAAAAAATATGCAATCATAAGCATGATGAATATATAAGAAATTAAGAACAAAACTTACAACCAAGTAATGCGGCGGGCAAGGCGGCGGACGGGCGGCGGACGGACGGGCACGAGTTGAGGCCGAGGAGGAGGGCAGCGACGAGAGGGAGGTGGAGGAGGAGGAGGGCGGCGGCGAGAGGGAGGAGGAGGAGGGCGACGGCGAGAGGGAGTAAGAGGAGGAGGGCGACGGCGAGAGGGAGTAGGAGGAGGAGGAGGGCGACGGTGAGTTGGGAGGAGGAGGAGGAGGGCGGCGGCGAGTTGGGAGGAGGAGGAGGGCGGCGGCGAGTTGGGAGAAGGAGGAGGAGGGCGGCAGCGAGTTGTGAGGAGGAGGAGGATGACGGCGACGGCGAGAGGGTGGAGGAGGATTGACGAGGCAGCGAGAGGGAGGAGGAGGAGGAGGGCGGCGACGAGAGGGAGGAGGACGAGCTGACGGCGGCGAGGTGCGGTGAGGGAGGAATGGGTCGAATGAGAATGAGGAAGAGCCGCCTCCATCGGAAGGGTATATCACCATCGGGGACGGTCAAACAACCGTCCCCTATATGAATGATCGGGGACGGCTATGAGTGAACCGTCCCCTTTTCTAAGGGAAGAGGGAACGGTTTTGCAACCGTCCCCTATAACGAACTATCGGGGACGGTTACAACCGTCCCCTATAGTTTGATATAGGCGACGGGCACAATGGAGTAATTGGGACGGTTATAACCACCCCCTAAAGTTCCCGGGTTGACAAAAAAATGAACTGGGGCTAGCCTATTTAGGGACGGTTTGAGAACCGTCCCTAAAGGTCTTTTGTATAGGCGACGGGCACAGTGGAGTAATGGGGACGGTTATAACCGTCCCCTAAAGATCCCGGGTTGAGAAAAAAACAAACTGGGGCTACCCTAGTTAGGGACGGGTAAAGAACCGTCTCTAAAGGTCTCTTAATGGCGACGGTCAATACTAACCGTCGCTATTACATTCGAAAGGGGACGGTTCGCTTCTGACCGTCCCCGATACTGTTATTGGGGACGGTTACTCCTTGACCGTCCCCAATAAGCGTCCCTAAAGGACGTCCAGTTTGTAGTGTCTACACCTGGGAGCAGCTCCGCACCGAGTACTTGCACAAGTACTACCCACTCGGGAGGATGAATGCCGCTAGAGCCCTGATCAGCAACTTCTCCATGCTCCCCAATGAGCAGTTTCACGAGGCATGGGAGAGGTTCAGAGAGCTGACTGACAGATGCCCGCACCATGACATCTCGAAGTCGAACCTAGTTCAGAGATTCTTCAGCGGGCTGACACCAGAGCTTCAGAGCTTGGTGAACGCTTCTTGTGGCGGGTCCTATTTCTCCAAGGATCACGATCAAGTATGTGCCATCTACGAGGAAATGGCCGAGAACTACATGGTGATGTCCTAGACTAGATTGTACACACATGGATGCCAGCAGCCACAGACCGTGCAGTACCAGAGGATAGCACGGGTTGACGTCGGTCCTTCCAGTTTGTCCGCGGCAGTAGCACAGGCAGAGAGTTCAACCGTATACATGGGGATCATCAGCGAGAAGCTGGATCGGATGGAGATTATTGAGAAGAAGCAGTGCCAGGGCATCATGCAGATGGACAGATGGCACATACCCTGAGTGACCTGAAGACACAGCTCATGTGTCTCCAGGAGGCACAGACGGCTTCACAGCCTCGTCTTCAGGCACGAGGCGATCCGAATAGCATCAGCAGCTCGTCCCTGCGCTCCAGCTCCCACCAGCAGCCTAGATAGGTCTATCTTGTACGGGCGGAGCCGTGCCAACAGCCATAGCTTTCCTACCAGGCACCACCATCCACTGACATTCAGATGGTGGTATACCAGCCAGATCAGCCTCTGGCAATGCTTCCGCCACCCCACTACGATTCAGAGCCGTTGATGGATGTCAACGGAATTTGGTACGACCGCCCCCAGCCCGGTATCCGACGAGACCATCCCGGATTCCGTTGGGCGGCCGGAGGTGCCCAGCCCCAGCAGCAGCCGTCAGGACAGGGTGGCCAGTACAACCATCAGAGGGATCACCAGCAGCAGCAGCCCCCAACATACACACAGCAATAGCAGCAGCAGTCACAGTCGTATGGTCCTCGTCCCTATCAGCAGGGACAGTCTTGGAGGCGTGATCAGCCTCATCAGCCGCAGCATCATCCACAGTCTTACTCCTCTCACTCACAGCAGCAGCAGCAGCCTTATTACCAGAGAGGCTACCCATAAGGTTCTCATGGGCCATCCTTTGAGGACCCCGCCTTGGATGACATAGCCTGCCTCCTTACAGATCAGGAGGCTACATTCCCATGGGAAATGGATGAGTTCCGCCAGGAGATGCAGGAAATCGTGAGAGGGAAGGACGCCATCCCTGCTCAGATCGAGCCAAATCCCAACAACCTCAAGAGGAAGTCTGAGCAGGTAGTTTGTACTGAGTATGCCACTCCTATTGATACATTTGGAGATATGTCTGCATATTTGTTTGATACCGATTTTGTCACACTTAGGAGCGGTAGGATGCCAGCAGGTGGCGACTCATCTGAGCGACACCCCAAGGATACTTCCCGAGCGCCAGGCGAGGAGGAGAGCGGTACTGAGGCCGCTAGAGAGGATGACGGTGGTACTGATGCCACCACGGATGCTGATCCCACTGGCGGTACTACGGCCGCCATTTCACCAGATGGAGGAGGTGGTACTGAGGCCACCCATGTTGCCGAGCCAGAGTGCAGTACTGAGGCCGCGAGTCTTCCAGCCGAGGGTGGTGTTGATGCCACCGGTTCTACTTCTGAGAGTCCTGTAGTTTTTCCTTTTACTGATGTATCTCGGAACACTTCTGGAAATAAAGGAAAGGGTTTGTTTTCTTCTGGTCCCACTGTGGTGCTTGATGTATGTGTGGATCCTGCCGTCGAGCAGCTCAGACCCGTTCCTAGTCCTTCATCTGAGAAGGACCCTGTGATCCCCTTCCCTAGAGCTCTTAAGATGGGGAAGGGGAAGAAAATTGAAAATCCCAGAATGAGACAGCAAGAAGAGTTCAGCCAGCAGATGATAGATCGTTTTCACATTCAGCTGACTCTTCAGGAGGCTTTGCAGCACATCCCTCTACTCCAGCATTCACTCAGAGACAGGACTACAGTTAGGAGGAAGAGGAGGAACAACCATTCAGAGATCCATGTGCTGACCAGAGCTACTTGTTTCGCGATCCAGAACCGTCTGCCAGCCAAGAGGCCAGATTCAGGAGCCCCATATGTCAAATGCCACATCAGAGAGCAGAGGTTCGACCGTACTCTATTAGACAGCGGATCGTCGATCAACCTACTTCCGCCAGCCCTTCTCGACCGCTTCGAGTTGGGCACTCTTCGACAGAGCAGGACAATCCTTCAGTTTGTTGATCGATCTGTCAAGAGGCTGAAGGGGTTTCTGAGGGGCGTTGTCGTCACGATTCCGGGCCTGCAATTCCCTGTAGACATCATAGTGTTGGACATGGAGATCCCTAAGTCAGTGACCGATGCCCCCATCATTTTCGGTCGCCCATTCTTGGCCACAGCCAAGGCAGTGACCGACCATGATAGCGAGAAGGTATACCTTCACGTCGAGGGCGAAAGTGTACAAATAGAGACGGTCGAGGACAGCAAAGCCAGAGACAGAGCATGCTCAGAGACTACTTCAGATACAAGGCAGATGACAGATGCAGGGCCAGACATCCACCAGGACTGCGGCTTTGTAGTTACAGATGATGAGGCAATTTGGGCAGACCCAGATGCACAGGCCATCCTCTCACATTCAGAGTTCGCTGATGCAGAGACGCCAGCAGAGGAGAGCTTGGAGAGCGCATTCCTGGTCCAGGATACTTTTGAGGCAGTAGAGACGGTCCCCGACTGCGATACTGATTCGTTTTGTGATGATGGTGGTACTGAGGCCTCCTTAGATGATACAGATCCCTCGGAGTCAGATTTTGACTGGGCAGAGTTTGATGATTACGTACCAGATCTGACTTCCACTGAGCCTGCGGCTAGGGAGGAGGTAGATGCCGAGCAGAGCAGAGACAGTTCATCAGAGCAGCCTTCTCCAGTTTCAGAGAGTGACAGAGAGTTTCAGTTCTCCCATGCGGAGTTGTCAGCCTTCACGCAGAGTTTTCAGAGGCCAGATCCACCAGCACCCAGTTGTCCAGAGCTGAAGCCACTTCCTGCATCGCTGAAGTATAGGTTCCTTGTGGGTGAGCATGAGATGTACCCAATCATTATCTCCGTCGATTTGACTGGAGAGCAGGAATCCCGTTTGATGGGGGTTCTTGAAAAGAACTGCAAGGCGATAGGATGGAGCGTAGAAGATCTCCAGGGGATAAGTCCGGCCCTGTGCTCCCACCATATTTATCTCGAAGATGAGGCGAAGCCGTTGCGTGAGTTCCAGCGGCGGCTGAACCCGAATCTGAGAGAGGTTGTCATGAAGGAGATTTCGAAGTGGTGGAGCGCCGATTTTATCTACCCCATCTTCGACCCCAAGTGGGTCAGCCCTTTGCATGTGGTGCCCAAGAAGACGGGCATCACTACAGTGGTCAGCGAGTCTGGAGAGGAGATTGCTACACGGGTACCCACTTCCTAGAGAGTCTGTGTGGATTACAGACGACTCAACCAGGCCACCAAGAAGGATCATTTCCCCCTGCCCTTTATAGATCATATCATTGAGAGACTGGCAGGGAAGAGCCATTATTGTTTTCTGGATGGGTACTCGGGCTACAACCAGGTGGCCATCGCTCCCGAGGACCAGGACAAGACTACCTTTACCTGTCCCTTCGGCACATAGGCCTTCCGACGCATGCCATTTGGGCTATGCAATGCCCCTGCGACTTTTCAGAGATGCATGCTGTCGATCTTTTCGGACATGGTAGGGGAGTGCTTGGAGGTCTTCATGGACGATTTCTCGGTTTACGGTGACGGATTTGACTCCTGTCTTGACTGCCTAGACCGAGTCCTTTAGTGATGCATACAGGTCCACCTAGTGCTATCTTGGGAGAAAAGTCACTTCGTGGTGACTCAAGGGATGGTGCTTGGCCATATCATCTCCAACAGGGGCATTAAGGTTGATCCAGCCAAGGTAGATGTCATTAGAAAACTCGCACCGCCGTCCAATTTGCGGCAGTTACGGTCATTCCTGGGGCACGTCGGTTTCTACTGGCGATTCATTCATGATTTCAGTAGGATTGCCCGACCGTTGACTGACCTGCTAACGAAAGACACCGAGTTTCTTGTCAATGACAAGTGTCTTTCGTCGTTTGAGACTCTCAAGCGATGTGTCGTTGAGGCTCCTGTTCTCCAGCCACCTGATTGGTCTCTCCCATTCGAGATCATGACGGATGCCTCCGATTTTGCCGTGGGGGCCGTACTGGGATAGAGGAGGGATGGAGTTCCATTTGCTATTCACTACGCTAGCCGCACATTGGATTCCGTGCAGCGGAACTACACAGTCACGGAGAAGGAGATGCTAGTCGTAGTCTTCGCCCTAGATAAGTTCAGATCATACATTATTGGATCTAGAGTGACCTTGTATACTGATCATACCGCTATCAGGTATCTCATGGCAAAGAAGGATGCCAAGGCCAGGTTGACTAGATGTATCCTTCTACTCCAGGAGTTCGACATAGAGATCAAGGATAAGCCTGGAGTCAAGAATGTGGTGGCGGATCATCTCTCCCGATTAGAGCATCTTGCGGATTCTGAGTAGATTGACCCTATTTGTGAGACCTTCCCAGATGAGGCGATCCTTGCTATCGCCTCTCTCCCGTGGTACGCTTATATTGTGAACTTTCTTGTTGCTAAGAAATTTCCACAAGATTGGCCCAGGCAGAGGCTTGAGACCTTCCTCGCGAAAGCCAAGTCTTACCACTGGGAGGATCCCATCCTTTACCACGAAGGAGGGGATAGCGTCTGGCATAGGTGCATTCCTCAGGAGGAGCACCATAGCGTCCTCACTTACTGCCACAAGCTTGAGGCAGGAGGACATCACTCTGGGAGGAGAACGGCACAGAAAGTGCTCCAATCCGGCCTATGGTGGCCTACCCTCTTCAAGGACTCTGATGAGTTCGTGAAGAGGTGTACTGACTGTCAGAGGATGGGCACTTGTGGACAGCGTGATATGATGCCGATGCAGCACATTCACTTCTGTGAGGTTTTTGACGCATGGGGCATCGATTTCATGGGTCCATTCCCTAAGAGTCAGGGATTTGAGTACATTCTGTTGGCCGTTGATTATGTGAGTCGTTGGGTTGAGGCCATCCCCGCCCGAACAGTAGATGCCAGGACAGTTTGCAGATTTTTGACTAAGCACATCATTACACGGTTCGTTGTACCTCGAGTATTGATATCTGACGGGGGGTCTCATTTCATCAATGACGAGGTGAAGGCCCTTGCTAGCGAGTTCGGCATAGACCATCGAGTTGCCACTCCATACCATCCACAGACGAATGGTCTAGCCGAAGTGTCGAACAGGGAGATCAAGACTATTTTGCAGAAAGTCATCCGCCCTGACCGAAAGGATTGGTCACAGCTTTTGGACTCGGTCTTGTGGGCATATCGGACGTCTTTCAAGACACCATTAGTCACATCTCCCTTTCGCCTTGTTTATGGCAAGCCGTGCCATTTACCAGTTGAGTTGAGACACAGGTCACTTTGGGCAGTTACAGAGATACTTTTGGATCCAGATAGTGCAGGAGACCAGAGGAGGGCAGAGTTAGCAGCCTTGGAGGAGCTTCGTGATACCACCTTCTCAAACAACCTACATCACAAGGAGAGAGTGAAGGAGTGGCATGATTCTCATATCAGCCACAAGCATTTTGAGCCTGGATAGAGAGTATGGCTGTTTGATGCTAGGCTTCGTCTATTTCCAGGGAAGCTACAGAAAAAATGGAAGGGACCGTATCTAGTGAGAAAGGTACACGACAATGGGAGTATTGATATATCTGAATTGTCTTCTGAGAGTACCTTTCGAGTGAACGGTCAGCGGCTCAAGCCATTTCTAGATCATGAGCCGCGGGTCGTTGATATTGCCCCTATTCACTTTGCGTGAGATGTGGTCTTTTGACTCACATCTATTGCATCTCACGCCTGCTTTTCACTGTTCCCCCGACTTGTATAGATCCAGATGTCCATATCATTACATTCTTTAGTCCCACATCCCTTTCTTCATCTTATGATTATGCTACACTTAGGGTGTACTTTACCCTAAGTATAGGGGGGATGTAGGACTCTTGGGTATTTCTTTTGATTCTTTCTACCCCTGTTTTTGCTGCCTATACATAGGGATATTTTATTCTAAGTATGGGGGGTAGACCCTGTACATTCTTCACTCGATTTTCCCTTCGTGTACAGCCTGCTATACTTAGGATTTTTGATCCTAAGTATAGGGGGAAAAGCCGAGGATCTCTTGATTTTCTACATTCATTCATCTTTGTATATAGCCTTCCTTTTCACTTCCCTATACTAAGCATGAGTTATGTCTTCTTCATCGCTCTTGACTCTGAGGACATCGTTCGAGCTAAGTATAGGGGGGTGTGTATATATTTCATATATACTTTAGCCATAACTCGTACTTTGTGTGAGTGTGTTTATAAATAAAAATGGCTAAAAACCTAAAAATCAAAAATCCATAAAAATTAAAAAAATTTCCCTGTAAATAAACATTCTTTCATTTGCACATACGTAGCTATTGTACAAAACTATTTTTGTAAAAATATTTTCAAAACCGTTTTGTGTAAAGTTTTTGTAAATATGTGTATATAAAAATTATGTATATAGTATAAAATTTTTCAGAAATGTTTTGAAAATCAAAAGTTTGCAAAAATCTTGTGTAAATTTGTGTAAATATTTTGCAAAAACTTGCATTCATGCATTCATCCATGATTTCAAAACATTTTCAAAAAATGTTTTTTGCATTCGTGTAAATATTGTGTAAATAGCATCTTTGTATAGACTTGTATAGTTTTTCCTGGATTATAGTTGACATTTAAACTAGCCTGGAATTAAATTGGAAATGGAGCTTGATTAAGATCTTAATCCACCTAATTCTAAGAGGAACCTTATAGGGCTTAGGGTTAAGGCTTTTCAGGTCCATGGTGACTTAATTCTTTGAGTCCACTAGGCTATGATCACGTGTCATCTCAATGAGCCTAAGTAGAGCACTTAACAACACACACATGACTCATATAGACAATGGCTTTACTTGGACAGCACTTTGCACCGAGCTCTCTACGGATGAGGTGGTGAGGAGGCAGTTTTCCTTAACTTGGGGTAGCATATGAGGGTAGTACTTCTAGGCGGAACCTCTCTTCTTTTTAGTGAAGGAAGTGCGTCTCAACTTGGTCTGGTTACCATGAGGTCTAACGACAGGAGTTGTGGGTTGCAATAATGCTTCAAAAGAGGGATAGTCTACTGGCTCAAGAGGAAAAACTCCTTATGTATCTATGCTGCACATGTATATGTTGTATAGATGCACTTGAAAAAAATGCAAAAAGAAAATAACTCCAAAAAAGTGGTGGGTCTGATAGAAAATGATAATCCCACCGAAGTATGTATATAGTGCAATAAGCAAAGCTTGAGACTCATGGATTCCATCTTATGTAGCTTGCAGCAGGGAGACTTAGCTACACTGGTTGAGCACCCAAGGATACATGGCTACACTGGCCATGGTCCATTCTCTTCTTCCCCCTCTTCTTGAGCCGGTTGAACTTGAACTTAGAAGGGAATACCCCTCTCCTCGAGGAAAGAGTGTCCAGACTGAGGTCATAGAGTTACCTTGTTGGGGAGGGTTGTCAAGTTGCCACTTCTGAGGTGGAGAGCTTATATATCATTTACACAGTACAAGGAAAGACTCATAGTCTCCGGGGTTTGTGTATGATGACTTGTTCTGATCTGGATTATTGAGGAGTCTTGATTATAGATTAGTGGATCTTAGAGGCTGTTGAGTTTTAAACTTAAGTCCAAATAAGGTTCTGACACATTAATAATCCAAAGATCTGATCGAGCTCCATATTTCAATTTAATAAAGGCAAGTTTAATATTCATCATTAATCCATGCATTTTATCCTCTTTTTCTTTTTCTTTCTCTTTTTCACTTCTTTTTCAAATAAGTGTTTGCTAATGGACTAGCAAAGTTAAGTATAGGGGGGTGATGAATACCCATTCATCACTCTTTATTCCTTTATTTTAGCTACAAAACCTTTGTCAAACACATGTATATTTATGTAAATATCAATAATTACCAAATTGCATGCATTGTGTAAAAATAAATAATTAGCATGTTTTTGTGCATAAATAAAAGAATAAAGAATTAAAAGAAAAAGAGGGAGTTATTTAAAATAAGTATTGAGCGACCTAATCCCAAGGGAGGGCTCAGCATGGGCCTGACCGCATAAAATCCAAAGTAGAGAGAGATAAGGAAGCTCATTGGTGTACATATACTTGTAAATAAATAAATACAAATATTTCCTCTAAATAAAAATAAAAATAGGTTTCTATATATTGTATATATTTGTAAATATTAAATTAAAATAAAAATAAGAAAAAGAAAAGAAAACTAAAAAGAAAATAAAAATACTTTCACCTTGTACATAAGCCATGTATATAGAATCCCCTTATCTATTTATTTATCCCTATAAATAAATAAATAAAATCCAATAAAAATTTGTACATATTCTAGACTTCATAATGTAAATAAATAAAATAAAAATTACAAAAATAATAATAAATTAAAAAGGAATAAAAATAAAATCAATTTCCTTCATTGTATATATACCATATATGTATATAAATAAACCTATTTATATACCCCTTGTAAATAATTAATAAAAATAAAATAAAAATACCTAAATATTCCAAATTTTATGCTATAAATAAATAAAATATAAAATTGAATAAAAATGTAAAAAATTAAATAATTAAAAATCAAAATTAAAAATACAATATTGTATATACCTATGTATATAGTACTATATTGTAAATACCTATTTTTATTTCAAAAAAATAAATAAAAATCACAAAAAAATAATTTAAAATAAAAGAAAACATTTTTCATATTTTAACTTTTTCCAAAATTGGTCATTTTCTATTTTAAAATGAATTTCCAAATCTTTTATGACGTGGCCGCTCCTGATTGGTCCACGGGAATGTTGACCCCCCGGTCAACTCCCCCCTGGACCACTGACTTCCGGATCTGTGGCCGACCCGCTTCTTCTCCCATTTATTGTGCGTCGATCCGATCTCCAATCATCGAAACCCCGGGTCCTAATCCATCATCGTTCATCACTGATCCACGCCTGGGGTGGATTTAAGGGGTCCGAGCTCCGATAAGCTCGTCCGACCCTCTCTTAGCCGGACCCCTAGCCGTATTTAATCCGAGCTCCGCCCGCACTGTCACTCATCTTTGGCTCCGCTCTTTCCATCCCAAGACCTCCACCACCTTCGCCTGAGTGACAGCAAGCGATGGCGGTGTCGCAGTGAGGAGGAGGAGTCCCGACCATCGATCTGGTAGCCTTGCGCTGTCGTGCGTCGCCCCCTGCGTGGTGCTCGAGCCTCGGGCATCGACGGCCCTCGAGGCAAGGACCTGGAGCTTCATCAGCTCGTCCCAAGTCGACCTCGACCATCAGGTATCCTTAGTTCCCTTTATCTTTCGCTAATTTTATTTTACCCCCAATTCCATCCTCCGCCGACGATCGCCGATTCCGACCATATCCGTCCCCCATTCGATCATCGGAACCGACCATCACCTTCGCCCTTCTCCACCCTCCATCCAGCGAGGGTTAATACCAGCTATTCTCGATCGTTGATCCCCCCACGTGGCGCACTCTCCACCGTTGGATCAGATCCAGGGCTTCTTCGTTGAGGCGCCGTCATGCGCAGCCGTCAGATTCGACAGACAGCACCATCTCAGCCTTTGGATCACAATAAGGGGTAATTTCCCTTAGGCCCTCGGTCTTTTAGTTTTTAGCGTTTAGTCCTGTAAATATTTATAGTGTTTATTTTAGTTTGGAACATTAGCACTTAGGACCTTGTCATTTATGTTATTTGCTTTTATACCCTGTACGTTGTGGGACACGTGCTTCGTCACGTGTATTTTGTGGTAAATTGCATGTAAGGGCATGTGTTTCTGGTTGTTTTGAAATGAAAATATCTTTTTAGTATTTGCACATATACCCCTGTGAGTGTTTTATTTCCACATGTGCCGAATTTCTTGGGTAATTTGCACTTAAACTCCTAGACTTTTAGCACATGTTGCTAATAGGTCCAGGAACTTAAAATATTTATATTTGGGTCCATGAGTGCCCAGACCACGTGCGTGGCGCAAGTGATCGTGGGATTTTTGCACCTGGACCCCCTAGACTTCTGTGTTTGTTATTTTTAGGCCCCCAGAAGTTATTTTTATTACAATAAGGTCCCTGTGCACTATGGGGTCTTGGTTGTTTTAAATAAAATAGCAAATTATCTCTAAATTAAGTGAAAATTTGATACGTGGCTCCTGCTACTGTGTAGAATTTTCACTAATTTTTGGGAAATTTTTGGAGCCCTTTTATTATTTTTAAAAATTCTAAAACACCCCTTTTTCTGCCTGTTCTTATATAAAAATCATAAAAAATATTAAAACCTTTTCAAAAATTCTAAAAATTCCTATTTTATGTGTTTTTGTTTGTTTGATTTTCTGACCAATTTTGGTCAATTTTGGACTTATAGAAAATATAAAAATTGAAAACATTTAAAATCTCATAAAAATTATAATAAATCACAGAAAAATTAAAAATTAATAAACTCAGTCTCTGATTATTCCTTTTTGTTTCTACTTTATAGGAAAAATACCTCCAACTTTGGTAGGGACATTTGATATTTTATCTTAGCCCTTGAAGCTTGGCTGGACAGTGTTCATTGATTTTTGCCTTGTTTCATTTTTATAAAATTCCCTAAAAATTAGAAAAATACCAAAAATTCACCATAAACAGTAAAAAATTCATAAAATCTAAAAACATTTTTGTTTGAATTTTTTGAGTATATTTGAGTAGTTAAATAATTGTTGACAGTTGCTTATTTTTGTTGTGTTCATACTTTCTTTATAATTAAAAATTCCAAAAAAATATAAATATATTAAAAATCCACCAAAAATAATTTGCTTTTATTTTATTTGTTTTTTGACTACTTTGTAGGCCGCAAGGCCATCACGTGCTCCCTAAGTCCGACCCTGGTCGCTATACCAGGCTAATCCAATAGCTAGGGCCACTAGTTGATTTTATTGATTTTGTCTTTGTTTTGGTGGTATGCTCTTATATTTTTCTTGTTGAGCCAAGATTTCTCTCGATCCGGGTCGCAATGACCCGAGAGCTTATTTTGACTTGATCCGGATTGATTGATATTTTCGGGTCATCACCCGACAACAGCGGAGCAGCCAAGCTCCTGTGCTGGAACGGGCAGACCCTCAGATGGGCCGCATTGACCTGTAAAACGGCACAGACGAGCTCCTAGGTCGAGGGCAAATTGCCTCGACCTGGTTAGGGGTGAAGTGGGTGGTCGGATGCTGCGGAGCGATGACCTCCGGCGAGGCGACGGTGGTGGAGGTCGAACCTTGGTTCCGGGGCGAACCAAGGTGGGTGAGTGGGTGCAGAATGTGGGGAGAAGTCTCATGGAGGTGATGGTCGAGTCAGATGATCGATTGGGTGACAAAGATGGTGGGAATCGACCGGCGACGGCGGAGGGGCGAATTGGGCGTAATGGAAAATTTGACGAAGCTAAAGGGATTCGAGGTTACCTAGTGGCTGCAGTCGACTAGGGATGAGCTCGCGAAGCTCTGGGGGGTCTTGGCCTCAAGGAGCATCGAAGTCCGAGGCTCAGCGTACCTCGCGGCGGCGCACGATGATGAGGGTCGTCGGATCGATAGCTGGAGGCTCCCTCTCCTCTCTTCTACACCCTCCTCACGCAGCTGTCACTATGGGGAAGACGATGGAGGTCCTGGGATGAAGGGGCGTAGCTAAAGATGGCGTGAAAAGTTGGCCGGAGGCGAGGTCTTATACGGCTAGGGGTCCGAGAAGAATTGGTCGGGCATGGTTGTCTTGGTCGGGCATGGTTGTCGGAGCTTGGATCCCGAGGAAAAACCGCCGGGCGTGGATCTCGGATGTATCTAATGTAATTAGGACCTGGGGTTTCGATCAATGATGGTCGGATCAAGGTACTAAAATTATGAGAAATCGGGTCGGGGTGCAAAGATCCGGGTTGAATGGTCCAGGGGGGAGAGTTGACCGGGGGTCAACATCCCCCGTGGACCAATCATAAGTGGCCATTCAAGAAATATTTGGAAATTCAATTAAAAATAATAAATGATGTAATTTCGAAAAACTTAAAACCTGAAAAATGTTTATTTATTTTTAAATAAATTTTTAGTGATTTGT
This sequence comes from Ottelia alismoides, assembly GCA_037367405.1. Classification (NCBI taxonomy): domain Eukaryota; kingdom Viridiplantae; phylum Streptophyta; class Magnoliopsida; order Alismatales; family Hydrocharitaceae; genus Ottelia; species Ottelia alismoides. The sequence goes on along the minus strand of JAZKJV010005394.1, from coordinate 238,073 downwards.
ATTTATTTTTTTGAAATATAAATTAAGTATTTACAAAATATTATTATTATATATAGGTATATACATATATGTACTTTTGATTTTTAAATTTTAATTAATTATTTTTGTATATTTATTCCAATTTTATATTTTATTTATTTATAACATAAAATTTAGAATAAAAGGGTATTTTTATTTTATTTTTATTATTTATTTACATAGGTTAAATAAATATTTTTATTTACATATTTACATGATATGTATACAAGGTGGATTTTGATTTTATTTCTTTTTCTTTTTATTTTTCTAATTTTTATTTTATTTATTTACACCATGAAATGTGGAATATGGAAATATTTTTATTGCATTTTTATTAACTATTTACAAAGAGGAAATAAATAGATTTGTTATTCTATACACATGGTCCATGTACAATGATGAGAGAGGTTTTGTTTATTTTAGTTTTATATTTACAAATATGTACAAATTAATAAACACATATTTTATTTTTATTTTTATTAAGAGGAAAATAATTTTATTTATATAGGTATATGTACACACAATTGAGCTTCCCTATCTCTCTCTACTTGAATTCTTTTGCGGTCAGGCCCATGCTGAGCCCTCCCTTGGGATTAGGTCGCTCAATATTTATTCTAAATATCTCCCTCTTTTTCTTTTATTTCTTTATTCTTTTATTTATGCACAAAAACATGCTAATTATTGTAATTTACACAATGCATGCATAATGATAATTTATCCTATTTACACTTATCTACATGGTGTTTTGCATAGGTTTTGTAGCTAAAATAAAAGAATAAAGAGTGATGAATGGTATTCATCACCCCCTATACTTAACTTTGCTAGTCCCTTAGCAAACACTTATTTGAAAAAGAAGTGAAAAAAGAAAAGGAAAAAGAGGAGAAAATGCATGGATCAATGCTGATTATTAAACTTGCCTTCATTAAATTAAAATATGGAGCTCGGTCGGATCTTTGGATTATTAATGTGTCGGAACCTTATTCGGACTTAGGTTTAAAACTTAACAGCCTCTAAGATCCACTAATCTATAGTCAAGACTCCTCAATAATCCAAATCAGAACAAGTCTACATACACAAACCCTGAAGACCATGAATCTTTCCTTGTACAATGTAAGTGAGGTATAGATCTCCACCTCAGAAGTAGCAAGATGTCAACCCTCCCCAACAAGGTAACTCTATGACCCTAATCTGGCCACTCTTTCCTCGAGGAGAGGGGTATTCCCTTCTATTTTCAAGTTCAACCGGCTTAAGAAGAGGGGGAAGAAGAGAATAGACCATGGCCAGTGTAACCATGTATCCTTGGGAGCTCAACCAGTGTAGCTAAGTCTCCTTGCTGCAAGCTACATAAGATGGAACATGAGTCTCAAGCTTTGCTTATTGCACTATATACATACTCCGGTGGGATTATAATTTTCTATCAGACCCACCACTCTTTTGGAGTTATTTTCTTTTTGAATTTTTTTTCAAGTGCATTTATACAACATATTTACAAGGTGCAGCATATGTACATAAGGAGTCTTTCCTCTTGAGACAGTAAACTATCCCTCTTTTAAAGCATTATTGCAACCCACAACTCCTGTCGTTAGACCTCTTGGCAACCAGACCAAGTTGAGACACACTTCCTTCACTATAAGAAGAAGAGAGGTTCCGCCTAGAAGTACTACCCTCATATGCTACCCCAAGTCAAGGAAAACTGCCTCCTCACCACCTCATCCGTAGAGAGTTCGGTGTAAAGTGCGGGTCCAAGTCATGCCATTGTCTATATGAGTCATGTGTGTGTTGTTAAGTGCTCTACTTAGGCTCATTGAGATGACATATGATCATAGCCTAGTGGACTCAAAGAATTAAGTCACCATGGACCTGAAAAGTCTCAACCCTAAGCCCTATAAGGTTCCTCTTATAATTAGGTGGATTAAGATCTTAACCAAGCTCCATTTTGTAATTTAATTCCAGGCTAGTTTAAATGTCAACTACAATACAAAGATGCAATTTTACAAACTATTTACACATGTGCAAAATTTTTGAAAAATGTTTTGAAACCATGAATGTATGCATGAATGCAAGTTTTGCAAAATATTTACATAAATTTACATAAGGTTTTTGCAAACTTTTGATTTTCAAAACATTTTGGAAAAAATTTGTACTATATACATAATTTTGATAAGAAAATATTTACACACTATTTACACAAAAAGTTTTTACAAACATTTTTACAAAAATAATTTTGTACAATAGCTATGTATGTGCAGTAAAAGAATGCGTATTTACAAGGAAGAATGTTTAATTTTTATGGATTTTTGGGTTTTTAGCCTTTTTTATTTATTAACACACTCACACAAAGTACGAGTTATGGCTAAAGTATATATGAAATATATACACACCCCCCTATACTTAGCTCGAACGATGTCCTCAGAGTCAAGAGCGATGAAGAAGACATAACTTGTGCTTAGTATAGGGAAGTGAAAAGGAAGGCTATATACTGAATGAAAGAATAAAAATGCAAGAGGATCTCGGCATTTCCCCCTATACTTAGGATCAAATAATCCTAAGTATAGCAGGTTGTACACAAAGGGAAGGCCGAGTGAGAATGTACAGGGTCTACCCCCCCTATACTTAGGGTAAAATATCCCTAAGTATGGGCAGCAAAACAGAGGTAGAAAGAATCAAAAGAATACCCGAGAGTCATACATCCTCCCTATACTTAGGGTAAAGCACACCCTAAGTATAGCATAATCACAAGATGAGAAAAGGGATGTGGGACTAAAGAACAGAGTGATATGGATATCTGGATCTATACAAGTCGGAAGAACAGTGATAATCAGACGTGAGATGCAATAGATGTGAGTCAAGAGACCACATCTCATGCAAAGTGAATAGGGGCAACATCAACGACCCGTGGCTCATGATCTAAATATGGCTTGAGCCGTTGGCTGTTCACTCGAAAGGTACTCTCAGAAGACAACTCAGATATGTCAATACTCCCATTGTCGTGTACCTTTCTCACCAAATACGGTCCCTTCCATTTGCTCTATAGCTTCCGTGGAAATAGACGAAGCCTAGCATCAAACAGCCATACTCTCTGTCCAGGCTCAAAATGCTTGTGGCTGATATGAGAATCATGCCACTCCTTTACTCTCTCCTTGTACTGTAGGCTATTTGAAAAGGCGGTATCACGAAGCTCCTCCAAGGCTGTTAACTATGCCCTCCTCTGATCTCCTATGCTCTCTGGATCCAAAAGTATATCAGTGACAACCCAAAGTGACCTATGTCTCAGCTCAACAAGTAAATGACACGGCTTGCCATAAACGAGGTGAAAGGGAGACGTACCCAACGGAGTCTTGAAAGACGTCCTATATGCCCACAAGACCGAGTCCGAAAGCTGTGACCAATCCTTTCGGTCAGGGCGGTCGACTTTCTGCAATATAGTTTTGATCTTCATGTTCGACACTTCGGCAAGACCATTCGTCTGAGGGTGGTATGGAGTGGCAACTCGATGGTCTATGCCGAACTCGCTAGCAAGGGCCTTTACCTTGTCCTTGACGAAATGAGACCCCCAGTCAGATATCAACACTCGAGGTACCCCAAACCGTGAAATGATATGCTTCCTTAAAAATCGGCAAACAGTCCTAGCATCTGCGGTGCGGGCGGGGATGGCCTCAACCCAATGACTAACATAATCTACGGCCAATAGAATGTACCCGAATCCCTGACTCCTAGGGAATGGATCCATGAAATCGATGCCCCTGATGAATACCCACTCATCACTCAAAACCTTTGCCAAACACATGTATATTCTTGTAAATACAAATAATTACCAAATTGCATGCATTTTGTAAAATTAAATAATTAGCATGTTTTTGTGCATAAATAAAAGAATAAAGAGACAAAAGAAAAAGAGGGAAATATTTAGAATAAATATTGAGCAACCTAATCCCAAGGGAGGGCTCAGCATGGGCCTGACCGCATAAAAGCCCACGTAGAGAGAGATAAGGAAGCTCACCCTTGTATATATACCTATAAATAAATAAAAATATTTTCCTCTAAAAACAAAAATAAAAATGGTTTGTATTTATTTGTAAGTAGTTGTAAATATTAAATTAAAAAAATGATAAAATTAAAAGAAAATAAAATTCACCCCTCCTTGTGTATATTCACCATGTACATAAGACCACATAGCTATTTGTTTACCCCTATAAATAAATAAATTAAAATCTCATAAAACTTGTATATATTCTATACTTCATGGTATAAATAAATAAAATAAAAACCACAAAAACAAAAATCAAATAAAAAGAACAAAAATAAAAATCAAATGAAGCATTGTATATATACCATGTATATAAATGTATATAACTATTTATTTAACCCTTGTACATAAATAATAAAAATAAAAAAATCAAAATATTCCAAATTTTATGCTATAAATAAATAAAATATAAAATTGGGATAAAAATACACAAAAATAATTAATTAAAAATCAAAAATTAAAAATCTATATTGTATATACCTATTTATATTATACTATATTGTAGATACTTTATTTTCATTTCAAAAAAATAAATAAAAATCACAAAAAAATAGTTTAAAATAAAAGAAACATTTTTCATGTTTTGAGTTTTGGATAAATCGACCAATTGCTATTTTATTTTGAATTTCCAAATCATTTACATGTGGCCGCATCCCATTGGCCCACGGGGGATGTTGACCCCCCGGTCAACTCCCCCCGGACCACAGTCCTCCGATCCGAATTTTTGACCCGACTTATCCTAATTATTGCACCTCGATCCGAGATCCAAATCCGTTAACCCTGGGTCCTAATCCGACCTTGATCAACCCTGATCCACGCCCGGGGTGGGTTTTGGTGATCCGCGCTCCGATCAGCTCGCCCGAACTCCCTTTAGCCGGACCCCTAGCCGTATATAGTCTGAGCTCCGCCCGCTCCTTCACTCATCTTTGGCTCACCATTTCCCTACCCAGGATTTCCACCACATTCACCTGAGTGACAGCTCGCGATTGGCGGTGTCGCAGCAAGGAGAGAGTGATCGGACCATCGATCCGGCGACCTAGCGCCGTCGTGCGCCGCCCAGACGTGGTGCTCGAGCCTTGGGCATCGACGGCCCTCGAGGCTAGGACCTAGAGCTTCAGCGGCTCATCCCCAATCGACCTCGACCATCAGGTAACCTTAGTTCCCTTTCCTTTTCGCTAATTTCGAGTTACGCCCAAATCGCCCGTTCACTTTAGACCGTCGATTCCGACCATCTCCGACCCCCTTTCGATCATCGGACGACACCATCACCTTCGACCCTCTCCCACGTACGTTCTCCACCCCTTCGCTCAACCCAGTTCGCCACGGAACTGGGAGTCGAGTTCCTTCGTCGTCGCTTTGCCGGAGCTCGTTCGTACCGACGCACCGACCACCCCCGTCACCTCTAACCGGGTCGAGACACTTTGCCCTCGACCCAGGAGTGCTTTTGTGCCATTTTGCAGGTCTGAGGAGGACCATCTGAGGTCCTCCATCTTCAGCAGCAGAAGCTTGAGCTCCGCCGTCGTCGCTGGAGCTCTTCGGAGCATCCCAGCGCCATCGGAGGGGTTCGTCGGACGCGGGAGGCTCCGGCGCTTCTTCTCCGATCATCGGTAGCCCCCGAGGAGGACCATCGTGCCCGTTCTGGGACGACAAAGTTCGCCAGCCACCTGTTCTTCGTGGATCCTCCGGAGCCGTCCATCTCGCCCTCCAGCTCCAAATTAGATCGCAGCCATCCACTTGAGGAGCAGCCACCACTGTCCGATCATTGGAGGATAGATCTGGACCGCCAGATCAGAGAGGATTAGCCACGGCCTACAGCAGTCGTTGATCTTCCACGTGGCTAGCTCTCCACCATCAGATCCGAGCAGAGGCTTCTTCGTTGAGGCGCCGTCATCCTCGACCGTCAGATACGCAATGCGGCGCCATCCCAGCCCTTGGATTATAATAAGGGGTAATTTCACTTAGGCCCCTCTTCCATTTTGTTTTAGCACTTAGTCCTGTAAATATTTAGATAAGTTCATTTTTTTTGGACATTTTGCATAGTGGACCTGGTAGTTTACGTTATTTGCATTTCTACCCCTGCCTGTTGTGGACACGTGCTTTGACACGTGCTTTTATGGTGAAATTGCATGTATGGGCTTGTATTTTCTTACTGTTACTGAAGGAAAAGATATTTTTAGATATTTGCAAATATGCCCCTGTGAGTGTTTTAATTGTGCATGTGCCGAATTTCTTGGGCTTTTTATACTTTTGCCCCTGGACTTTTAGTACGTGTTACTAATAGGTCCAGGGACTTAAGTTAATTACAAAAAGGTCCCTGAGTGCCCAGATCACGCGCGTGGCACGTGAGATCTTGGACATTTTGCACCTGGACCCCCTGGGTTTTCGTTCTTGTTATTTCTAGGCCCTCAGAGATATTTTCATTATGATCAGGTCCCTATGACTGTGGGCTCTTGATTGTTTTGAATAAAATATCAAATCTACTCCAAATCAAGTGAAAATTTGATACGTGGCTCCTGCCACTGTGTAGAATTTTCATTGAATTTTGGGAAATTTTTGGAGCCATTTTATTATTTTCAAAAATTCAAAAACACTCATTTTTCTTACTGTCTAGATATAAAATTCACAAAAAATATTAAAACATCTTTAAAAATTACAAAAAAATCAGAATTTATTTGTTTGTTGTGATTGATTTTCTGACCAAGTTTGGTCATTTTTGGATTTATAAAATTCATAAAAATTGAAAAAGCCCTAAAAACCCATAAAAATACTAGTAATTAATAGAAAAACCCAAAAATAATAAACTCAGCTTCTGAATTTTTATTTTTGTTTATATTTTATAGGAAAAATACTGCCAGGCTATTTGAAGCCATTATATATTTTATTTTGGCCTTTGAAGCCCTGCTGGACAACAACACTATTTCCCTGTCTTGTTTCATTTTTATAAAATCCATACTAAAAAAATCACTAAAAACATAAAAAATTATAAAAAAAACATAAAAATATTTTTGTTTGAATTTTTGGATTAATTTTGAGTGATTAAATAATTGTGTGAAGTTGCTTGTTTCACTTGTTTTCCTATTTTCTTTATAATTAAAAATCCAAAAAATATAAAAAATATTTAAAACCCACCAAAAAATAATTTTCTTTTCTTTGTTTTTATTTCTGACTACTTCGTAGGACGCAAGGCCAACTCGTGCTCCTTGAGTTCGACCCTGGTCGCTATACCAAGTGAATCCAATAGCGAGACCGCTACCTTGAGTTTTATCGTGTTTTGATCTTTATTTGGTGGTCTAATATTTTTCTTGTTGAGCTCTAAGTCCCGAGCGACTGAGGTCGCAACAACCGCATTAGATATACCTGATTTACCTTGCTCGCTCGGCTCGCTCATCATCAGAGAATGGCGCCGTTGTCGGGGAGCACGGCTTAGCAGCCGTTTTATTTTTCATTTTATTTTTGTTTTCTTTTTCGCAGCTTTCCGCGGCTCTTTTTGAGTTCGCGGCTTTTCGCGGCTTTTATTTTTTCTTTTATTTTTTTCTATTTTCTTTTTATTTCTTTTCTTTTATTTTTGTTTTTATTTGTTTATTTTTATTTTACATTTTTGCACATATATCCCTGTTTCATTTCACTTGTTTTACCTATTTTATTCACTTTATTTTATCTGGTCTGTGACACTTGGTTGTATTCTTGCGAGGGCCTGATAGCCGCCCCACACCCTTAGTTAATTTGAGCAAATTAATTGTCCAAATTAAGTTAAAGTCGTTCATTGCAGTTGGATACGAGAAGGCTAATCAAAAACCACTTAAATCAGATTTGGGTCAAATTCAAACGATGATTTTTTTACTTGGTAGTGTCCAAGGTCGAACTCAGGGAGGCATCTGTCTCCTTAGGTGAATTTTAGCAAAGATCAAGTGTTGGTTTTTCAGGGAATTATTTTTTGTTCTTTTTCAATTTCTATGCAGGACACATGCAACCAGCAAGCCAATTTGAAGTTAATTCAATTAAGATATCAAATGAAGTCCAAAAATTCTGAAAATTGGCCAGATGATTAATTATGATGAAAATGAACTACCCTAATTTTTTTTAAAATTTTTAGACACTAAATAAATTTACTGTGAATTAAACATGCGGATAGGGTAATTTTCACTAATTAATTTTTAATAAATAACAAATCACATTTTTTTCAGGAAATAAAATTATCCTAGATAGATTTAATCATAAGGAATCTAGGAAAATTGACAAACCCTAATTTCAATTGAAATGAATTCATTAGAATTAAAATGAGAAAATCACTAAACAATTTATTCAGGACTCGATATGTGTGCAAATGACATGAAACTTTTATGCAATGTTAAGTTCACTACCATAGAGCTACTGTGAATTTTTGAGGATTTTTGGAATCACAGAAAATTTTGTTAGAAATTAAAAGATGTCATTGGGAAAAATATTACATAAATCAACCAATTAATTCATTTAAAAATCTACTGTAATTACAAAAATATGACACGTGGCACAATAGATAGAGGACAAGTTTCTCAACAAAATGCAACTTTTGGAATTTAAAAATGATGTAAAATGCGACCTAGGGATGCGTGCAAACACAGGGGTGTATTTACAATACAGGAAAATAAAATTACATAAAACAAATATGCTGACAGGGACTTAAGTGCAATTACCTATAATGTAGGGGAAAGATGTGCAAATTCTCCACTGGGCACGTGCTCCTTACGTGGGGTCTGCTTCATAGGGACCTTTTTGCAAATATAAAAAGTCCCGAGGGCCTTGGTGCAAAATTCCCAGGCCGCACGTGCTCCTCACGTGGGCGGCCTAGGCTCGTATAGCTGCGGAGGCTCGGGGCTCGGCTCGGGTGCTTCTGGAGGTCTGGAGTGAGGCTCGGTGTAGCCTCGGGTCGTCCGAGCCTAGGGTTGGGGCGAGGCTCGGTCTTTGTTGACGTGGCGTAATGAAGGCCCTTGGATCACGATCGATCCAAGGGTTGTCGATGTTGACGCGTGGCTCGATCAGAGATCGTCGGGTCGACGTTGATCTGACGGCTCCTGGCTGCTCCAGATGTCGATGACGTGGAAGGCTAAGCGATGTTAGATCGAGAAAGATCCAATGGTACCGGTGAAGTGCGGCTAAGTGGCGACGTGGCACGAAGTCGACCGTTCGATCAAGGCGATCGAACGGTAGCTGGTGCTTCTCCTTCAACGAGCCTCCGCCGCCTGCGGAGGAGATGGCTTGGCTCCGGTGAAGCGGCCTTTGCTCCGCCAGAGCCTCCTCGTGTCGACGAAGCTCTCCGAGGTGTCGGAGATATCCCCGGAGAAGCGTGGCGACGCGGCAAAGGTGCTGATGGTCTCAGGAGCTGGAGAGGGCCGTCGGAGGTGGCTGGTGACGAAGCTCGGGGACGACTCCGATGAAGTTCCGTCCAATGCACAGATGGGTACCTGCAGACGTTAGAGAAAGAGCCGAAGCTCGTGCGTGCGATCGTGGAGGTGAAAGGATGGTTGGCGAGGCCTAAGGCGGAAGGAGATGATCTGGCGACAGTGCTCCGGCCAAGTGGCGGAGCTGGAGATCAATGGATGGTGAGATGCGTCGTCGGCGGGCGTAAAGGTGACCACGAAGATGAGAGCTCCGACGCGGAGCTCGGCGGAGTGAAATAGAGGCGAGAAGGTTGACGGAGACGTCGAATAAATGCTAGAAAAATGAAGCAAAATCAAAGTGAAAATCAATCGGGGATGGTGGTGTTCACCTGGGGTTTGGAGCTCGACTTTGAGTTCCAGATCGTCGCTCGAAGGGGCAATGGGTCCCTGAGCTCAAGCAGCGGCTCGGTGGTGGAGAGATGCAACTCGGCGGTGGTCGAGGATCTCGCCGGAGAAGATGGTCGTTTTCGCTCAAGGAAACTTGCAATTCCTGTCACTAATCGGAAGCTCCGATCTCGGAGTGTCTCTCACGGGTGGCGAATAGGTGCGACGATGGCCGGAGGGCGAGTATTTATAGGTCGAAGGTCTAGGCCAGGCTGATGATGGAGTGAGGTTTGAGGAGTTCGTGGGACGTCGCTCGAGGTCGACGGGGGTAGTGAAGTGGCTGGCGAGGATGAGGGATGAGTGGGGAAGGACGTGGAGGTGATGGTGGTCGTCGACGGTGGTGGAGGCGCGGCCAAGAATAGGAAGGGGGTGCCCCTCCCGCAAGGCGGAGAACGTGGGAGAGAGGGGCTCCCGAGGAGGAAGACGAAGTCTACAGCGTTGGATCTTGTGATCCAACGGTGGTGATCGAGGCGGAAAGCAGCGGCTGGATGAAGATCTGGACGTGGTGATCTGAGCGTCGTGAAGCGGCCACGTGGTGCAACGGGGACGGGGCATTAGCGGACGGCTGTGATGAGCATCGGGTGTTTAATCGGGTGGCTGGAAGATGACCATGAAGACGACGGCGGAGATGGAAAATTCGGGATGTGATCGAAGGGCACAGCGAGTGACACGTGTTGCGCTGTGGGCGAGGCACGCGCGAGTGGCTCAGATGAATCCTTGAAGATGATCAGACGGTGGGCATTTAGGGCGCACGTGGAGATCAAGTGACCGTTGGATTGGAAGTGTCATCCAACGACTGAGAGATGCGGCGGTCTGGGCAAGGGGAGCGGGCCGCGTGGCGCAACCAGAGGGCGCTACGTGGCCTGCTGTGGTTGGCTGGACCAAGAAATAAGGTTAGAGAGAAGAGGAGGGCGAATTTGGAAAAACTCAAAACATGAAAGTTGTAGATCTCGATGAGATCTACAAGTTTCATGTTGACCAAAGACGGAGATGAGATCAAATATGATACATAAATACAACAATACAAATATACATACATGTAGTATACAAAGAGGCCCAAAAACCCAACTTTCTCATACGAGCTCCAAATTGGATGAAATTAGTCTCATTTTAAAGGTCTTTTAATGTGTATTATTCTAAGAGTGAGTAGACCTATTTTGGAGTTTGTATGAGGGATCTATGTGTATTTTATTGTCCAGGGGTTCTAGAGCTTTATTGGCTAATTTACAAGGGGGATTTCTGGCTTTCTTCCCTATATTATTAACTAAGGAGTACATATTATAAGGAAGAGGTTATTTTGATAAGTGGATATTTTACAAGGGATTTTAGCTTCTTATTTAAATGTAAATGGACTGCTAAAATGCATGTATTATGTATGCATGCATGAATGTTATTTATGCATTATAAAGGGAAATATGCTTCTATATACTCGGGAACAAGGCTCTATTTTTAACTTTAAGAGTGATGAATCACAGATTCATCACCCCCCTATACTTAAACCTTGCTCGTCCCCGAGCAACTAAATGAAATGCAAGAGTGAAATGATTTTGGGTTCCATACCAAGGTCATGAACAAAAGTTAAAAATGGAGCTTGACTCGACCTTTGGATTAATTGTGTGGCGGAACCTTATTGGGATCCGAATTTAAGACCTAACAAACTTCAAGTTCCACAAGTCTTCTATTCAAGACTCCTCAATAGTCAGGTCAGAACAAATCCTCAAACGCAAATATCTGATGACTATGATTCTTACCTGTACTGTGTAAGTGAGATGTAACTCTCCACATCAGAAATGGCTCGGAACCAGCCTCCTCTAACAAGGTAACTCAATAACCCGGTCCAGTAACTCTTTCCTCGAGGAGCGGGGTATTCCCTTCTAAGTTCAAATGCGACCAACTCAAGAGGAGGGGGTAGAGAAAGAATGGACGGTGGCCAGTGTAGACACCTATCCCGGGATGCCTGACCACTGTAGCCAAGTCATCCAGATGCATTTTCTTTGCTAATATACATACTCCGACAGGTATTATATTTTTTTTCACTTGGACCTATCTGATTTTTTTGGAGTTTTTGCTTTTTTTTGTTTTCAAACTCATACAAGGTGCAGCATGTACATCAGGAGTTGTTCCTCTTGAGTCAGTAGACTATCCCTCTTTCAAAGCATTATTGCAACCCACAGCATCCCGTCCTTAGATGTCAACACCACCAGACTAGGTTGAGATGCACTGCCCTCCCTAGAGGAGGACGGATGTTTCCACCCGTGTGCTACTCCAAGCTAAAGGATTCTACCTCCTCACCACCTCATCAATGAAGAGCTACGTGCATAGTTCTTGTCCAAGTTAGGTCATTATCTAAAAGAATCATGCGTGTGCACGAGATTTTCTACTTAGACTAATCAAGATGACATGTGAACATAGACTTGCGGACTCAAAGATTTAAATCACTTGACCTGAGAAATCTTAACTCCAGTTCCTATAAGGTTCCTCTGAAATTAGGTGGATTAAAGTCAAATCAAGTCCATCCTCAATATCTACTCATAACTTGGTTCAGAACCCACTAACTTTTCACTTTGCATATGCAAAGTATGCAGATGAGATGAGATGTCATGCTATGAAGATGAAATGAAAATGCAAGACTCTTTTTCTTTTCTTTTAGATGCAGAGATGATATGCAAGATTAAATAAGAAGCCTATTTTTTTTATTTATTATTATTATTTTTTCATTGGTATTGGTATACCTCCTATTTTACACAATTTACAAGTATGTACACATTTTTTACACTTTTTTTTCAATTTTTACCCACCCGTAATTATTGTAAAATATATACAAAAATCCGCGAAAGTACGAGCTATGGGTAAAGTATATATGTAATATACACACCCCCCCTATAATTAGCGTGTGCTATGTCCTTAGAGCACGAAGAGCGAGGAAAAAGACATAGCTCGTGCTAAGCGTAAGAGAGCTAAAAAGAAATGAAAATGTATAGAAATCGACCGGCCCCCTATACTTAGGCTCTGGCAACCTAAGTGTAGAAGAAAGTCAAAAAGTGGGGCGGACGAGGTCAAGAAGGGAAGTGGATGAATATACAATACGGGCATCGGTCCCCCCTATACTTAGGCTCAGGTTAGCCTAAGTATAGGTCGGAAGTGAGTATGAGGACCAATGTGATCTGGAGAATGTACAGTGAACCGACTCAGGTGACCCCCCCCCATACTTAGGATCAGGTTATCCTAAGTATAGTCCAAGATATTGATCTAATGAGGCGGGGATGAGTTACTAGAGTCGCACGGGAGAGAAGATAGGATGTACAAGAAGAATGATATATACAGATGAGTTGGTCTGAATCTTTCGAGATGCTGCGGATGGCTGGAGCTCACTGCTGCAAGGTCTCATACGCGGCTCGAGGTGTATCTGCTGAATCTGTCTCGTGCATGAATACAATCTCCTCAACATGGACTAACTGCTCATTGGATTCGACGAAGTGCTTCAACAGCTGTCCATTCACTAGGAATGTCGGTGCATCCTCTGCGAGATCTGAGATCTCGACACATCTACTATCATGCACCGTACGGACGACATAAGGGCCCGTCCACTTAGACTTCAACTTGCCTTGGAAAATCTTCAGCCTAGCATTGAACAACCATACCTTCTGTCCAGGAACAAAGATCTTTCGTCTGATATATCTATCATGCCAACGCTTCACCTTGTCCTTGTACACCAAGCTATTGTCATATGCGCGGTTTCTGACTTCCACAAGCTCATTCAGATCTATGTCTCTTTGCTTCTGCCCAAGGTGCGTGTTCCAGTTGACCTTCTTAATTGCCCATTCTGATTTGTGCACTAACTCTGCGGGCAAATGGCATGGCTTTCCGAATACCATTCGGAATGGGGAGGCGCCTAACGGTGTCTTGTAAGCCATCCTATACGCCCAGAGGACTTGATCCAAGATTTGAGACAACTCCTTCCTGTCCGGGCGGACAAGCTTTTGCAATATGGTTTTCACCTCCCTATTTGACACCTCAGCCATACCATTGGTTTGTGGGTGGTAGGGACTTACGACACGGTGTTCAATGCCGTAGTTCTTTAGGAGTTTCTTCACCTCCCGATTCACAAAGTGGCTACCCCCGTCTGATATCATCATTTTGGGGATCCCGAACCTAGAGATGATGTGCTCTCTAATGAATTTACAGACAGTTCTGCTGTCTACGGCTCGGGTAGGGATAGCCTACACCCATCTGGATAGATAGTCTACCGCAAGAAGGATATATTCGAACCTGTGGCTAACAGGGAATGGGCCCATGAAATCGATGCCCCAGGCGTCAAAGACATCACAAATGATGACCGGCTGCATTGGCATCTCATCCTTGGAATCGACGGTTCCTCCCATCCTCTGGCATACTGGGCACAACTTTGCGAAGGCGGTGGCGTCGCGAAATAGAGTCGGCCAGTAGAAGCCACACTGAAGTACCTTCCATGCGTTCCTCTTCCCGGAGTGGTGTCCTCCTGCCTCTAAGCTGTGGCATAAAGAAAGGACACTCTGGTATTCCTCCTGAGGAATACACCGTCTCCAGACACAATCCGGTCCTTTGAAGAAAAGGATCGGATCCTCCCAATGGTAGTGTCTAGCGTCCGACTTCAGTCGGTCGATTTGGCTCTTGGGCCAATCTTCGGGAACTTTCTTGGAGACAAGATAATTCACGATATTGGCGTACCATGGGAGTGAGTCGATAACAAAAATAGACTCGTCAGGGAAGGATTCTCGAATAGGTGAATCCTCGAAAGTATTAAGATCTTCGAGACGAGAAAGATGATCGGCCACTACGTTCTTCTTTCCAGGTTTATCTCGGATGTCCAAATCAAACTCTTGGATAAGTAAAATCCACCGAAGAAGACGTGCCTTTGCGTCCTTCTTCTCCATCAAGTATCGTAGTGTCGTATGGTCAGTGAACACAGTTACCTTGGATTCAATTAGGTGAGATCTGAATTTGTTCAAGGTAAACACTACCGCAAGCATTTCCTTTTCCGTAACTGTATAGTTACGCTGAGTAGTATCAAGCACTTTGCTTGTGTAGTGAATTGCAAACGGGATGCCATCTCTTCATTGTCCCAACACAACCCCAACAGCATAGTTTGAGGCGTCCGTCATGATCTCAAAGGGTAGAGACCAATCTGGGGCTTGTAGGATGGGTGCGTCCATAATCATTCCTTGCAAAAGCTTAAAGGCCTCAAGACATTTGTGATCAACAACAAACTCCATGTCTTTGCCTAAAAGCTCAGTTAGCGGTCGGGCAATCTTAGAAAAATCCTTAATGAATCTCCGGTAAAATCCAACATGCCCGAGGAACGACCGCAACTGCTTTACGTTGGTTGGTGGTTGGAGTCGTCTGATCACATCCACCTTGGTAGGGTCAACCTCCATTCCTCTTTTGGAGATGACATGCCTCAACACTATGCCCTCCGTCACCATGAAATGACTTTTCTCCCAGGAGAGTACCAGATTAACCTCACAACATCTTTTGAGGACTCGGTCCAGATTCGCAAGACAGGAGTCGAAGGAATCGCCGTGGACCGAGAAGTCATCCATGAAGACTTCCAGGAATTTGCCGACCATTTCGGCAAATACAGCAATCATGCACCTTTGGATAGTACCTGGAGCATTGCATAACCCAAAAGGCATGCGCCTGAAAGCATAGGTACCAAAGGGGCCTGTGAATGTGGTCTTTTCCTGGTCCTCCGGAGCTATGGCTACTTGATTGTAGCCCGAGAACCCATCTAAGAAGCAGAAGAACTCTTTCCTCGCTAGTCTCTCTAAGATCTGATCAATGGACGGCAGGGGGAAATGATCCTTCTTTGTCGCGGCATTCAAGCGTCTGTAATCCACACAGACACGCCACGACGTGGGCACTCTCGTCACGATCTCCTCTCCGTCCTTGTTGGTGGTCGTCTGAATTCCCGACTTTTTCGGGACAACATGGATTGGGGCCATCCACTTAGAGTCGGGGATTGGGTAAATGAAACCCGTATTGCACCATTTTTCTATCTCCATCTTTACGACCTCTCGTAAATTTGGATTCAACCGGCGTTGGAATTCACGAGAGGGTTTGGCTTCATTCTCCAAGTAAATATGGTGCAAACACAGAGCGCGATTTATCCCGTGGAGATCGGAAATGCTCCAACCTATTGCCTTGCAGTTTATCTCTAGGATCTCTAGCAAGCGAGATTCCTGCTCCTCGGTCAATCGCGAACTGATGATGACCGGAAATTTCTTGTCTTGTCCCGCAAAGAAGGCATATTTTAAAGTCTTGGGTAAAGGTTTGAGCTCAAGAATAGTGTGATCGTCTAAGAAGTCTGGCTCAACCTGATCTGGTTCAGTGTTGGAAGTGGCTGGATCATTCTCTGTGATAGCTGCCACCAAGTTCGGCTCTGGAGTCGGATCGTCAAAGGTCTCCATACGATCGGCAAACGCCTCGTCCGACTCGTCATCCTCATCTTCCGATTGTTCTAGAGATGTAAGGACTGACAGGCCCAACTGGGCCTCTACGTCATCGAAGATGTAGGGCGATGCAGGCTCAGAGTTGTACTCGTTCCTGAGGATCTCGCAGACTGACTCATGCACTGGATCATCTTCGGAGGAGATGGACGCGTCGGTGCTGGCTGGGTTCTGTCTCCATGGCCCAACTAAGTCTACATGCTCGCAGTCTGTTCTGGTAGAAGAGTACTCGGTGCTGGATTCTGAATTCGGTCTCTGCCATCTTGTCTGCTTCATTTCAAACTCCTCCTCTCCGCCTGGAGTTTGGAATTGAATTTTCCCGATCTTATAGTCAAATAAGGCCCCTGCTGTTCTGAGGAAGGGCCTACCTAGAATGATCTGGGAATCTCTCCAATTACGAGGGGATTCCATATCCAGGACAGTGAAGTCCACCATGTATTCTTGCCCCTCGACTTTGATCACAATGTTCCTTAACTCTCCTTGGGACCTCTTGGTTGATTTATCAGCAAACTGTAAAAGAGCTCTAGATTTCCTAAGAGGTCCGAGATTGAGCCGCTCATAGAGGGCTGTAGGCATTAAATTGATTGAGGAACCATTGTCCAGGAGAGTGCGTGCAAACGCGATGTTATCAACATGACTCACTATATAATGTGCACCCATGTCTTTTCGTTTCCTTGGAAACGAGTTCTTTATTGCACAAGTCGTGGCTACTGATAAAATGTGTTTCTCTACACGGCTTTTGGTCTTCCTGCTAACCCTAGTAGGTGTGCATCTCACCTTAAGGTATTTTTGGAATACAGGGGTCATTTCCACGAACTTGTTAAAGGGGATTGTGACCTTGATGTGTTTATTGCAGAACTCTGCCATCTCAGGGTTATCTTTTTGGATTTTTTGGTTTTCTTCTTTCCACCCTTGAGAGCTCGAGGGAAAGGGATTATTGACTCAAACTCATGTTCGGAAACTGAAATATTTTCATTAACTTCAGGAACTGAGTTCTTTACATGACACTGACTCTGAAACAAACTAGGACTCTGACTCTGACTGAAATGATGAGGCGAAACCGGTGTTGCTTCTTCCGCGACTGCTGGACGATCCTCCTCAGATGGAGGTGCGGGCTCTTCATCGGTTTCGTCGGACTCCACGCGGATGCGAGAATTCTGCTTTGAGGACTCAGATGCCCTCTTCTTCTGCCGGCGATGGTGGTGGTGATTCTCCTCCTTTTCTTCCTCCGAGTTCTCCTCAGGTAGAGTCTCGGAGGCTCCTTCCTTCTGCGCCTGTGCCCGATCAGGTATGGTCACGGTCCTTCCGCTCCTGAGGGACATATGATTTACATTATCGTACGAAAGGATCTCATGTTCAGATAAATAATTATCTGAATAATATACCTGATCTCGAGGTCGGTTCTGGCCATGGTGTAAGCTGTTCGGGTTGGCCTGAACCTGTACGGGAATTGGGGTCTTTGGCACCATCTGTTGGTCCTGGGTACGAGAGACCCGATTGATATCAGTTCTCATGTCCAGGTAGTCATTCTGCATCTGTTGGACCCTATCAGACAGGGTCTGGATCGCCAAGGTGAGAGACTCCAATTCGGTGGGCTGGGCTTGCTGCTGTGCGGATGAGGTTCGGTAGTGGCCCTGCTGGCCATGCCGATAATGCTGCTGCTGGTGGGACGGTGTCGGGCCCTGCTGATATGTGCGCTACTGCTGCTGGTGCTGCTGAGGCTGGTACACTTGTTCTGGCCTGGACTGAAAGCGCGGTGCGGGGACGGAGCTGGTTCCTTGGTAAGCTGGGGAAGGTCGGTGAGACTGACCATTCCCCATCCCCGACTGTCTATTGACGGGGTCACGGCTGTACCACAGCCCGTTGATCTCGAACACCTGCGGAGGCTCCTCATATCCAGTCTCTACTTGCGGAGGTGTGTGCTGGTCCTGCTGGGTGTAAGTCTGGTCCTCCACCCAGCCACTGTGATGCCCTGGTGCTTGTTCCTGTACAAGATGGACTCGATGTACAGGTGCAGGTGGTGCAGAAGGGGCAGGTAGCTTTATCTTAGCTACCTTCTCAGATAGTTCCTCCACTTGTTTCGGTAGACGTGAGAGAGACTCAAGGTCAGTGACTCTCTTGTGGATCTGCTCGACCATGGTTAGCTTGTCGGCAATCATCCCCATGGTGGGGATGAGGTCCTCGTTAGATCCGCTACAGTCCTTCGGGTTGTCTCATTGGATAGGATTAAGGGAGACAACTGGTAGGCCCTGGTGGCTTATGACCTGTCGGTTTCCGCCATCTGCTCTAGGATCTTCCATACGGCATGCTCGTTCTTGTTCAGATAGCTTCCTCCACAGGCGGCACTGACTAACCCCTGCATCTCCGGGGTTAGACCACAGAACAAGGTATGGACTAGGACCGCCTTAGAAAAACCGTGGCAAGGGCATTTCTGTACTAAGTCATTGAACCTATCCCATACATCGTGGAAGGGTTCACTAGGTCCTTGGGAGAAGCTGACGATCTTTGTTCTCATTTGATTAGTCCTACTGAGAGGGTAGAACTTTTTCAGGAAGAGGTCCTTGAACTACATCCAGGTAGTACAAATCACCCCTAGGTTCTTCAGCCAATGAGTAGCCTTATCTCCTAAGGCAAAAGGGGTGGCCTTCAGTCGAATATAATCTTGGCCAACATTGGGATGGCTAAGATTGTTGCAAACCAGCTCGAAGTCACGGAGGAAAGTATATGGTTCTTCATTTGTGTTTCCATTGAACTTTGGAAGCAGACTAAGGAAGTGGGGCTTCAACTCAAATGCTTGGGCGGGAACCGCTGGTGCTAACCAATTCTGAATCTCATTCTTCGCCGGGTTGTAGGTATCGACCATTGGTCGGTCGATTCCTCCTGCTACTATAATCTGTCCCATCCGTGCCGTGAGATCTGCATTCTTCTGTTCGGCTTCGGCAAGGCGAGCAAGAATCTGTCGTATTTGTTCCTCATCCGGTGGCATCTTTAGCGGCATCTTGTCCTCTAGTACTGGTGGGGAAATAAGATTGGTGTCAGAGGACAAATCAAGGAAGGGATTACCGAGGCGATGGTCTTCCTCGGTAATCTCGGAGGAGATGAAAGGGTTGGTTTGAGAGTAACCACCCTGAGTATGAGGGAACCAAGACTCAAGAGGGTCATGAGTCCTGGGTGGGTCCAAGGTGCACTTGGGCTGATGAAGACGAGTCACTCGGGGGACTCATAGAGAGATCGGTAAATAACGCGTCGAGATCTCCCCAGTTACTCATCTTGATGTGGCGAGAAGAAGATAGGATTCTACTCCTACTTGAAGCAAGCAAATCAATCCAAAACCCTGGGTTCACACTGAACACAGTGAAGGACTTGAAATCGAGTCCAATTAATCTTGTAGTTTTTAAGTGTGATTTTCAAGCAAAAATAGCAAGGATTACGCAGCCTATAGGGAAGTCGGCTGAGAGCCGAATGCGTCTTCCCTGTTTAACCTGTCGCCTAAGATACCGTCGGTCCTTCCTTTCTTCGCTCCTATCCCAAGTCGATGGATTCAATGACCACACCCCTATCTAACTGCAAGCAGGCGGAGGCTGACAAGGCCGAAACTTCACCCCGGGGGGTTACTGGCAGCTTGTCGCAGAGCACCTCATTTTCGCCCCTATATACCTGAGACAGGCGGAGGCTACTTGGTACTAGTAAATGAATCTGAAATTATTCGACTTGTGATATTTGCTAGGATCAGTCAGAATGTGATATGGAAGGCGGGGATTTGGGCTCTACCTTAAGGTGTTCACACACACTCAAGTACCCTCACTCAGCCGGAAAACAAGGTCGGGGATTAATCTCCCGCAAACAATTTTCAATTTTTATTCCTTTTTTTTGGTCAATAATGTTTAGCAGTCCCGATTTTAAGTTAAGTTCTCACTGATTAAGTCAACCACACAGCACGCCTATCGGACAGTCCCAATTTTCTTTTTAGTTTAAATGTGAAAAAAATCAGAGGGGGAAATCGAGAAAAGCCGATGCAAAATAAAACAATGATGCTATACTGAGTTCAGGAGACTTACAGTGATCCCTTCACTTTTTTATGCAGGATGCAAAACAGAATTGAAAACTTTATCTAAATGCAAATGCAGGCGATGAAAGCCGCTCCTAGACAAGCAGTTCTATTAGCGTGAAGAACAAGTTATTTTGGCTAAGTCCTACGGTCTAAGTGCATCTTTTAAGTGAGTTGTGTGGTCCTAATGATTACGAGCACAAGCAATTCCTATATTGGCTCGGGGAGCCGCTAGTGCAAGCTAAGTTACATTCATCCACACAGCACACGGGGAAACAGTTTCACTATGTTTACACGCGCGAGAACCCAAACGCGAACCGCTGGAAATGATGCGAAAAAGAAATAAAATGAAAGAAAATGTAAATTACAAAGCCTCTCTTTCACTCAATAAAATTAAAATGCTAAGTCCTCAAAGCATCGTCGACTCCTCGCGTTCCTCGCACAAAAAAAATTGAGGTCAGAGAGTGACACAAAATTAAAATAATACAAAGAAATAAAAGAGAGAGAAAATAATTACAAGAAAATCGGGGGTCAGACTACCCGGGGAAAGAAAATCAAACACTCAGAATTTCACTAAAAATTAACCTAAACCGTGCCTCCCGGCAACGACGCCATTTTGATAGCCGCCCTGCACCCTTAGTTAATTCGAGCAAATTAATTGTCCAAATTAAGTTAAAGTCGTTCGTTGCAGTCGGATACGAGAAGGCTAATCAAAAACCACTTAAATCAGATTTGGGTCAATTTCAAGCGGTGATTTTTTTACTTGGTAGTGTCCAAGGTCGAACTCAGGGAGGCATCTGTCTCCTTAGGTGAATTTTGGCAAAGATCAAGTGTTGGATTTTCAGGGAATTATTTTTTGTTCTTTTTCAATTTCTATGCAGGACACATGCAACCAGCAAGCTAACTTGAAGTTAATTCAATTAAGATATCAAATGGAGTCCAAAAATTCTAAAAATTGGCCAGATGATTAATTATGATGAAAATGAACTACCCTAATTTTTTTGGAATTTTTAGACACTAAATGAAATTACTATGAATTAAACATGCAGACAGGACAATTTTCACTAATTAGTTTATAATAAATAACAAATCACATTTTTTTCAGGAAATAAAATTATCCTAGATAGATTTAATCATAAGGAATCTAGGAAAATTGACAAACCCTAATTTCAATGTGAAATGAATTCATTAGAATTGAAATGAGAAAATCACTAAACAACTTATTCAGGCCTCGATATGTGTGCAAATGACATGAAACTTTTATGCAATGTTAAGTTCACTATCCTAGAGCTACTGTAAATTTTTGAGGATTTTTTGAATCACAGAAAATTTATTAGAAATTAAAAGGTGTCACTGGGCAAAATATTACACAAATCAACCAATTAATTCATTTAAAAATCTACTGTAATTACAAAAATATGACACGTGGCACAATAGATAGAGGACAAGTTTCTCAACAAAATGCAACTTTTGGAATTTAAAAATGATGTAAAATGCGACCTAGGGATGCGTGCAAACACAGGGGTGTATTTGCAATACAGGAAAATAAAATTACATAAAACAAATATGCTGACAGGGACTTAAGTGCAATTACCTATAATGTAGGGGAAAGATGTGCAAATTCTCCACTGGGCACGTGCTCCTCACGTGGGGTTTACTTCATAGGGACCTTTTTGCAAATATAAAAAGTCCCGAGGGCCTTGGTGCAAAATTCACAAGCCGCACGTGCTCTTCACGTGGGCGGCCTAGGCTCAGACAGCTGCGAAGGCTCGGGGCTCAGCTTGGGTGCTTCTGGAGGTCTGGAGTGAGGCTCGGTGCAGCCTCGGGTCGGCCGAGCCTAGGGTTGGGGCGAGGCTCGGTCTTTGTTGACGTGGCGTAATGAAGGCCCTTGGATCACGATCGATCCAAGGGTTGTCGATGCTGACGTATGGCTCGATCAGAGATCGTCGGGTCTACGTTGATCTGACGGCTCCTGGCTGCTCCAGATGTCGATGACGTGGAAGGCTAAGCGCTGTTAGATCGGGAAAGATCCAATGGTACCGGTGAAGTGCGGCTGAGTGGCGACGTGGCACGAAGTCGACCGTTCGATCAAGGCGATCGAACGGCAGCTGGTGCTTCTCCATCAACGGGCCTCCGCCGCCTGCGGAGGAGAGGGCTTGGCTCTGGTGAAGCGGCCTTTGCTCCGCCAGAGCCTCCTCGTGTCGATGAAGCTCTTCGAGGTGTCGGAGATATCCCCGGAGAAGCGTGGCGACGCAGCGAAGGTGCTGATGGTCTCAGGAGCTGGAGAGGGCCGTCGGAGGTGGCTGGCGACGAAGCTCGAGTACGACTCCGATGAAGTTCCGGCCAATGCACAGATGGGTACCTGCAGGCGTTAGAGAAAGAGCCGAAGCTCGTGCGTGCAATCGTGGAGGTGAAAGGATGGTTGGCGAGGCCTAAGGCGGAAGGAGATGATCTGGCGACGGTGCTCCGGCCAAGTGGCGGAGCTGGAGATCGATGGATGGTGAGATGCGTCGTCGGCGGGCGTAAAGGTGACCGCGAAGATGAGAGCTCTGACGCGGAGCTCGGCGGAGTGAAATAGAGGCGAGAAGGTGGACGGAGACGTCGAATAAAATGCGAGAAAAATGAAGCAAAATCAAAGTGAAAATCAATCGGGGATGGAGGTGTTCACCTGGGGTTTGGAGCTCGACTTTGAGTTCCAGATCGTCGCTCGAAGGGGCGGTGGGTCCCTGAGCTCAAGCAGCGGCTCAGCGGTAAAGAGTTGCGACTCGGCGGTGGCCGAGGATCTCGCTGGAGAAGATGGTCGTCTTCGCTCGAGGAAACTTGCAATTCCTGTCACTAATCGGAAGCTCCGAGCTCGGAGTGTCTCTCACGGGTGGCGGATAGGTGCGACGATGGCCGGAGGGCGAGTATTTATAGGTCGAAGGTCTAGGCCAGGCTGATGATGGAGCGAGGTTTAAGGAGTTCGTGGGACGTCGCTCGAGGTCGACGGGGGTAGTGGAGTGGCTAGCGAGGATGAGGGATGAGTGGGGAAGGACGTGGAGGTGATGGTGGTCGTCGACGGTGGTGGAGGCGCAGCCAAGAATAGGAAGGGGGTGCCCCTCCCGCAAGGCGGAGAACGTGGGAGAGAGGGGCTCCCGAGGAGGAAGACGAAGTCTACACCGTTGGATCTTGTGATCCAACGGTGGTGATCGAGGCAGAAAGCAGCGGCTGGATGAAGATCTGGACGTGGTGATCTGAGCGCCGTGAAGCGGCCATGTGGTGCAACGGGGACGGGGCATTAGCGGCGGCTGTGATGAGCATCGGGTGTTTAATCGGGTGGCTGGAAGATGACCATGAAGACGACGACGGAGATGGAAAGTTCGGGATGTGGTCGAAGGGCGCAGCGAGTGACACGTGTTGCGCTGTGGGCGAGGCGCGCGCGGGTGGCTCAGATGAATCCTTGGAGATGATCAGACGGTGGGCATTTAGGGCGCACGTGGAGATCAAGTGGCCGTTGGATTGGAAGTGTCATCCAATGGCTGAGAGATGCGGCGGTCTGGGCAAGGGGAGCGGGCCGCGTGGCGCAACCAGAGGGCGCCACGTGGCCTGCTGTGGTTGGCTGGACCAAGAAATAAGGTTAGAGAGAAGAGGGGGCCGAATTTGGAAAAACTCAAAACATGAAAGTTGTAGATCTTGATGAGATCTACAAGTTTCATGTTGATCAAAGACGGAGATAAGATCAAATATGATACATAAATACAACAATACAAATATACATACATGTAGTATACAAAGAGGCCCAAAAACCCAACTTTCTCATACGAGCTCCAAATTGTATGAAATTAGTCTCATTTTAAAGGTCTTTTAATGTGTATTATTCTAAGAGAGAGTAAACCTATTTTGGAGTTTGTATGAGGGATCTATGTGTATTTTATTGTTCAGGGGTTCTAGGGCTTTATTGGCTAATTTACAAGGGGGATTTCTGGCTTTCTTCCCTATATTATTAACTAAGGAGTACATATTATAAGGAAGAGGTTATTTTGATAAGTAGATATTTTACAAGGTATTTTGGCTTCTTATTTAAATGCAAATGGACTGCTAAAATGCATGTATTATGTATGCATGCATGAATGCTATTTATGCATCATAAAGGGAAATATGCTTCTATATACTTGGGAACAAGCCTCTATTTTTAACTTTGAGAGTGATGAATGATAGTTTCATCAGGGCCCGAGGACTAAGGCGGCAACTTTCGAGGAGCCGGCGCAACCGCGGTGTTCGGAGGCGGCTCCCTTCTGCACGGAGCCGCAGGAGAGAGCGAGGAGACAGCCGAGTGCGGCTTTTAGTTTTGTTTAGTTAGACTTTATTTATTGTAATAATACAGGGACATTACACTTTGACTTGAGAGACTCTCGGGGTCTGTTTCGCCGAGCACCGGTGTACTCGGGGGACCCCTTAGCTTTCTTTACGGTTTTTACGCGGTTTTGTTTTCTTTACTACCTTTTCCGGTTTCTCGTGGATTTCTTGAGCCCCTAGCCTTAGGAATTTCTATTTGATTGTGATGTAATTCATAGGATCCAAACACCCTAATACATTTGCATGTTCCTATAGTTCAGTAATTGGACCTATAATAAAATATTAATAAAAATAGTTGACTAACTCCCTTCGAGCCTACGTGTCGCAGCCCACCCTGCAAGCGCTGCTCCTGAACCCGATTTGTCGGGAGGAGGAGGGGTGGACCGAGACCGGACCCTTTGGATCGGAGGCTGGTGATCAGCTAGTTGTTCTTTCGAGTAGAATTGCCTGCTTAGGGACTTGGTTTTCCGCCTGCACCATTTAGGTAGTTTATTTTCTGTCTTTCAATTATACGCGGATCATCTTGCATGTAGACTGCTGGAGTCAGGTACGCATTTCTTACTCTGCATGCATCATTGATTTCATCGCGCATCGGCTTTTTCGTCTTCTCCCCCTGTTTTGGACTTGATAACCAGGAGAATCGAAAAATTTGTTAGGCGATTTTGTTTGATTATTAAAAAATACCTAAAAAAGAAAAACAATAAAATTTGGGATTGCTAACACTATCGACCCTAAAAGACACTTCACCTCAAAATTTGTCTTGGGGAGAGCAACCCCCTCATTGTCTGGTTTGCTTGTGAGAGAGAGTGACCTCGAACACTAGGTAGAGCCCTCCGATATTCTTCTCGACTGATTACCTGCTCTTTCTGTACGGGACAGTCGGTTGAGAAAATATCGGGTTACCCAACAGGTCACGTAATCGCTCTACTATCCTAACTGATCACCAAATAAAATTGACAAAATAATTGACCGAGCCTTTACAGTCTTCAGCTCGTGTTGCGTTGGTGAATAGGGGATTTGCTTGTGATCATAGTTGTTACCAGATCTCATCCGCACAACTCGCCAGATAAAGATGATGGGCAGACGGTCTCTTAGGCAGCCTCTGGCTGCACCGCTTTCCAGCACGTCTACCCACTCATCTAGGTTGGCTCGCGAGAGCCGAGACCCGCTCTCCGAACCCGAGTACGACTCCACCCTGTTCCCCCTCGATCCTCCTTTGCTTCTGAAACCGAGATACCAGTGCCAGATGAGAGACAGACAGATGATTTATCGTCACTTGAGTTTAGATGCTTTGGTTTTGCAGAGACTATGGCCGGCAGCAGTGACGACCGCACCAGAGGCCCCCAGCACGATCAGACTTTCATTATGGACCAGGGTGTGATTAACTCCACCCTGATCGCCTCCCTCGAGACAGTGCAACAGCAACTGAGGGATCAGAGAGCATTCATGTTAGATATGAGACGCGAGATGAAGCAGTTGAGAGCAGACCGAGAGCAGCGCAGAGACAGGATGATGGTCCCCGATGAGGCAGCAGCAGCCGCAGCAGCAGCCGTCGCGGCAGGAGCAGACCAGCCGAGACCGATGCGGGAGTTACACAACCACGGATCGACACTGATGCATCATTGGGTCGTACTTCCAACCATCGTGGGGGACTTCAAGTTCCCCCCAAACACTTTGCAGCTCCTCCCCCGATTCCATGGGCTCACCACAGAGGAGCCCCATCTCCACCTTCAGGAGTTTCTGATGATCTACAACACAGTCCACGACCGTCAGGTGGACCAGGATACCATACGGATGATTGACTTCCCCTTCTCCTTAGCTGACAAAGCAGCCACCTGGCTGAAGCACTTGGGGAAGTTCGTCTACACCTGGGAGCAGCTCCGCACCGAGTACTTGCATAAGTACTATCCACTCAGGCGGATGACGAATCCGAAAATGCCGGTTTTAAGAAGTTGTTTTTATTGTGTCGTGCGTTGTAGGCGGCAATCGGAAACGATCAAGAAAATACCAAAAATAAGTTATTCAATTTTTAATCTCGTGGCTTTATGTTTATTTTAATTGGGCAAGTCCCAAGGTCGATCACAAGGAGGCAAAGGAACAACCTAGAAAGATGTCTATCAAAGTTTATGTTCGGTTTTTGAAGCGGTTTTTTTTGGAATTTTTAATGCAATATAGGGAGCACTATGCAAATTCGGCCTATTTTAGGACTAAAATGTGAATTACGTTCAAATGATGTCCAAAAAAATACGAAACTTGGCTGAGATGTAAAATATGATGAAATGTATGCACTGTAATTTTTTTGGAATTTTTGGATGCAATAAGAATTTTTTTATGGATTTTTAAATGCAAACAGAATGATTTTCAATATTTAATTATAATAAATATTAAACCTACTTATTTTCAAGATCCAAAATTATCTAAGATCTATCACTAGGTGATGGATCTCAGAAAAATCCTAAACCTGAAAAATGTGGGGTTTAATGCCTATTAAAAATCAAATACTAGAAGATGCAAGATGATTTTTATAGAGCAAACTATGCATGCAAATTCAATTCTTTTTGGGCATGATGTTAAGAATAATTAACTCTACAAGATATGATTTTTCGGGGATTTTTAGAGCAATGATTAATCATTATCTTTACTCCAATTCGCGGACAAATCTACTAAAAGACCTAAGGGAGAAGTAAAAAATGTTATCATTATGGTTGAGGGTACGGAATACAAAGTGGACTTCACTGTCCTTGACATGGAGACCCCGAACCATTGGAAAGAGTCGCAAATCATTTTGGGAAGACCATTCTTAAGAACCGCCAAGGCTGTATTCGATTACGGCACTGGAATGATGAAATTCCGCTCCCTAGACGGAGAAGTGGATCTGGAAATGAGATAAACAAAATGGCAAAGACCCGATTCTGAATCCACCACTGAGGATGCCGAAACCTCTGAATGTAATCTAATCAGCACTACCGGACCTTGGGACCAACTGCCAGATCTTCACATGGATACCCTCACATCAGAAGAAGAAACAATGCACCATACAGTGTGTGACCTATTGCCAGACAAATCTGAACACCTGGATATGTACAATCTTGACGACACAGAACTCCTTTCGGATTGGTCCATTCCATCCTCTTCAAAAAAAATCAATGAAGAGTCGGACACGGCTTTGGCTGAATTACCACACTACTTTTGCGATCCGAGTCACTTTCTTTCAAGATCAGTGGCTAGCATATCACAGAATGATCCACCACCAACAATCACTGACCCAGACTTAAAAGATATTCAGCCAGATTTGATTGATGATGTAGATCTGCCAGAGCTGAAACCCCTCCCTCCCACCTTGAAGTATGCATTTCTCAAAGGACCCAAAAACAAATTCCCTGTGATCATTAGCTCATCATTGACATTTGAACAAGAATCCAGACTACTAGAAGTCCTTGAGCGAAATCGAAAATCCATCGGTTGGACTGTGTCGGATCTCGTAGGAATCAACCCTACTCTCTGCTCGCACCAAATTTATGTTGAGGATAATGCAAGGCCTTCCCGTAAATTTCAGAGAAGATTAAACCCCAATCTTCGGGAAGTGGTTAAGAAAGAGATAGAGAAATGGTGCAAAGCAGGTTTCATATACCCCATTTCTGACTCCAAGTGGGTGGCCCCCCTTCATGTCGTCCCGAAGAAGTCGGGAATCCATATGGTCACCAACGAGGAGGGGGTTGAGATCGCGACCCGAGTACCCACGTCGTGGCGTGTCTGTGTCGATTACATGCGCCTGAATGCTGCGACCAAGAAAGATTACTTTCCACTGCTATTTATTGATCAAATCTTGGAGAGGCTTGCAGGGAAAGCATTCTTCTGTTTTCTTGATGGGTACTCTGGCTACAATCAGGTAGCTATTGCTCCCGAGGATCAGGAAAAAACCACATTTACATGTCCCTTCGGTACCTACGCTTTTAAGCGCATGCCATTTGGGCTTTGTAATGCCCCAGGCACATTTCAACGGTGCATGATTGCTGTATTTGCCGAAATGGTGGGTGATTTCCTGGAAGTGTTCATTGATGACTTCTCGGTCCATGGTGATTCATTTGATACATGTTTAGCACACTTGGACCGAGTCCTCAAGAGATGCAGAGAAGTTAATTTGGTACTCTCCTGGGAGAAGAGTCACTTTATGGTGACTGAGGGTATCGTGTTGGGGCATGTCATCTCCAAAAAGGGCATGGAGGTCGACCCTACCAAGGTGAATGTGATCAAGAAACTTGAGCCACCAACAAATGTCAAGTCAGTGCGATCTTTTCTAGGGCATGTTGGATTTTATCGAAGGTTTATCCCTGATTTTTCAAAGATCGCCCGCTCACTGACTGAGCTCTTAGGAAAAGACACCGAGTTTATTGTAAATCACAAGTGTCTTGAGGCCTTCGAGCTCCTGAAAAAGAAAATATGTGAATCGCCGATATTACAAGCTCCTGACTAGTCTCTTCCCTTTGAGATCATGACTGATGCATCGGATTTTGCGGTCGGAGCTGTACTTGGATAAAGACGGGATGGAATCCCTTATGCGATTCACTACGCGAGCAAAGTATTGGATCCTGCACAAAAAAATTATATAGTAACTGAAAAGGAAATGCTCGCTGTTGTTTGGGCCCTTGAAAAATTCAGATCATATATATTGGGCTCCAAGGTGACAATTTTCACGGATCATACGGCAATTAGATACCTCATGGATAAGAAAGATGCCAAGGCCTGACTTTTGAGGTGGATCTTGTTAATCCAGGAATTTAATTTGGAGATCAAAGATAAACCTGGAATAAAGAATGTTGTTGCTGATCACCTTTCCCGAATTGAGAAAAATGATTATCCTGATACTGGACCTATTAAGGAGACTTTTCCAGACAAATCTGTTTGCATTATTGATTCAACCCCATGGTATTCCAACATCGTGAACTATCTTGTCTCCAAGAAGGTTCCCTTTGGTTGGACCAAGAGAATGATTGATAAACTGAAGTCGGATTCTAGAAAATACCATTGGGACGATCCTTTCCTTTTTTATGAAGGAGCGGATTGTGTCTGGAGAAGATGTATTCCTCAGGAAGAATACCAGAGTGTCCTCACACATTGTCACACTCTCGAGGCTGGAGGGCACCATTCGGGAAAGAGAACCGCACACAAGGTACTCCAATGTGGATTTTACTGGCATGCCTTATTTCGTGATGCTAATAATTTTGTACGGTCTTGCCCGATTTGTCAAAGGATGGGAGGGACCGTTGGTTATAGAGATGAAATGCCCATGCAACCAATGATTTTCTGTGATGTTTTTGATGCATGGGGGATTGATTTTATGGGTCCCTTTCCCAATAGCAATGAATTTGAGTACATCTTGTTAGTGGTTGATTATTTGTATAGATGGGTAGAGGCTATTCCAACCCGAACCGCAGACAGCAAAACCGTCTGTAAGTTTATCAAGGATAATATCATTGCAAGGTTCGGGATACCAAAAATTTTGATTTCTGATGGAGGTAGCCACTTTGTGAACAGGGAAATGAGATCTTTGGCTAAGGAGTACAAATTTGAACAATAGAATAGCCAACCCTTATCATCCACAATCTAATGGCATGGCAGAAGTTTCTAATAGAGAAGTGAAGAGTATACTTCAAAAGTTGGTTCGTCCAGATTGGAAGGATTGGTCAAAATTGTTGGATCAAGTTCTTTGGGCCTATAGGACAGCTTATAAAACACCACTCGGCACTTCACCTTTTAGGATGATCTATGGCAAACCATGCCATCTTCCTGCAGAACTGATTCACAAATCTGAATGGGCAATCAAAAAGTTGAATTGGAGCTGTCACCTTGGGAAATTATGTCGAGACCTAAATCTGAATGAGCTAATTGAAATCTGAAACCGAACATATGACAACAGCGTGATTTATAAGGACAAGGTCAAGAAATGGCATGATAGACACATTCGAGATAAAGCCTTTGTCCCTGGGCAGAAAGTATGGTTGTTTAATGCTCGATTAAAGATTTTTCATGGGAAACTGAAATCGAAATGGACAGGTCCCTATGTTGTCATCGATGTGCATACCAATGGAAGTGTAGACATTGCAGAGCTCAAAGATGATGCACAACCTTTCTCAGTGAATGGAAAATTACTGAAGCCATATATAGAATCATCCAAAGAACATACAGTGCAAGTTGAGGTCATCTATTTCACACAGAGAAAGGACATTGACGATATATCAGATCAGACCCACCCTCCCTCCCGACCACATCGATCCCCTTGTACAACTTCTTCCTCTACTTAGGCCAAGGCCTAAGTATAGGGGGGGGACCGATGCCATCTGTATATACCATTTCCCTCATCACATTCCGATCTCTCGCTCACTCCATATCCATCCTTCTTCTATACTTAGGTATAGGGGGAACCGCCACCCATCTGTTTATACTCTCCTCATTTACATATCCCGTCTGCCTCTTTTTGCGCTCTTCTTCTATACTTAGACTATTCACAGTCTAAGTATAGGGGGGCGAACCATTGAATAATTTTTCTCTTTTACGCTTAGCCCGAGCTATGTCTTCATTACGCTTCTTGTGCTCTGAGGACACAGCACTCGCTGAGTATAGGGGGGTCTGTATATATACTATGTATATATTTTTGCCATACCTCGTACTTGCACATAAGTCTATATGTATTTACGGGATGGGTATTATTAAAAAAAGTTTTGCTACTAACACTGACTTTGCCCAAATCTTTTGAAAAAAAATGGCTTCTTATTCAGTTTTGCATATAAAAAAAAGAAAAAAATGTGTTTGCAGTCCACACACCTGCACTTCATCCAGCATTACATTCATTTGCATATGTGAAAAGTCTTTGGGTTCTGAACCGAGTTATGAGCCGAAACCGAGAGTGGTCTGGAATTGACCTTAATCCACCTAATTTTCAGAGGAACTTCACCAAGAAATAGGATTTTAGAGTCTTCAGGTCTTTGACTTAATTCTTTGAGTTCCACATGACAATGTACAGCGTTTGACTCTTAGTGTCTAACCTGGTCTCTTCATTCTGGGTACAACTCTGGAATAAGGAATTAATTTGTACTCTCGCACTATGCACTTGGCTCAACTCAGACGGGATGTTGGAAGACTGTGTGAGTTTCTTTTCTGGTAGCGTGGAAATCTAAAGACCGGAGTACGGGTTGAAATAAAGCTTCGGAAAAGGGATGGACGGCTGGGCACAATTTTTTCTAAGACCCCAAAAAATGTACGGAACAAAAAGATGCTATATCCGTACGGGCAAAACAAGATCCAAGCAGAACCACCAAATATTCCAAATACAAAGAAGCATTCTACCAACTAAAAATCTAACCAAAAAGGTCCAAGCTTCAAGAAACCTGCAGATCTTGGTGAAGACTCGGCTACACTGGCCATCTTCACAAGGAGAGGTGACTACACTGGCCACCCTTCAATTCTTTTCTCATTCTTCTATCTTCTCCCCCCAATTCGATTGTGAACACAGCGCGACAGACCTTAGAAGGAAAAAAATTACAGTGCATACATTTCATCATATTTTACATCTCAGCCAAGTTTCGTATTTTTTTGGAATTTTTGGATGCAATAAGAATTTTTTATGGATTTTTAAATGCAAACAGAATGATTTTCAATATTTAATTATAATAAATATTAAACCTACTTATTTTCAAGATCCAAAATTATCTAAGATCTATCACTAGGTGATGGATCTCAGAAAAATCCTAAACCTGAAAAATGTGGGGTTTAATGCCTATTAAAAATCAAATACTAGAAGATGCAAGATTATTTTTATAGAGCAAACTATGCATGCAAATTCAATTCTTTTTGGGCATGATGTTAAGAATAATTAACTCTACAAGATATGATTTTTCGGGGATTTTTAGAGCAATGATTAATTAGATATAAATTTCCAATCAAGAAATGGGCAAAATATGTAAATTTCCACACAACAATTATTTATTAATTAACCATCAATCAGAAAAATACCCACAACATGTCAAAGTGTAGAGAGACAATTAACAAACAACATGTTATTTTTCGATTAATCAAATAATGTAAAGAGAAGGTCCAAAATCACACGGGAACACAGGGGTACAGATGCAATATAAATAAATAAAAATGCAAAGGGGGGACTTGTTTGTAGTTACCAATACTGAGAGGGGGCGATGCTGCAAAATGTCCAAGTGGCACGTGTCAGGCATGTGCCCTTGGAGGCGGGGGTTGACACGCGAATTCGTGAAGCTCCAGGGGGCGAATTGAAAATAACCCACGGCCACGTGCGGTGCACGTGACCTGGGTGGCTTTGACTGCTGAAGTCCCTCCCGGGACGCACATGCCTCGCACGTGCGTGGGGAGGTCTCGGGCGTCGCGCCCGGTGGTGGAGCGGTTGATGCGGCTGGGCACGGTGGAGATGCGCAGCCGACTGTGGAGGAGGGAGCAGGGCTCCTGTGGCTGCTGGAGGTTGGCGTTGGCGGCAATGAACGAAGGTGGTTGTCGTAGACGGTGGTGGTCGTCGACCTCCCTCTGGCCGACACACGGCCTAGAGGGCGGCATAGCGGTTGTCGACCAGCGATGACGGGGCGTAGGCGAAGCTCTGGTCGGGGTGGAGCTGGTCAAGGCGGAGATGCGTTGCTGGTGTCGCTGGGCGGAGATGACGATGAAGCTCGGGGGTGACGAAGGTCGATGAAGATGGCGTTGGAATAGTTGCTTGACGGCGCGAAGAGGAGGATGGTGGCCGGCGAAGGTGAGGTCGAGTATCGGCGGAGAGAGAGAGAGAGATAGAGAGAGAGATATGGAGTAGAGAGAGAGTAAGGGGATACCTAGAGGAGTGGCTCGACGGTGGTGTAGACCGGAGCTCGGCAGCTGCTCGGGGCGGAGCTGCGGCAAGGTCTGCCGACCTTGGATCACGCCAATGGAGGAGTCTCGCCGGACTGTCACTACCGGGAAGGGTCTCTTGGGGATTGAACGGCGGATCCTTGTGACGAGGGGCGGCGAGGCTCTTAAATAGGAGAGGGGGTTGTGTCGGATGAGGAAGGAGATCGGCGAGATTGAGGGGATGGAGGAGGAGATCCGGTGATGGATTTGATGCGGCGGCGGCGAGGGATATGCGGAGGCGATCGGAGGTGGCGCGAGATTCGCGGGGCAGATTGGTGATGGGATAGGCGGTGTATCGGGGACGAAGGGGGTTGCGCGAGATTCGCGGCGATGTTGGCTGGGCGGCGGCGAGGGATATGTAGAGGCGATCGGAGGTGGCGCGAGATTCGCGGGGCGGATTGGTGAGGGGATTGGCGGTGTATCGGGGACGAAGGGGGTTGCGCGAGATTCGCGGAGATGTTGGCTGGGCAGCGGATCTCACTAAGGAGGCGGGAGGAAGACGACGCGGGCGGGCCGTCCGATCAGGTGCGATCGGACGTCCAAGAATAGGACACGTGGCGCAGCGATAGGGAAGAGGAGGCGCGCGTGCGGAGCACGTGCCTTAGAGGCACGTGCGACGCACGTGCGTCCATTATATATTTTTTTTATTTATTTTTTATTTAATTTAATTTTTTTTAATAAAAACGATAAAAAGTAAAGCCCAAAAATGGCTGACACGTGGCGGCCTCTGGGGCTGCCACGTGTCAGCACCACAAAATTCGAAAATAAAACATTTTGTAAAATCGATAAAAAATAGTAAACGACCTTGGATCGAAAAAGTTTCTCACGAAAGTTGCTCGTCTCGATGAGATCTACAACTTTCATGAAGACTACAAAACCAAATTCGGTCAAATGTAAAAAGTGAATTTTTGGGGTATCCTATGTACATAGAATACCTTGAATTTTTGGGTTTTATAATTTTTTTGTCATTTTTAAATAAGATAAAAATCCGGAAAAATTACGGTAAAATCAAAGATAAATAAAGACACATTAATCTATTTTTTTTGGATTTTTATTAATCAACAAAATATGTACATAAAATATTAGGTCAAAAACAGCTAAAATATACAATGTACAAAAGAGGCCCAAAACCCAACTTTCACATATGAGCTCCGATTCACTTGAACTTGGTCTTGTTTTGAAGGTAATTGAATGTACATTAGTTCAGAAGTGAGTAGGATTAAAACGGACACTGGATGAGGAAGATATGGGGCTTTTAGTCCGAAAATCCTGAAATTAGGGATTGGGTTTTTGGTCCACTTATTTGGGTTAGTTATTTTTTTGTATTTTTCCTTTATTCTTGTTAGTGATATGTACACAGTGGAAGTGGTTTTGAGTCATTCGAAGTTAGCATGAATGGGTTAAAAATCCGGGAAGTTAGGCTATTTACAGGTCATTTTTGGCATGGATTTTTGGCTTCTTATTTTGTGCAGATTTTTGTGCTAAAATGCAATTCTTATGAAATCATGCACTAATGCTAATTATGCAGAATAGATGCAAGAATGCTGTTGATTTTTAGGGTTCTGAGCTTAATAAATGAGATTTAGAGTGATGAATACGAGATTCATCAGCGGACGAACGCCGCTAGAGCCCTGATCAGCAACTTCTCCATGCTCCCCAACGAGCAGTTTCACGAGGCTTGGGAGAGGTTCAGAGAGCTGACCGATAGATGCCCGCACCATGACATTTCCAATCCGAACCTTGTTCAGAGCTTTTTCAACAGGCTGACACCAGAGATTCAGGGCTTGGTGAATGCTTCTTGTGGCGGGTCCTATTTCGCCAAGGATCACGATCAGGTCTGGGCCATCTACGAGGAGATGGCCGAGAACTACATGGTGATATCCCAGACCTGATTGTACACACAGGGACGCCAGCAGCCACAGACCGTGCAGTACTAGAGGATAGCACGGGTCGACGCCGGTCCATCCAGTTCGTCCGCGGCAGCAGCACATGCAGAGAGTTCAGCCGCAGAC
Source organism: Ottelia alismoides (assembly GCA_037367405.1). Classification (NCBI taxonomy): domain Eukaryota; kingdom Viridiplantae; phylum Streptophyta; class Magnoliopsida; order Alismatales; family Hydrocharitaceae; genus Ottelia; species Ottelia alismoides. Next base: position 202,449 of record JAZKJV010005394.1, on the reverse strand, counting down.
ATGGGGATTATCAGCGAGAAGCTGGACCGGATGGAGATTATCGAGATGAAGCAGTCCAGGGCATCACATAGATGGAGCAGATGGCACAAACTCTGAGTGACCTGAAGACACAGCTCATGTGTCTCCAGGAGGGACAGACGGCTTCACAGCCTCGTCTTCAGGCACGAGGTGATCCGAGTAGCAGCAGCAGCTCGTCCCAGCGCTCCAGCTCCCACCAGCAGCTTAGAAAGGTCCATCTTGTACAGGCGGAGCCGTACCAGCAGCCGCAGCTCACCTACCAGGCACCACCATCCACTGACACTCAAATGGTGGTATACCAGCCGGATCAGCCTCTAGCAGTGCTCCCGCCACCCCATTACGATTCAGAGTCGTTGATGGATGTCAACGGGATTTGGTACAACCTCCCCCAGCCCGGTATCCGACGAGACCATCCCGGATTCCATTGGGCGGCCGGAGGTGCCCAGCCCCAACAGCAGCCGTCAGGACAGGGTGGCCAGTACAGCCATCAGAGGGATCACCACCAGCAGCAACCCCTAGTGTACTCACAGCAACAGTCACAACAGTCACCGTCATATGGTCCTCGTCCCTATCAGCAGGGACAGTCTTGGAGGCGTGATCAACCTCACCAGCCGCAGCATCAGCCACAGACTTACCCCTCTCACCCACAGCAGCAGCAGCAGCCTCACTACCAGAGAGGCTACCCGTCAGGTTCTCATGGGCTATCCTATGAGAACCCCGCCTTGGATGACATAGCCCGCCTCCTCACAGATCAGCAGGCTACCTTTCGACGGGAGATGGATGAGTTCCGCCAGGAGATGCGGGACATAGTGAGAGGGAAGGCTGCCATCCCTACTCAGATAGAGTCGAACCCCAACAACCTGAAGAGGAAATCTGAGCAGGTAGTTTGTACTGAGTATGCCACTCCGAGTGATATTTTTGGTGATAAGTCTGCATATCTTTTTGATACTGATTCTGTCACACTTAGAAGCGGTAGGATGCCAGCAGGCGGCACCTCATCTGAGCGACACCACGAGGATCCTTGTAGAGAGCCCGACGAGGAGGAGAGCGGTACTGAGGCCACTATAAATAATGATGGTGGTACTGACGCCACCACGGATGCTGATCCCACCGGTGGTACTGAGGCCGTCGTTTAACCAGTTGGAGGAGGTGGTACTAAGGCCACCCATGTTGTCGAGCCAGAGCATGGTACTGAGGCCGCTAGTCTTCCAGCCGAGGGTGGTGCTGATGCCACCATGTCTTCTGAGAGTCCTTTAGTTTTTTCTTCTGCACCTGTATCTCGGAACACTTCTGGAAATAAAGGAAAGGGTTTGTTTTCTTCTGGTCCCACTGTAGTGCATGATGTATGTGTGCATCCTGTCGTCGAGCAGCTCAGACCCGTTCCTAGTCCTTCATCTGAGAAGGACCCTGTGATCCCCTTTCCTAGAGCTCTTCAGATGGGGGAGGGGAAGAAAATTGAAAATCCGAAAAAGAGGCAGCAGGAAGAGTTCAGCCAGCAGATGATGATCATTTTCACATTCAGCTGACTCTTCAGGAGGCTTTGCAGCACATCCCTCTACTCCAGCGTTCACTTAGAGACCGGACTACAGTTAGGAGGAAGAGTAGGAACCACCATTCAGAGATTCATGTGCTGACAAGAGCCACTTGTTTTGCGATCCAGAACCGTCTGCTGGCCAAGAGGCCAGACTCAGGAGCCCCATATGTCAGATGCCACATCAGAGAGCAGAGGTTCGACCGTACTCTATTAGACAGCGGATCGTGGATCAACCTACTTCCGGCAGCCCTTCTCGACCGCTTTAAGTTGGGCACTCTTCGACAGAGCAGGACAGTCCTTCAGTTTGCTGATCGATCTGTCAAGAGGCCGAAGGGGTTGCTGAGGGACGTTGTCGTCACGATTCAGGGCCTACAATTCCCCGTGGACTTCTAGTGTTGGACATGGAGATCCCTGAGTCAGTGACCGATACCCCCATCATTCTCGGTCGCCCGTTCTTGGCCACAGCCAAGACAGTGACTGGCCATGATAGCGGGATGGTATACTTTCGTGTCGAGGGTGAAAGTGTACAAATAGAGACGGTCGAGGACAGCAGAGCCAGAGACAGAGCATGCTCAGAGACTACTTCCGATACAGAGCAGATGACAGATGTCGGGCCAGACATCCACCAGGACTGTGACTTTGTGATTACAGATGATGAGGCAGTATAGGCAGATCTAGATGCACAGGCTATCCTCTCACTTTCAGAGTCCGTTGATACAAAGATGACAACAGAGGAGAGCTTAGAGAGCACATTCCTGGTCCATGATACTTTTGAGGCAGCAGAGCCGGTTCTCGACCGCGAGACTGATTTTTGTGATGATGGTGGTACTGAGGCCACCTTGGATGATACAGATCCCTCAGAGTCAGATTTTGACTGGGCAGATTTTGATGATTACATACCAGATTTGACTTCCACTGAGCCTACAGCTAGGGATGAGGTAGATGCCGAGCAGAGCAGAGACAGTCCATCAGGGCAGCCTTCTCCAGATTCAGAGTGTGACAGAGAGTTTCAGTTCTCCCATGCGGATTTGGTAGCCTTCACGCAGAGTTTTCAGAGGCCAGATCCACCAGCACCCAGTTGCCCAGAGCTGAAGCCACTTCCTGCGTCGCTGAAGTATAGGTTCCTTGCGGGTGAGCATGAGATGTACCCAGTCATTATCTCCGTCGATTTGACTGGAGAGAAGGAATCCCGTCTAGTGGGGGTTCTTGAAAAGAACCGCAAGGCGATAGGATGGAGCATAGCAGATCTCCAGGGGATAAGTCCAGCCCTGTGCTCCCACCATATCTATCTCGAGGATGAGGCGAAGCCGTCACGTGAGTTCCAGCGGTGGCTAAACCCGAATCTGAGAGAGGTTGTCATGAAGAAGATTTTGAAATGGTGGAGCGCCGATTTTATCTACCCCATCTCTGACTCCAAGTGGGTCAGCCCTTTGCATGTGGTGCCCAAGAAGACAGGCATCACTACAGTAGTCAGCGAGTCTGGAGAGGAGATTGTTACACGGGTACCCACTTCTTGGCGGGTCTGCGTTGATTACAGGAGACTCAACCAGGCCACCAAGAAGGATCATTTTCCCCTGCCCTTTATAGATCAGATCATTGAGAGACTGGCAGGGAAGAGCCACTATTATTTTATGGATGGGTACTCGGGCTACAACCAGGTGGCCATCGCTCCCGAGGACCAGGACAAGACTACCTTTACATGTCCCTTCGGCACATACGCCTTCCGACGCATGCCATTTGGGCTATGCAATGCCCCTGCGACTTTTCAGAGATGCATGCTGTCGATCTTTTCGGACATGGTAGGGTAGTGCTTGGAGGTCTTCATGGATGATTTCTCGGTTTACGACGACGGATTTGACTCCTGTCTTGACTGCCTAGATCGAGTCCTCCAGTGATGTATAGAGGTTCACTTGGTGTTATCTTGGGAGAAGAGTCACTTCATGGTGACTCAAGGGACGGTGCTTGGCTACATCATCTCCAACAGGGGCATGGAGGTTGATCCGTCCAAGGTAGATGTCATTAGAAAACTCACACCGCCGTCGAATTTGCGGCAGTTACGGTCATTCCTGGGGCACGTCGGTTTCTACCGACGATTCATTCATGACTTTAGTAGGATTTCCCGGCCGTTGACTGACCTGCTGACGAAGGACACCGAGTTCCTTGTCGATGACAAGTGTCTTTCGTCGTTTGAGACTCTCAAGCGATGTGTTGTTGAGGCTCCTGTTCTCCAGCCACCTGATTGGTCTCTCCCATTCGAGATCATGACGGATGCCTCCGATTTTGCTGTGGGGGCCGTGCTGGGACAGAGGAAGGATGGAGTTCCATTTGCTATCCACTACGCTAGCCGCACATTGGATTCCGCGCATCGGAACTACACAGTCACAGAGAAGGAGATGCTAGCCGTAGTCTTCGCCTAGATAAGTTCAGATCGTACATTATTGGATCTAGAGTGACCCTGTTTACTGACCATACCGCCATCAGGTACCTCATGGCAAAGAATGATGCCAAGGCCAGACTGACTAGATGGATCCTTCTACTCCAGGAGTTCGACATTGAGACCAAGGATAAGCTTGGAGTCAAGAATGTGGTGGCGGATCATCTCTCCCGATTAGAGCATCTTGAGGATTCTGAGCAGATTGACCCTATTTGTGAGACCTTCCCAGATGAGGCGATCCTTGCTATCGCCTCTCTCCCGTGGTATGCCGATATTGTGAACTTTCTTGTTGCTAAGAAAGTTCCACAATATTGGCCCAGGCAGAGGCTTGAGACCTTCCTCGCGAAGGCCAAGTCCTACCACTGGGAGGATCCCATCCTTTACCACGAAGGAGGGGATAGCGTATGGCATAGGTGCATTCCTCAGGAGGAGCACCATAGTGTCCACATGTACTGCCACAAGGTTGAGGCAGGAGGACATCACTCTGGGAGGAGAACGTCACAGAAAGTGCTCCAATCCGGTCTATGGTGGCCAACCCTCTTCAAGGATTCTGATGAGTTCGTGAAGAGGTGTACTGACTGTCAGAGGATGGGCACTTGTGGACAGCGTGATATGATGCCGATGCAGCCCATTCACTTCTGTGAGGTTTTTGACTCATGGGGCATTGATTTCATGGGTCCATTCCCTAAGAGTTAGGGATTTGAGTACATTCTATTGGCCGTTGATGATGTGAGTTGTTGGGTTGAGGCCATCCCAGCCCAAACCGCTGATGCCAGGACAGTTTGCAGATTTTTGAGGAAACACATCATTACGCGGTTCGGGGTACCTCGAGTGTTGATTTCTGACGGGGGGTCTCATTTCATCAACGACCAGGTGAAGGCCCTTGCTAGCGAGTTCAGCATAGACCATCGAGTTGCCACTCCATACCATCCACAGACGAATGGTCTAGCCGAAGTGTCGAACAGGGAGATCAAGACTATTTTGCAGAAAGTTGTCCCCTGACCGAAAGGATTGGTCACAGCTTTTGGACTCGGTCTTGTGGGCATATAGGACGTCTTTCAAGACACCTTTGGGCACATCCCCCTTTTGCCTCATCTATGGCAAGCCGTGCCATTTGCCTATTGAGTTAAGATACAAGTCACTTTGGGCAGTTACAGATATTCTTTTGGATACAGATAGTGTAGGAGACCAGAGGAGGGCAGAATTAGCAGCCTTGGAGGAGCTTCGTGATACCGCCTTCTCAAACAACCTACAGTACAAGGAGAGAGTGAAGGAGTGGCATGATTCTCATATCAGCCACAAGCATTTTGAGCCTGGACAGAGAGTATGGCTGTTTGATGCTAGGCTTTGTCTATTTCCAGGGAAGCTACAGAGCAAATGGAAGGGACCTTATCTGGTGAGAAAGGTACACGACAATGGGAGTATTGATATATCTGAGTTGTCTTCTGAGAGTACCTTTCGAGTGAACGGCCAGCGGCTCAAGCCATTTCTAGATCATGAGCCACGGGTCGTTGATGTTGCCCCTATTCATTTTGTGTGAGATGTGGTCTCTTGATTCACATCTATTGCACCTCACGCCTGATTATCACTGTTCTCCCGACCTGTATAGATCCAGATGTCCATATCATTACATTCTTTAGTCTTGCATCCCTTTCTTCATCTCTTGATTATGCTATACTTAGGGTGCACTTTACCCTAAGTATAGGGGGGATGTAGGACCTTTGGGTATTTCTTTTGATTCATTCTTTACCCCTGTTTTTGTTACCTATACTTAGGGATATTTTACCCTAAGTATAGGGGGTAGACCCTGTACATTCTCTACTCGGTTTTCCCTTCGTGTACAGCCTACTATACTTATGATTACTTGATCCTAAGTATAGGGAGAAAAGTTGAGATCCTCTTGAGTTTCTATTCATTCATTTGTCTTTGTATATAGCCTTCCTTTTCACTTCCCTATACTAAGCACGAGTTATGTCTTCTTCATCGCTCTTGACTCTGAGGACATCGTTCGAGCTAAGTATAGGGAGGTGTGTATATATTTCATATATACTTTAGCCATAACTCGTACTTTGTGTGAGTGTGTAAATAAATAAAAATGGCTAAAAACTCAAAAATCCATAAAAATTAAAAAATTTCCCTATAAATAAACATTCTTTTATTTGCACATACATAGCTAGTATACAAATTATTTTTGTAAAAATGTTTTCAAAAACTTTTTGTGTAAAGTTTATGTAAATATTTTCATAACAAAATTATGTATATAATACAAAATTTTTCCAAAATGTTTTGAAAATCAAAAGCTTGCAAAAATCTTGTTTAAATTTGTGTAAATACTTTTGCAAAACTTGCATTCATGCATACATCCATGATTCCAAAACATTTTTCAAAAATTTTGCATGTTTGTAAAAATTGTGTAAATAGCATCTTTGTATATACTTGTATATAGTTTTTCCTGGATTATAGTTGACATTTAAACTAGCCTGGAACTAAATTGGGAAATGGAGCTTGATTAAGATCTTAATCCACCTAATTCTAAGAGGAACCTTATATGGCTTAGGGATAAGGCTTTTCAGGTCCATGGTGACTTAATTCTTTGAGTCTACTAGGCTATGATCACATGTCATCTCAATGAGCCTAAGTAGAGCACTTAACAACACACACATGACTCATATAGACAATGGCTTTACTTGGACTAGCACTTAGCACCGAGCTCTCTATGGATGACGTGGTGAGGAGCCAGGGTAGCATATGAGGGTAGTACTTCTAGGCGGAACCTCTCTTCTTCTTTTAGTGAAGGAAGTGCGTCTCAACTTGGTCTGGTTGCCAGGAGGTCTAACGACAGGAGTTGTGGGTTGCAATAATGCTTCAAAAGAGGCATAGTCTAATGGCTCAAGAGGAAAAACTCCTTATGTATATATGTTGCACATGTATATGTTGTATATATGCACTTGAAAAAAATGCAAAAAGAAAATAACTCCAAAAAAGTGGTGGGTCTGATAGAAAATGATAATCCCACCGGAGTATGTATATAGTGCAAATAAGCAAAGCTTGAGACTCATGGATTCACCTTATGTAGCTGGCAGCAGGGAGACTTAGCTACACTGGTTGAGCTCCCAAGGAAACATGGCTACACTGGCCATGGTCCATTCTCTTCTTCCCCCTCTTCTTGAGCCGGTTGAACTTAAACTTAGAAGGGAATACCCCGCTCCTCGAGGAAAGAGTGGCCAGATTGGGGTCATAGAGTTACCTTGTTGGGGAGGGTTGTCAAGTTGCCACTTCTGAGGTGGAGAGCTTATACTTCACATTCACAGTACAAGGAAAGATTCATGGTCTTCAGGGTTTGTGTTTGTAGACTTGTTCTGATCTGGATCGTTGAGGAGTCTTGATTATAGATTAGTAGAACTTAGAGGCTGTTGAGTTTTAAACTTAAGTCCAAATAAGGTTCCGACACATTAATAATCCAAAGATCTGATCGAGCTCCATAATTCAATTTAATGAAGGCAAGTTTAATAATCAACCTTGATCCATGAACATTCTCCTCTTTTTCTTTTTCTTTTTCTTTTTTACTTCTTTTTCAAATAAGTGTTTGCTAAGGGACTAGCAAAGTTAAGTATAGGGGGGTGATGAATACCCATTCATCACTCTTTATTCTTTTATTTTAGCTACAAAACCTTTGCCAAACACATGTATATTCTTGTAATACAAATAATTACCAAATTGCATGCATTGTGTAAAATTAAATAATTAGCATGTTTTTGTGCATAAATAAAAGAATAAAGAGACAAAAGAAAAAGAGGGAAATATTTAGAATAAATATTGAGTAACCTAATCCCAAGGGAGGGCTCAGCATGAGCCTGACCGCATAATGGCCCAAGTAGAGAGAGATAAGGAAGCTCACCCTTGTATATATACCTATAAATAAATAAAAATATTTTCCTCTAAAAACAAAATAAAAATGGTTCGTATTTATTTGTTAGTAGTTGTAAATATTAAATTAAAATAAAAATGATAAAATTAAAAAGAAAATAAAATTCACCCCTCCTTGTGTATATTCACCATGTACATAAGACCACATAGCTATTTGTTTACCCCTATAAATAAATAAATTAAAATATCATAAAACTTATATATATTTCATACTTCATGGTGTAATAAATAAAATAAAAACCACAAAAACAAAAATCAAATAAAAAGAACAAAGATAAAAATCAAAAGAAGCATTGTATATATACCATGTATATAAATGTATATAACTATTTATTTAACCCTTGTACATAAATAATAAAAATAAAATAAAAACATAAAAATATTCCAAATTTTATGCTATAAATAAATAAAATATAAAATTGGGATAAAAATGCACAAAAATGATTAATTAAAAATCAAAAATTAAAAATCTATATTGTATATACCTATGTATATTATACTATATTGTACATACTTTTTTTTATATCAAAAAAATAAATAAAAATCACAAAAAATAGTTTAAAATAAAAGAAACATTTTTCATGTTTTGAGTTTTGAATAAATCGGCCAATTACTATTTTATTTTGAATTTCCAAATCATTTACACGTGGCCGCATCCCATTGGCCCACGGGGGATGTTGACCCCCCGGTCAACTCCCCCCCCCCCGGACCACAGTCCTCCGGATCCGAGTTTTTGACCCGACTTCTCCTAATTATTGCACCTCGATCTGAGATCCAAATCCGTTAACCTCGGGTCCTAATCCGACCTTGATCAATCCTGATCCATGCCCGGGGTGGGTTTTGGGGATCCGCACTCCGATCAGCTCGCCCGAACTCCCTTTAGCCGGACCCCTAGCCGTATATAGTCTGAGCTCTGCCCGCTCCTTCACTCATCTTTGGCTCCCCATTTCCCTACCCAGGACCTCCACCACCTTCGCTTGAGTGACAGCTCACGATTGACGGTGTCGTAGCGAGGAGAGAGTGATCGCACCATCGATCCGGCGACCTAGCACCGCCGTGCGCTGCCCAGACATGGTGCTCGAGCCTCGGGCATCGACGACCCTCGAGGCTAGGACCTAGAGCTTCAGCGACTCATCCCCAGTCGACCTCGACCATCAGGTAACCTTAGTTCCCTTTCCTTTTCGCTAATTTCGAGTTACGCCCAAATCGCCCGTTCACTTTAGACCGTCGATTCCGACCATCTCCGACCCCCTTTCGATCATCGGACGACACCTTCACCTTCACCCCTCTCCCACGCACGTTCTCCGCCCCTTCGCTCAACCCAGTTCGCCATGGAACTGGGAGTCGAGTTCCTTTACCATCGCTTCGTCGGAGCTTGTTCGTACCGACGCAGCGACCACCCCCATCACCTCTAACCGAGTTGAGGCACTTTGCCCTCGACCCAGGAGTGCTTTTGTGCCATTTTGCAGGTCTGAGGAGGACCATCTGAGGTCCTCCATCTTCAGCACAGGAGCTTGAGCTCCGCCATCGTCGCTAGAGCTCTTCGGAGCATCCTAGCGCCATCGGAGGGGTTCGTCAGACGCGGGAGGCTCCGGCACTTCTTCTCCGATCATCAGTAGCCCCTGAGGAGGACCATCGTGCCCGTTCTGGACCGGCGAAGTTCGTCGGCCACCTGTTCTTCGTGGATCCTCCGGAGCCGTCCATCTCGCCCTCCAGCTCCAGATTAGATCGCAGCCATCCACTTGAGGAGCAGCCACCACCGTCCGATCATTGGAGGATATATCTGGACCACCAGATTAGAGAGGGTTAGCCACGGCCTACAGCAGCCGTTGATCTTCCACGTGGCTAGCTCTCCACCGTCAGATCCGAGCAGAGGCTTCTTCGTTGAGGCGTCGTCATCCTTGACCGTCAGATACGCCACGCGGCGCCATCCCATCCCTTGGATTATAATAAGGGGTAATTTCACTTAGGCCCCTCTTCCATTTTGTTTTAGCACTTAGTCCTGTAAATATTTAGATACGTTCATTTTATTTTGGACATTTTGCATAGTGGACCTGGTAGTTTACATTATTTGCATTTCTACCCCTGCATGTTGTGGACACGTGCTTCGACACGTGCTTCTGTGGTGAAATTGCATGTATGGGCTTGTATTTTCTGACTGTTACTGAATGAAAAGATATTTTTAGATATTTGCAAATATGCCCCTTGAGAAGAAGCAGATGCAAGGCATGGCCCAGATGGACCAGATCGCCAAGACCATGAGTGATCTGAAGACGCAGATCTTGTGCGTCCAGGAGGCACAAACTCATTCCCAACAGCCTCCCAGATCACGTGATGATCCGAGTAGTAGCAATGCCAACCAACCCTCTACCTCGTATCGTCAAGTCAACCATATCCAGGCAGAGCCGGTTCCCTTGCTACAGTACTACCCAACGCAGCCGCCATCTTCGGACACGCAGATGGTGGTGTATCAGCCGGAGCAGCCACTGGCAGTTCTTCCTCCACCCTCCTTCGAGCAGGAACCATTGATGGAAGTCAATGGGATTTGGTACGACCGGTACCCTCAGCCTGGGATCCGTCGTGATCATCCAGGATTCCGTTGGGGCAACGATGGCTCCTCCTCCCAGGTTTTAATTGTGCATGTGCCGAATTTCTTGGGCTTTTTATACTTTTGCCTCTGAACTTTTAGTACATGTTACTAATAGGTCCAGGGACTTAAGTTAATTACAAAAAGGTCCCTGAGTGCCCAGATCACGCGCGTGGTGCGTGAGATCTTGGACATTTTGCACCTGGACCGCCTGGGTTTTTGTTCTTGTTATTTCTAGGCCCTCAGAGATATTTTCATTACGATCAGGTCCATATGACTGTGGGCTCTTGATTGTTTTGAATAAAATATTCCTCCAAATCAATTGAAAATTTGACACGTGGCTCCTGCCACTGTGTAGAATTTTCACTGAATTTTGGGAACTTTTTGGAGCCATTTTGTTATTTTTAAAAATTCAAAAACACTCATTTTTCTTGCTATCTAGATATAAAATTCACAAAAAAATTATTAAAACATCTTTAAAAATTACAAAAAAAAATAGAATTTATTTGTATTGTTGTGAATGATTTTCTGACCAAGTTTGGTCATTTTTGGATTTATAAAATTTATAAAATTTGAAAAAGCCCTAAAAACCCATAAAAATTCTAGTAATTAATAGAAAAACCCAAAAATAATAAACTCAGCTTCTGAATTTTCATTTTTCTTTATATGTTATAGTAAAAATACTCCAGGCTATTTGAAGGCCATTATATATTTTATTTTGGCCTTTGAAGCCCGACTGGACAGCAACACTATTTCCCTATCTTGTTTCATTTTTATAAAATCCCCTAAAAATTAGAAAAATACCAAAAAATTCACCAAAAACATAAAAAATTATAAAAAACATAAAATTATTTTTGTTTGAATTTTTGGATTAATTTTGAGTGATTTAATAATTGTGTGAAGTTGCTTGTTTAACTTGTTTTCCTATTTTCTTTATAATTAAAAATCCAAAAAATATAAAAATATTAAAAACCCACCAAAAATAATTTTCTTTTCTTTGTTTTTACTTCTGACTACTTCGTAGGCGTGAGGCCAACTCGTGCTCCATGAGTTCGACCCTGGTCTCTATACCAGGTTAATCTAATAGCGAGACCGCTACCTTGAGTTTTATCGTATTTTGATCTTTATTTGGTGGTCTGATATTTTTCTTGTTGAGCTTTGAGTCCCGAGCGACTGAGGTCGCAACGACCGCATTAGATATACCTGATTTACCTTGCTCGCTCGACTCGCTCATCAACCCCATACGTCAAAAACCTCACAGAATTGAATGGGCTGCATCGGCATCATATCACGTTGTCCACAAGTGCCCATCCTCTGACAGTCAGTACACCTCTTCACGAACTCCTCAGAGTCCTTGAACAGGGTAGGCCACCATAGGCCGGATTGGAGCACTTTCTGTGCCCTTCTCCTCCCAGAGTGATGTCCTCCTGCCTCAAGCTTGTGGCAGTAAGTGAGGACGCTATGGTGCTCCTCCTGAGGAATGCACCTACGCCAGCCGCTATCCCCTCCTTCATGGTAAAGGATGGGATCCTCCCAGTGGTAGAACTTGGCCTCCGCGAGGAAGGTCTCAAGTCTCTGCCAGGGCCAATCTTGTGGGACTTTCTTAGCAACAAGAAAGTTCACAATATCGGCGTACCACGGGAGAGAGGCGATAGCAAGGATCGCCTCATCTGGGAAGGTCTCACAAATAGGCTCAGTCTGCTCAGAATCCTCAAGATGCTCTAATCGGGAGAGATGATCTGCCATCATATTCTTGACTCCAGGCTTATAATTAATCTCTATGTCAAACTCCTGGAGTAGAAGGATCCATCTAGTCAATCTGGCTTTGGCATCCTTCTTTGACATGAGGTACCTGATGGCAGTATGATCAGTATAGACGGTCACTCTAGATCCAATGATGTAAGATCTAAACTTATCTAGGGTGAAGACTACGGCTAGCATCTCCTTCTCAGTGACTGTGTAGTTCCGCTGTGCGGCATCCAATGTACGGCTAGCGTAGTGAATAGCAAATGGGACTCCATCCCTCCTCTGTCCCAACATGGCCCCTACGGCAAAATCAGAGGCATCCGTCATGATCTCGAATGGGAGAGACCAATCAGGCGGCTGGAGGACAGAAGCCTCTACAACACATCTCTTGAGAGTCTCAAACGACAAAAGACACTTGTCATCGACAAGGAACTCGGTGTCTTTCGTCAGCAGATCAGTCAACGGTCGGGCAATCCTATTGAAATCATGAATGAAGCGTCGGTAGAAACCGACATGCCCCACAAAAGACTGTAACTGCCGCAGGTTGGATGGTGGAGCGAGTTTTCTAATGACATCCACCTTGGTAGGATCAACCTCCATGCCCATGTTGGAGATGATATGGCCAAGCACCGTCCCCTGAGTCATCATGAAGTGACTCTTCTCCCAAGACAACACAAGGTGAACCTCAATGCATCGCTGAAGGACTTGGTCTAGGCAGTCAAGACAGGAGTCGAATTCGTCGTCGTAGACCAAGAAATCATCCATGAAGACCTCCAAGCACTACCCCACCATATCCGAAAATATAGACAGCATGCATCTCTGAAAAGTCGTAGGGGCGTTGCATAGCCCAAATGGCATGCGTCTGAAGGCATATGTCCCGAAGGGACAGGTGAAGGTAGTCTTGTCCTGGTCCTCGGGCGCGATGGCCACCTGATTGTAGCCGGAGTACCCATCCAGGAAGCAGTAGTGGCTCTTCCCTGCCAGTCTCTCAATGATCTGATCAATAAAGAGCAGGGGGAAATGATCCTTCTTGGTGGCTTGGTTGAGTCGTCTGTAATCCACGCAGACCCACCAAGAAGTGGGTATCCGGGTAGCGATCTCCTCTCCAGACTCGCTAACAACTGTAGTGATGCCCGTCTTCTTGGGCACCACATGGCCCGGACTGACCAACTTAGAGTCGGAGATGGGGTAGATAAAATCGGCGCTCCACCATTTCGAGATCTCCTTCATGACAACCTCCCGAAGATTCGGGTTCAGTTGCCGCTGGAACTCATGCGACGGCTTCGCCTCATCCTCGAGATAGATATGGTAGGAGCACAGGCTGGACTTATCCCCTGGAGATCAGCTACGCTCCATCCTATCGCCTTGCGGTTCTTTTCAAGAACCCCCATCAGACGGGATTCCTGCTCTCCAGTCAAATCGGCGGAGATAATGACTGGGTACATCTCATGCTCACCTGCAACGAACCTATACTTCAGCGACGCAGGAAGTGGCTTCAGCTCTAGACAAGTAGGTGCTGGCGGATCTGGCCTCTGAAAGCTCTGAGTGAATGCTGCCAAATCTGCATGGGAGAACGGAAACTCTCGCTCACAATCAGTATTTGGAGAAGGCTGCTCTACTGGACTGTCTCTGCTCTGCATGGCATCTACCTCCTCCCTAGTTGCAGGCTCAGTGGAAGTCAGACATGGTATAAGCTCATCAAACTCTGCCCAATCAACATCTGACTCTGAGGGATATGTATCATACTCTGTCTCGCGGTCGAGAACCGACTCTGCTGCTTGAGAAGTATCCTGGACCAGGAATGCGCTCTCCAAGCTCTCCTCTGCTGGTGTCTCTGCATCAGCGAACTCTGAAGGTGAGAGGATGGCCTGTGCAACTGGATCTGCCCAAACTGCCTCATCATCTGTGATCACAAAATCGCAGTCCTGGTGGATATCTCGCCCTGTATTTGTCATCTGCTATGAATCTGTGGTCTGCTCCGAGCACTCTGACTCTCTGGCTCTGATGTCCTCGACCGTATCTATTTGTACACTCTCGCCCTCGACGCGAAAGTATACCTTCCTGCTATCATGGTCGGTCACTGCCTTGGTTGTGGCCAAGAACGGGCGACCTAGAATGATGGGAGTATCGGTCACAGACTCAGGGATCTCCATGTCCAACACAACGAAGTCCACAGGGAACTGCAGGCCCTGAATCGTGACGACAACATCCCTCAGCAACCCCTTCGATCTCTTGACAGATCGATCAGTAAACTGAAGGACTATCCTGCTCTGTCGTAGAGTGCCCAACTCGAATCAGTCGAGAAGGGCTGCTGGAAGTAGGTTGATCGAAAAACCGCTGTCGAATAGAGTGTGGTCGAACCTCTGCTCATGGATGTGGCATCTAACATACGGGGCTCCTGAATCTGGCCTCTTGGCCGGCAGACGGTTCTGAATCGCAAAACATGTGGGACGAGTAAGCACATGGATCTCAGACTGGTGGTTCCTCCTCTTCCTCCTAACCGTGGTCCTGTCTCTGATTGATCTCTAGAATAGAGGGATGTGCTCCAAGGCCTCCTGGAGAGTCAGCTGGATATGGAATCGATCGATCATCTGTTGACTGAACTCTACCTACTGGTTCTTTTTTGGATTTTCTTTTTTCTACCCCTTACCCAGATGGAGTGCTCTAGGGAAGGGGACTACAGGGTCCTTCTCAGATGAAGGACTAGGAGAGGGTCTAGGCTGCTCAAGTCCGGCAGAATCCACACATACATCATCATGCACCACATGTGGATCAGAATAAAATAAACCCTTTCCTTTATTTCCAGATAAGTCATGAGATACATGTACATATGAAAAGACTACAGGACTAGCAGAAGTAGAAACGGTGGCCTCAGCACCACCCTCAGCAGGTCGACTTGCGGCATCAGCACCGCGCTCTGACTCGGCAACTATGGTGGCGTCAGTACTACCTTCTCCATCTGGTGAAACGATGGCATCAGTACCGTCGGTGGGATCAGCATCCATGGTGGCATCAGCACCACCGTCATCATCTCTCGCGGCATCAGTACTGCGCTCCTCTTCGCCTGGTGCTCTGGAAGTGGCCTGGGGGTGTCTCTCAAACGAGGTGCCGCCTGCTGGCATCCTACTGCTCCTAAGTGTGACAAAATCAGTATCAAAAAGATATGCACACATATCACCAAATGAATCACTTGGAGTGGCATACTCTGTGAAATCTACCTTCTCAGACTTCCTCTTCAAGTTGTTCGGGTTTGGCTCACTCTGGGAAGGG
Organism: Ottelia alismoides; assembly: GCA_037367405.1. NCBI lineage: Eukaryota > Viridiplantae > Streptophyta > Magnoliopsida > Alismatales > Hydrocharitaceae > Ottelia > Ottelia alismoides. Next base: position 186,933 of record JAZKJV010005394.1, on the reverse strand, counting down.
ATGGCAGCCTTCCCTCTCACGATCTCCCGCATCTGCTGGCGGAACTCATCCATCTCCCGTCTGAATGTAGCCTGCTGCTCTGTCATGAGGCGGGCTAGATCGTCTAAGGCATGGTTCTCATAGGTCGGCCCATGAGAACCTGACGGGTGGCCTCGCTGGTAGTGAGGCTGCTGCTGTGACGAGTACGGGTGAGAGGGGTGCTGTTGGGGATGATACTGCAGCTGAGGCTGCTCTCGCCTCCAAGACTGTCTCTGCTGATAGGGAAGAGGACCAATACTGCTGGTGCTGCTGGTGTACTGGAGGCTGGGGCTGCTGGTGATCTCGCTGATGGTCGTACTGGCCACCCTGAACTGGAGGTTGCTGCTGGGAACTGGCACCTCCGGCTGACCAACGGAATCCGGGATGGTCTCGTCGGATACCGGGATGGGGTCGGTTGTACCAAATCCCGTTGACATCCATCAATGACTCATGCTCGTAGGTGGTTGGAGGGAGTACTGCTAGAGGCTGATCCTGCTGGTAAACCACCATTTGAGTGTCTGGGGATGGTGGTGACTGGAAGTAAGGCTGCAGCTACTGGTACGGCTCCGCCTATACAAGATGGACCTGTCTAGGATGACTGGAGCTGGAGCACTGGGACGAGATGCCACTGCCACTCGGATCTCCTTGTGACTGAAGACGGAGCTGAGAAGCCGTCTGTGCCTCCTGGAGACACATGATCTGTGTCTTGAAGTCAGCGTCTGTGCCATCTGATCCATCTACGTGATACCCTGACACTGCTTCTTCTTGATCAACTCGATTTGGTCCGGCTTCTAGCTGATGATCCCCATGTCTGCAGTTGTAGACTCAGACTGTGCGGCTGCTGCAGACGAAGTAGAAGGACCAGCATCGACCCGTGCTATCCTCTGGTACAACACAGACTGGGGCTGGGGGCGTCCCTGAGTGTAGAGTCGGGTCTGGGACATCACAGTATAGTTCTCGGCCATCTCCTCTTAGATGGCCCAGACCTGATCCTCATCCTTGGCGAAGTAGGAACCGCCACATGAAGCATTCACCAGGCCATGCAGCTCTGGTGTCAACCCGCAGAAGAAGCTTTGAACTAGGTTCGGCTTCGTGATATCATGGTGCGGGCATCTATCGGTAAGCTCTCTAAACCTCTCCCATGCCTCGTGAAACTGCTCGTTGGGGAGCATGGAGAAGTTGCTGATCAGGGCCCTCGCTGTGTTCGTCTGCCCGAGTGGATAGTACTTGTTCAAGTACTCGATGCGGAGCTGCTCCCAGGTGTACACGAACTTCCCCAAGTGCTTCAGCTAGGTGGTTGCTCTATCTGCCAGTGAAAAGGGGAAGGAAATCATGTGAATGGTGTCCTCGTCCACCTGACAGACGTGGACGGTGCTGCAGATCATCAAGAACTCCTGGAGATGTAGATGGGGCTCCTCAGTGGAGAGCCCATGGAACCGGGGTAGGAGCTGAAGTGTGTTCGGGGGGAACTTGAAGTCTCCCACGATCGCTTGTAGAACCACCCAACGGTGCGTCAGTGTCGATCTGGGGTTGTGTAACTCCCTCATCGATCTCGGTTGATCTGGTGTTGCGGTTGCTGCTGCGGCTGCTGTTGTTGCATCGTCGGGTCTCCTCAGTCCATCTCCGGGCCCGCGCTGATCGCAGTCGGCTCTCATCTGCTCCATCTCTCTCTTCATCTCAATCATGAACGCACCCTGATCCCTCAGCTACTGCTGCATCATCTCGAGGGAGGCGATCAGGGTGGTGTTTATCGCATCCTGGTTCAGGACGAATGTCTGCTCTTGTCGGGGACCTCCGGTGCGGTCGTCGCTACTGCTGGGCCATGGTCTCTGCAAAGGCAAAAGGCCCAAACTCAGGTGCCGAAATATCTGATTATTGTCTCTCATCTGGCACTGGCATCTTAGGTATGAAAGAAGAAGGGTGGTCGAGGGGGAACAGGGCGGAATCAAACTCCGATTCGGAGAGCTGGTCTCGGCTCTCACGAACCAATCTAGATTAACGGGCTGGAATGCTGAAAAGCGGTGCAGCCAGAGGCTGCCTAAGGGACCTCCTGCCCATCATCTTCATCTGGTGAGTCAGGAGGATGGGATCTGGAAGCAAACAAGATGAGCAAACAAAACCCCGAGTCCACCTACTCAACACGAGCTGAAGACCGTAAGAGTTCGGTCAACTATCTTGTCAGTTTTTATTAGGTGATCAAGTCAGGATAGCAGAGCGGTTACGTGACCTGTTGGGAATCCGACTCCCCCAGGAGACTGTCCCGATACCGAACTAGATCTTTCCTAGCCAGTACAAGCTACGGACCATTTACCGGCTACCCGATCGACTCGCTCTGTTAAGGATATCGCAGCCCGCTTTACCAGAAACCGAAGCGATACTCACTGGAGAACGACTAGCCCAGAAGCAGTAGTCTGAAAGGGGTTCAGATATGGCTCTATCCTAGGATGCGAGTCACTCTCTCGCACATGCAAACCAGACAATGAGGGGATTGCTCTCCCCAAGACAAATTTTTATGGTGAGTGTCTTTAGGGTCCAGTTTGTTTAGCAGTCCCAATTTTATGGTTTTTTGTTTTTAAGTATTTTTCAAAGCAAACAACGCCTAACGAATTTTTTGGTTCTCCTGGTTATTTTAAGTCCAAAAATGGGGGGAGAAGACGAAAAAGCCGATGCGCGTGAATCAATGATGCATGCAGAGTAAGAGATGTGTACCTGACTCCAGCAGTCTACATGCAGAGTGATCCACGCATATAATAAAGACAGAATGTAAACTACCTATATGATGCAAGCAGAAAATCAACCCTAACGAAGCAGTTTTACATGACAGAACAAATGGCTAAGTGGTCAACAGGAGGGGTCGGTGTCCAGTCTCAGATGCCGATTGGTGCCCGCCACAACGGGTCCTGCCAGCGTTGTATACAACCTCTAGCAGCGCGGGACCCCTCAAGTGACCAAGTAGTCTTTTTGATTAATTTTTATTTTGGTCCAATTACGGTCTAATAGGAACAGGCAAGTTATTAGGTGTGTGGACCCTACTTATTATGCCGCAATCAAGGGAAAACTCCTAAGCTAGGGCTGAAAACTGCATGAATCAATAAAGCAGTAAATAAACATCAAAATCGCGAAAAAGCTGCAAAAAATCTGATGGGGTCCCCCGAGCACACCGGTGCTTGGCGAAACAGACCCCGAAAGTCTACCAAGTCTCTGTCTCTGGTCCCTGTATTATTACAAATTAATAAATGTGCTGAAAAAAATCTAAGCTAAGCTAGCTACTCCGCGACTATTCCGTGGCTCCTAGCACTCCTGCTCGGCTCCTCGTGCTCTCCTGCAGCTTCGTAAAGAAGGAAGCCATCTCCGACTCCCACGGTTGCTTCGGCTTCTGAAGAAGCCGCCTTGGTCCTTGGGCCCTCGCAAGAAAATAAGCAGAGTGTCACAGACCAGATTATTATATAAATAGAGCAGGTAAAATAAAGCAAGATATAGACAAAAATAAAAATAAACACACAACAAAAACAAACAAACAATAATATGATGAATGAGAATAAATACAAACAAAAACAAAAAGCCGCGAAAGGCTGCGGACGAAAGAAAAGCCGTGGAAAACCGCAAAAAACAAAAGAAAATAAAATGAAAAATAAAAACAACTACTAAGTCGTGCTCCCGGGTAACGGCGCCATTCTGATGAGCCGAAAAACCCCCGAACAACTAAGGCAGATAGATAACTAAGGTCGTTGTGACCTCAATCACTCGGAATCGGGTCGATCAAGAAAAATGTACATCAGACCACCAAAACGAAGAGATAAATCAAGCAAAACAAAAATAGCGGTCCTGGCTATGTGATTAACCTGGTATAGCATCTAGGATCGGTCTCAGGGAGCACGAATTGGCCTCGCGGCCTATGAAGTAGTCTAAAAATAAAATAAAATAAAAACAAGTATTTTTGGTGGATTTTTAATTCTTTTTATATTTTTTTGGATTTCTAATTATAAAGGAAAATAAGAAAAGGGCAAAATCAAGCAAACATCGTAAATAATAAAAACACTAAAAAACACTCCAAAAATTTAAACAAAAATATTTTTGGATTTTTTAGTGTTTTTGGCTAATTTTTCATATTTTTCTAATTTTTATATAATTTTTTAAAAATCAAAAAGAGCAAAAACAATGTGCTATTGTACAGCCAGATCTGTAAGACCCATAAAAAATGTCAAATGGAACAACCTGGAAGCAATTTTTATGAAAAGTATAAACAAAAACTGAAATTCAGAAAAAGAGTTTATATTTTCTGAGTTTTCTACAATTTTTTAGAATTTTTATGAGATTTAGGGTTTTTTAATTTTTAAAGTTTTCATATGTCCAAAAATTACCAAAATTGCACAGAAATTCAAACACACTAAAATTAATAAATCCTATTTTTTTAGAATTTTTAAAACAGTTTTTATAATTTTCTAAACCAGACAGTCACAAAAATGATAGTTTTTGAATTTTAAAATATAAAAACGCCTCAAAATTGTACCCAAAATTTAGGGAAATTTTTATAGAGTGACAGGAGCCACGTATCCAAATTTCACGCAATTTGGGTTTAATTTGCTATTTTATTTAAATAAAACAAAGGCTCACAGTGCACAGGGACCGAAATGCAAGGAAAGATAGTTGCAGGGGCCAAACAGTACCAAATCCAGAAAGTATAGGTGGCCTCGTGCAAAATGTCCAACATATCACGTGCAGCGCACGTGAATAAGGCACGAAGGGACCTACTTGTAATTCCTATTTCTAAAAGATCAAACAACAACACACAAGAAATATAGGATAGAAAGTGCAAAAAGACCAAGTCCTCACGTGTCGATGCACGTGGCCCACATATATAAGGACTAAAATGCAAATAGCAGAGACATGAAGGTCCAATGTGCAAAATAACCAAAATAAAAACAACTGAATTAAATATTTACAGGACTAAATAACAAAAACAAAAGAGACAGGGGCCTAAGGGATATTTACCCCTTATAAAAAAGTGGACGACGGAGAGCTTGCCACGTGGAGGATCTGACGGTGACTGGCTATGGCTAAGCCCTCACTGGATCGACGACGATGAAGAGCCCACGTGTAGATCGGATGGTGCTGGATATAGGGTGCCTCTTCGTATGAGTGAATGGTCCAGATCAGCTCCTCGGTGGATTGAACGGTGGGTGCTCCTCGTAAATGGACGGCTCTGGTCAGATCTGGAGCAAAGAGGCTGATCAGACGACGGAGAAGGATGCTGGATGAACTCAGCTCTGGCGAACTTCGTCGGAGCACCACATGCGCGCGGGACCTCCTCTGGAGCTGCTGGAGTGTGGAAAAGAGAGCTCGGATGCTTCCGCAGCTGGTGTATGCCTCTGATGAGGCCAGGGACCACCGGAGTGACCCGGCGACGGTGGAGGAGCCAAGCTCCTATGCTGGAATGGGAGGACCCTCAGATGGGCCGCATTGACCTGTAAAACGGCACAGACGAGTTCCTGGGTTGAGGGAAAATTGCCTCGACCCGGTTAGGGGTGAAGTGGGTGGTCGGATGCGGCGGAGCGATGACCTCTAGCGAGGCGACGACGGTGGAGGTCTAACCTTGGTTCTGGGGCAAACCAAGGTGGGTGAGTGGGTGCAAAATGTGGGGAGAAGTCTCACGGAGGTGATGGTCGAGTCCGATGATCGATTGGGTGACGGAAATGGTGGGAATCGACCGACGACGGCGGAGGGGCGAATTGGGTGTAATGGAAAATTCGATGAAGCTAAAGGGATTCGAGGTTATCTAGTGGCTGCAGTCGACTGGGGATGAGCTCGCGGAGCTCTGGGGTTCTTCACCTCAAGGAGCATCGAAGTCCGAGGCTCAACGCTCCTCACGGCGGCACACGACGATGAGGGTCGCCGGATCGATAGCTGGAGGCTCCCTCTCCTCTCTTCGACACCCTCCTCGTGCAGCTGTCACTCTGGGGAAGACGATGGAGGTCCTGGGATGAAGGGGCACAGCTAAAGATGGCGTGAAAAGTTGGCCAGAGGCGAGGTCTTATACGGCTAGGGGTCCGAGAAGAATGGGTCGGGCATGGTTGTCGGAGCTCGGATCCCGAGGAAAAACCATCGGGCGTGGACCTCGGATGTGTCTAATGTAATTAGGACCCGGGGTTTCGATCAATGATGGTCGGATCAAGGCACTAAAATTGTGAGAAATCGGGTCGGGGCGCAAAGATCCGGGTTGAATGGTCCAGGGGGGAGAGTTGACCGGGGGTCAACATCCCCCGTGGACCAATCTGAAGCGACCATTCAAGAAATATTTGGAAATTCAATTAAAAATATAAATGATGTAATTTCGAAAAACTTAAAACATGAAAAATGTTTATTTATTTTTAAATTAATTTTTAGTGATTTTTATTTATTTTTTTGAAATATAAATTAGGTATTTACAATATATTATTATTATATATAGTTATATAGATATATGTATTTTTGATTTTTAATTTTTATTTATTTATTTTTATACATTTATTCCAATTTTATATTTTATTTATTTATAACATAAAATTTGGAATAAAAGGGTATTTTTGTTTTATTTTTATTATTTATTTACATAGGTTAAATAAATACTTTTATTTACATATTTGCATGGTATGTATACAAGGTGGATTTTGATTTTATTTCTTTTTTTTATTTTATTTTTACTTTTTCTAATTTTTATTTTATTTATTTACATCATGAAATGTGGAATATGGAAATATTTTTATTACATTTTTATTAACTATTTACAAAGAGGAAATAAATAGATGTGTTATTCTATACACATGGTCCATGTACAATGATGAGAGATGTTTTGTTTATTTTAGTTTTATATTTACAAATATGTACAAATTAATAAACACATATTTTTATTTTTATTTTTATTAAGAGGAAAATAATTTTATTTATATAGGTATATGTACACACAATTGAGCTTCCCTATCTCTCTCTACGTGAATTCTTTTGCGGTCAGGCCCATGCTGAGCCCTCCCTTGGGATTAGGTCGCTCAATATTTATTCTAAATATCTCCCTCTTTTTCTTTTATTTCTTTATTCTTTTATTTATGCACAAAAACATGTTAATTATTGTAATTTACACAATGCATGCATAATGATAATTTATCCTATTTACACTTATCTACATGGTGTTTTGCATAGGTTTTGTTGCTAAAATAAAAGAATAAAGAGTGATGAATGGGTATTCATCAGGTACCCGTTGGAATGGGACAGGTCGACCTGTGATCCAATACTAACGGGGCAGAGCGGGTCACGATCAAATGGGGCGGGTACCTGCCCCATGGACATGCTTAGCACTGGGGCAAGGCGACCCTATTCATCCCACTCAACTAGTGTATCTTGACCCCATCCCAATATGGTGACTGGGGGTGCAAGTCTGACCCGCAATTCAAGGCATCCACGTACCTATGCCCGGTCTCCCGATCATCGTCGAAGTGAGAGGGGATCCTAAAGGAACTCGAATGATCGGGTTGCACGAAGAGGTAAACGCAGAGGCAGACGGAGCCGTCACTGGTGTGACTGAGCTTGTCGTGCTTCTCCATCACAGTGGTGACATCGTCATCGTTGACGACGGAGACGAAGGTGTCAAGGTCCTCGTCGGGCTGTTGGTACTTGAGGACTGAGGTTCCGAGATAAGCCCTTGTTAAATATATGTGTATTGTCATGCGCTAAAAATAATTTATCATTTCGTTGTAGGCGGGCAATCAGAATCGGTCAAGAAATAACCACACAAAAGTTTTGTCAAATTTAATCAATGTGGTTTTATGTTTATTTTACTTGGGCAAGTGCCAAGGTCGAACACAAGGAGGCAAAGGAACAACCTAGAATTATGTCTATCAAAGTTCGTGCAAGGTTTTCGAGGCGGTCTTTTTTTGTATTTTTTCTCAATTAGAGATGCAAAATGCAACTTTGGCCTATTTTTGGGACTAAAATATAAATATTGATCAAATAATGTCTGAAAAATATAAAACATGGCCAAAATGGTAATTATGATGAAATGAATGACTATAATTTTTTGGAATTTTTGGATGTAAGATGATTTTTTTATGAATTTTTAAATGCAAACAAAGTAAATTTTAATATTTCATTATAATAAATATTAAACCTATTTTTTTCAAGGGATAAAAATATCTAAGATCTATCACTAGGTGATGGATCTTAGAAAAATCCTAAATCTCAAAAATGTGAGATTTAATACCTATTAAAAATTAAATATTGAAATAACCAAAATGATTTTTATATGGCAAACTATGTAAGCAAATGCAATTCTTTGTGGTCACAATGTTAAACACAATTAATTCTATAATCTGTGATTTTTTGATAATTTTTAGAACAACGATTAATTAATAACAAAATTCAAAGCATAAGATGGGCAAAAGATGCACTTTTCCACAAAATAATTAATTATTAATTAACCATTGATCACAAAAATGTCTACAATATGTCAGGGTGTAGTAATTAATTGACGAACAAAATGCATATTTTTGATAAATAAATAATACAAGGTAGAGGTTCAAAACAAAGGGGGAATATAGGGGTCCTCCAGACATGTGAGTGTCACGTGAGGAGGGTCCTCCTTGGAATTGGTTGAACTCCAAGGGGTGTCTTTGCAAGACGTCCCCTCTCCTCACATGCGCCTCACGTGGGGAGGGTCTCGGGACAGCCCCCGGCGGCGCGGCGGAGCGAAGGAGGAGTGGCGAGGGCGGTGCTCCAGTGGAGGAGAACGCTACTGGCGATCGATGAAGGTTGTCAGAGGCGGGAGCGGAGGCCGATGTCGGAGTAGGTTATCGTGGCGGTTGCGTACGGTGGTCGGAGAAGATGAAGACGGTGGTGGTTGTAGTCGATGTCGTTGGCGAGGGATGGAGCTGCGGTTGGATGTCAAAGGACATCGGAGGCTCTACGGTCGATTAAAGGAACTGTCAAGATTGCAAGGTTGGTTCATGGTTCTTCAGAATTGGACAACCGATCCATGCCTCCCATCGAACTACAGTTGGGAATGGGTTGGTTGCAACTCCGACGCCTCTCCCCGCGTCACATCCTTGAAATGATTCTTCCTCAACTGAATCGATACAATCAATCATATCAGAGGTCACTCTCCTTTTTTGGGTTTGTCATACATTCAGAGTTCAAACAAAAGCTGATCGCACATTGTTTACACCTCGCAGATTTCTCAGTGGTTATGGCCTTAAAGGAAATCTTCTTGATTTTAGTGAACTAGATGCTCTGGAAACTATGTAGGTTTCTCTCAAGAACGCGCACAAATAAATTCTGCACTTAAAATTCAAATGTTTCTAATAGATTTATATCATGTCAATTTGCAGAGATATGCATAACAGCAGCCTTAGCGGAGACATCCCAGATTTTCTCTCCAAGATGCCAAAACTCTAAAAATTGTGAGTCGCGTGCAATATATATCTGAAGACACCGGCAATAATTACCCAAAGTGACAATATTGTTAGAGAAGTAATTATGTTTATGCTGATTTGTAGGAATTTGGCATATAACAACTTCAGTAGCATCCCAACTTCCCTCTCCAGCAATACGATGATTACATTGAAGTAAGTTCGTTGAATAAAAATAACATGTTGTTGATGTTGTATACATGCTCTCCTTCTCCTCTCTACTCCCTGAATAGGTATCCTCGAATGGTGTTGATGGGGCTCCAAATAATGATGCTTCTCCTCCTCGTCCTCTGAAGACTTCTCAGGCAGAGCTCAAGAGATGCCCCTCCTCGTATCCCTTGCTCGGTCAGGTACAACCACGGACCTTCCGCTCCTGAGTGACATATGATTAGCCTCGTCACACGAAAGAATCTCATATTCAGATCTAGAAGATGATGAATAGTATACCTGAACAAACTGCTGCTGAGAACTAGATCGGTTCAGGCTATTGTGGTTAGCCTGAACCTGGACTGGGATTGAGGTAAAGGGTGCAGTCTGCTCGTCTCGCTATCTGGACAGGCGGTTGACATCCACCCGTAAGTCATGAATTTCATTCCTGTAGGAGCTGTGCTCGTCGAGTATCTACTGATGTATGTCCATGGGACCAGACGATGAAGGAATGGGATAAGACTAGGAAGAAGAACGAGAAGACTGGCCCTGCTGGATAGGGTACTGTCTCTTCTGCTGCTGGGGTATCTGCTGAGGTTGCAGGATCTGCTGGCCCACCTGGTAATGGCCCTGTTAGTCATACTACTGATACTGTTGTCGTTGTTGTTGGGATGGCTGGAATCCAGGGCTCTGCTGTGAAGGAGGTGGTGCGGAGGTGAATGCGGTGTAGTGATAGGTCGGGGGACGTTGGTATGCCTGTCGGTCTCCCGTACTTTCCTTCCTGGTAGTGTCCTGAGTATACCATACTTCATTCGCCTCCCACACCGGTGGAGGCTCCTCCCGAACCATATCTGCTAATGGAGGTGGCTGCTGGAAAGAGTGGGCACAGGGCTGGTCCTTCTCCCATGGTTGGGGTTTCCCTAACACCAACTGCTCCTGAACATAGTGAACTCGGTAAACGGGAGCAGCGGGTGCAGTCATGATGGGTATCCCTATCTGAGATACCTTCTCAGTCAATTCCTCCATATGTTTTGGAAGTTTGGAGACGCTCCGGTCTAATTCATCAATCCTCCTGTCAATCTTCTCGACTATTGTAAGCTTGTCTGCAAGGAGTCCCATGCTAGGGATCACGTTCTGAGAGAGAGATCGACTATAGTTGATTTCCCCCTACAAATGAGAGTGAACTGGGAATGATATATAGGTCCTTCTGACCATATGTGAGCGGCTGGTTTCAGCCATCTGCTCGAATACCTTCTAGACGGTATTTGATCCTCGTGATGTATAGCTGCCTTGATAGGCAGCGCTCACTAAACCCTACATCTCAGGGTTGAGACCAGTGAAGAATGACTGGACCAAGATGTTGTCATCTAGATTATGACATGGACACTTATGTAGGATGTCCTTGAATCTTTCCCAAGCATCACAAAAAGCTTCATGGGATAAATGGGAAAAGCTTGTAATACGCGTCCTCATCATGTTAGTCCTACTCAGAGGGTAGAACTTCTTCAGAAACATGTCCTTAAACTAGGCATAAGTGGTGATTGTAGCTCCCAAGTTCTTTACCCAGTAGTCAGCTTTGCCACCCAAGGCAAATGGAAGGGTTGTGATCCTAATATAATCCTGGCTAACCATAGGATGTCTGAGATTAGCACAGATGAGCTTAGAGTCCCTTAGAAATGCATATGGTTCCTTAGAAGCACATTCCCATTAAAGTGCGGCAACAAGTTCAGAAACTGTGGCTTCAACTCAAAATCAACTTCAGGTTCGTCCAGACTCAAATAATTCTGAATTTGATATTGTCTGAGGTTATACGCCGCATCCATTGGTGGTTCGACCCAATAGCGAGCTGTCCTAACTGAAATCTGAGTAATGCATGTTGCTGCTCTGATGCATCTAATCTGGCAAGAACCATTCTCATCGGGTCTTAAGGGTGTTCTTCTTCCTCTTTTTTCTTCTTTGGAGGCATTTTTCTTGTATCTTCTTTAGGTCCTGAATCAGCAATGTATTCTTGATTAGAAGAGGATTTATGAATCAAGATATTCTCACCGAGGCGAAGGCCTTCCTCGGTGAGGTGGGAAGAGAGAAAGGGAATGGTTTGAGAGTAACCATCCTGAGAGTGGGTAATCCTAGGCTCAAGAGGGTCATGAGTCCAGGTTGGTCCAAGTTGCGCCTAGACCTCTGAAGACATACTTCTTGGAGGGTTCAACGAGAGATTCACAAAGTACGAACAAATATCCCCCCAATTAGTCATCTTTGATGTCAAAAAGAACCGACTAGAATATGATAGTCAACGAGGTGCTAGTTCTACAGTGCACGTAAGTGTGCGTAGTAAACTCATACAATACAAACATAATTCAAACCCTCAATTTCACCAATTCAACATGTGATGGTTGTAAGGTTTTAGCCAAATTATCTGGTCAATTTTAGTTGGTGATAAATGCAATCTTGGAAAGATTAACAAGCTATTAGGTGCTCGTATTTTCCTACAAATTGAACCGGTTCTTACGACTAGTTGGACCTACTTTCAGCCAGTATAGGAGTAAGTACGGAACGTATAAATACGGTTACCCGTTCCTTGAGGACTAAGGTGCCCTTTAAACCCCTCACTCTGTTAAGAAAGTCCGGACCATTTACCAGCTACCAGTATTCCTCACTGAAAAGTAGCTAATCGTCTAAAAATAAAGAACCACGGGTATGTAAGAAATCCTTGCTTGACTCTATCCTAGGGTCATCTCTCTCTCACTTGCAAGTAAATCAAACAATGAGGGCTTTATGTACCTGATGAATCCATGATTCATCACCTTTATTCTTTTATTTTAACTTCATTTCCATATTCAAACACTTGTAAATACCCACTAATTGTATAAAATTACCATTTTGCATCCATTTGTTAATATGCATTTTTAACACTTTTTGTACATAAATAAAAGAATAAAGAAGAAAAGAAAAAGAAAAGAAAAATAAAGGATGTATTGATGCAATAAATGCAGACTAACCCGAACCCTGAGACACGTCAAGACTTGACCTGAACGACCACGAATAAAGTACAGGGAGATAAAGTCTTTAATCTGAAAATCCAAAAATATTTTGTAAATATTTTTCCTAAATATTTGTACAAAACATACATTATTTTATTTATATATAAATTGACTTCAAATTAATTATTTTTAAAAACAAAAATTGTAAATAAAATTGTATTGTAAATAATAAAAAATAATTACAAAGAAAAATAATGTACATATTACAAATAATCACACCCAGAAAAAAGCCGCAAAGCAATAATTGAAACACCAATTCTGACTCCATACGAGTTCAAATTGAATCAAAATTACTTCTATTATACTCTAAATAAAAATATCTTTCAAATGGCTATGGTTTCATAATTTTTGGAGTCACGGTTAAAAAGTCATTTTTCTGGGGTGTTTTGTGCAGTTTCATCACTTACATATTTGTATAATTATTCATATTTAATTTTAATGTACATAATTGTAAATATTATTTTCATTAAAAATAAAAAAAATGTTAAAAAATTTTAAATAAAAAGATATAAAAATTATTTCCTTATTTGTATATATATATTGTATTATATGTACATAATATTTGTATACAACTAATTTCCTTATATAAAAATAAAAAAAATAATTATATAACATTTATTATTTAATTTAATTTAAGTACGAAATTTGTATTTAATTATTTGATTTATTTGATTTAAAAACTTACCATGTATATAGGATTTCATTCCATACCTTTAATGACCACCATTAAGGTGGCTAATTAATTTTTGGAAATTATTTAATTTATTTAATTAATTTATTTTATTTAATTTCGAAATTCGTCATTAATTAATTATTTATTTTATTAATTAACTAATAAAAACCTTCTTCTTTTGTACATTCTTTCCTTTTTTATTTTTCTTATCTTTTTAATGGGCTCCTCCTCCTTCGTTATTCGTTGATCGATCTTTGGTGGAGAGGAGCTCGATCTCCGAGAGACTTCTTGTCGCAGAAGGGTGCCCAGCCTCCGATCCGGTCGGTGATAAATAATGTTTTTTTATTCTAATTTTTTTAATCGACCCGCTCAATTCAGTCTCAATTTTAGAGTTAGGTTATCACTTGAAATTTAATCTGAACACAAAATCACATCTACCATTCAATCCCAATTTCTTTTTTGACCTTAAGTTATAAAAAAAGAGGAGAATTAGAAATCAGAATGCGAACGTGAAACTATGATGCATGCTAGAAGAAGGTATACTTACAGTGAATACCAGCACTCTCCATACGTTATGCAAAACTGAATTTTTAAATTTACACTAAATGCATGCAGATCGAGAAAACCTCACCTAAATAATATACTATTAACGGGGAAGAATTGATTGAATTTGAGCTAAGTAGTACGTGTCTATGTGCGTCTCATTATGAATCTTATCAGATATGTGAATCTTCTAAGATATGTGTGGCCTAAATTACGATCGACACATACAAATTCGATGTTATACTACTGTGTGCCTATCCTTAAATTCGCCACTCAAGTCGAGCTCCACCCTCACCGGAGAGTGAAACAGATCTCTACATACCACAAAGTAATGTCCAAGTCTTTTTACATGCACGAGCTCTCAAACAAGAGCCGCTATAAAGGAGAAAATTACCTAAATTATTACAACACGATAATTACAAAAATTTATAAAAATTTTCTCGAAAATAAATTAATTCTCCTACCTCTTCAGCAGTCGATGCGCATCACGTCCGTCAACCTCCATGCACTCCAAGTCCACCGGACTCTCGCAAGAAAATAAAATTTATGTTAGAGAGATCAACAACAAAATATATACAAAAATGAGCAGGAAAATAATTGAGAGAAAATGGATTAATTACAAGGTGGCTCGGGGGTCAAACTACTTGAGTAAGTGAAAATCTAAATCTAATTTTTTAAATTAATCCCTAAGTCGTTTGCCTCCCCGGCAACGATGCCATCTCGAATCTTTTATTATTATTTTCTGAATTTTTTTTGCTGTGATGTTTTTTTGTGATTAAGTTTTTTTATTTTTTTTATTTTCTTGAACATGGAATAAATAAAATAAAATGAAGGTGGTAAGATAATTTGGTGGTGAAGGTGGTAGTAGTATGATGAAAATGAGGATGATATGGTTGTGATTGTATGGTGGTGAAACATCAAGGAAATAAAGTGTAGATAAAATAAAATAAGAAGGGAAATGAGAGATACTTACCTGCGATAGAAATGATCGGCTATGGTGTGCTCATGAAGAGCACGGTCCTCGCTCGAATCGCTGGCGAGCGATGAGCTCGAGCAACACGCGGGTGTCGCTGCGATGTTGGCCAAGAAGCTAACGGATCTCACTGAAGAGAGGGATGTCGTCGCTCGATCGTGATTGTGTCGCTGTCACTGATTCAACTCTTGGGACTAGGCTCTCCTCACATAAAGATGGATTAATTACAAAATGAGGAAGATGGGATGTATAAAAAGAGATGGAAAAAATGGACATTAGAATGGAGGTGGAGTGGAATGAAGGTTAATAAGATGGTGGAACTGAATTAGAAATTAGAAAAAATGGTGGAATAATGGAGTTGAATGGGTAGTTATTGTAGAGAATGAAAATTAAATAATAAAATAAATAATAAAATGAAGTAGACTACCGAAATACAATAAAATATAGAGAAGAACAAATAGTGGAGAATTTACAAAAGAAGATAAACAACATGTACATTTTTTACTTTTCTAATTTATTTTTTTTATATTTTCAATAAGAGATATTTACAAAAAAATACAATAAAATACTAAAAATAAAATAGAACACAACAATAATTTTTTTAGTAATTAAAAAAACAAAAAATGAAGAAAGAATGAATATTTACATCATATACAATGTACACCTAAGTCCCAAAACTCATATTTTGCAAACGAGCTCTGATTTTAGTGAAACCATTTTATTTGGATTGATAATTTTCTAACTTGAACTTTAAAAGTAAGTTTGGTGAATTTGGAGTTCATACGGAGCAGGAATTTGGTCGGAAAGTTGGATTTTATGGCTTTTTCTCTTTGGAATCCAGGAGCATTTATTTGAGGAAGAATTTACTTCATATTTTTGTATTTTTAAATACATTTTTATGAATAAGTCAGAGAAAGAATTAGTCAAAAAAGAGTTGATGAAAGTATTAAAAATACAAGAAGTTTTGGACTAATAGGTGAAAAACTCCTTTAATTTTGCGAATTTTTATTGTTAATTTATTTGTACAATCTAATATACAATAATTAGTGTGTTTTATTTACAAGAGTCATTTTGTTAATTTATTGATTTTATGTATATTTATTTGATATTTTACTTAGGGATTTTTCTAAAATCAAGATATTGAGATGATGAATCGCGGATTCATCACCATTACACATTCTTAGTAGGATATAATAAATATTAACTCTTGCTCTTAATTACATAATTATCTGTGTGGATTAATTGTTGAAACAATAAGAGGATTCGTGTAGTCGCCTCAGCGATAGTGAGTCTGATTTGTCAGGACATTATTAGCAACTCCCATTTTCTCACATTTCAGTGATCCATTGTGATTTAACCATATCGCAACCCTCATTCGATGTTGCTTCGTACACCAGCCGTATACATCATGCAAGGACCTAGGAGCCTACTAGAACTCTAGCTCATGCCCTACTCCGCCTTCGATCACCTTCTTTGATCTCCAGATATACCCCAGTTAACCCCCTTCTTATTTTCTCCTATTTTATATAGCACACACTTACCTTTGTGCTCATCTAAATAGCTCTATACTGTCGTCCAATTACCCTCATCTTCATGCATACTTTTGATCAACTCATCTCCTTCTCCAAACCTCTCTCCACCCCGATCAAGTTCTCCTTGCACAAAAGATGACCCATTTAGGACTTCATCTCCAGTTGCTTCTCCAACCCTCCATACACCCCCAAAATGAACCTCGAACCCTTTATTTTTGCTTCCTCTATTCATTTAACAATGCATGTACTTCATTGATCGGAATTGTGAGCCCTTCTATAGTATCACATTTCTTCTACGACAAGGCAACCATGACTCAATGTTTCATCCATCAATAAGGTCCCTTCAATTCTCCACCGACTTCGTGAGGTTACCAGGAAGGTGCTTTGATATTCCCCGATGTCTGAGGAGCACGGTAGAGCAGAAGAATCCTCGCTAGAGCCCCCCCTTCGCACCACCTTGTGAGGAGGAACAACCAACCTCTAAGGAGTGCATGATTCGTTGATCATCCTGGTCAAACAGTCGAGATCAGATCCCAAACTACTTCACCAAGCCTCCGACCTTGGAGTAACTCGATCGACCCCTAAAGCTTCAGTAGAGCCCACGTGGCCTGAGCCTGTCGTGGCCCGAGCCTAGTGTTGCACCTGAGTATTTGCCATCCAACCCCTGTCATGTTTCCTTATTTGTAGATATACCTATGTGCACCTAATATTTTACAGATAAGCCCCTTGTGACTTTTTCTTATTTCCTTTCAATCCGTTTTGGACCTTCTTGTGATAGGTTTATATTCTTGAAATTGTGTTTTATTTTCTATTTATTCTCTGGATTTAGTTATTAATATCTTGAGCATCTTGTATTCAAAAAAAATAAAATTGGTCTCATTTTAAAGCCATAATCATAGATTTTAATGTGGCAAGCTTATATCGTTGGAATGATCCATATGTTGTAAATTAAAAGTTAGAAAAGAATGAAATTCATTACACATTGATTTTATTACCAATTATTTATCCTAGCTTCATCTAATGCCCTATTTGAACACTGATTTGTTGAGTATATTTGCACCTTAATTATGAGCTTAATTAATTTAGTCTGCATGATCATTATCCTAATTGATTGTTAAATGAACATTAAATGATTAAGCATCATGATTTGTTAGGACTTCTGAATTAATCTTTATATTCAGATTGATTTAGTAATCATTGACTTGGACCATAAAGTTCATTTAATTAGATATAGTTATTAAGACTTAAATCATGAACTAGTTGTGTATTGTGATGTATTATTTTGCATTGTCATACATTTTGTGGAATTTTATATAACATGTATATAAAAATTTAAAAAACAACATGTAATGATTGTTTTCAATAACCCAATACGTTGCAATCATTTAACTTATATTACATACACCTTAGTTAAGTATCTTAATTAGCTCTTGTTCTTGTATTCGAGGACTTATCCACATATAAATTACACCTCGCTTTCTTCGTGGAGATACTTTTAGCAAGGTTATGATATATTGACATTGGTTCATATTACAATGATACGATATTAATTTAGATAATGGACGATTCATCAATGGTTAGTTGGTTCAACTAGAATTTTACTAGTTTTGATTGGCTTTCATTTTTTGAATAAAAAACGACTAAAGGATTATTTTTCTTTTGTTCTTGATTTAATCGGTTGAACTGATCGATTCGGTTAGGTATTTAAAACCTTGAGTCAAATGCTTTAACATCTCAACAATAAAATTCAATCAGTGCCTCTCCAACTTATTTAAGCGGCAACAGGTGGATCGACCTCATTCTACAAAAAAACATGTGTTCCTTCTATCCATCAAGCATTCAAACTACCAAGTTCTTTGAATGGAGATCCCTTTTAGCCACAATGCGAATTTGAATTATTCATCGGGCCTAGAATGGTGAAGTAACATACTACCTGCAAGTTTAACATTTAGAAGTTGATGCGGGGTCATTCAAACAACATCTACAATGAATAATAGCCGGCGTAAGGTAAGAGTTCAACAACCTGATTCTAGCAGAAAGCAGTATAATTTTTTGATTTCCAACCTTAAAGCTTTGCCGCAAATTTATCAATTGTAGTCGACCAATCTTTATTCAACATTCTAGCTTTGGGTAGGGTAAAGCCCATATAGTCGATAGGGAACGTTCCCTCCATCCAATTTAGGACATCTCTAATTTTGGAGGTATCATCAGGTGACAATTTTGGTCCGTGGAAAGCTGATTTCTTCTGTTTAATATCCAAATCAGACATCTTACCAAAGATTTTGAGGGTTGTGAGAACATTCTTCATTTCTATATTCCAGGAAGATAAGAAGATCATCAACGAACTGAACATTAGTGATCTGTGTTTCCATCCCCTTCCAGAAGAAGCATGTGAACTTACCAGTCTGTGCTAGTTTGATAAGCATTGCGTCCGAGATTGAGAGCGAATGAATAAAAAGGAACGGTGATGAGGGAATTGTCTTGCTCCTCTTTTGGGATGGAGGGATCCCTCCAATGATCCACTGACTTTGAAAGATACCCCCGTAGTATTCATAAGGGCACCAATCCATCTGATGAAGATTGGTGGGTAGTTTGCATCTCACAAGGGTTCGACAATGAAAGGCCATTTCAAGGTATCAAATGCCTTTCGAAAGTCAATTTTTAAGATAATCGCCTTGGTTCTCAATCGACTCCATTCATTCACAATCACCGAAGTGACAAGGAAGGCATCACTAGCCGATCTATTTTTTAAGAATGCACATTGAGAAGGGGGATGTTGTTTGCCAGAAAGGGAACCCATCTATATGATATTTCTTTGGGGATGATACGGTTAGGGAGGTTGATCAAACTGATCGGTCTGTAGTTTTCAATGTTTTCCACATCCCCCTTCTTATAGATAAGAGAGACAAGAGTGTTATTTATGTGTCTTAAATTGGAACCCAGAAATCTCGGATCATGAAGGTAAGAAACAAGGTTCATGAAGTTCGCTTTCAGAATAAGCCAGCAGTGCCTCAGAAATTCGATAATGAGCCCATCAGGACCGGAGCCTTGTTATTTTTGAAACTTATAATCGTATCCTGGATTTCTGTCAGGCTGAAAGGATTTGTAAATATGTTGTGATCCGTCATTTTACACACTAAGTCCGTAGGGATTTCTAGCGTCACTCACAGATAATTGCATTAATAGCTTCTCTACCAACAACAAGCTCCCCCCGTTAATTCTTCACGGAAGTGAAAAAAATCTTGAGGCTTTTGCCGACGCCATGATTTTAAGAAATTTAGTATTCTCGTTTCTGTATTTGATATATTTTATCTTTGCCTTTTGTTCCCAAATGAGTCTCTCACCGTGCCTTAATACTTCAAGACGAACATGTAGACCTTTCAATAACTGACCCATCGTTCGATCTCCATTTTTAGGAGAATCTCAGCATCTTTTATTTCCTCCTCAGTTTTGACGATTTTGCCATTGATATCCGGAATTTGGACTTTACTCCATTGTTTTAGGAAGAAACGCAAACGCTTCACCTTAGTTGCCCAATGGTGGTAAGGGTTATTTGAAAGTATATCAATAGTCCAAGAATCCTTAACCATATGAATAAAGGATTCATTTCTCAACCAGAAATTTTCCACCTTAAAGATATGGTTGAGCAGTTTAAATGAACCCCCTCTTAACAATAAGGAGTTATGATCACAGAATGTTTTTGGTAATCTTTTTATCTGACATCGCGGAAAATAATTATGAAAATATAAGTTTATCAATATTCGATCATGTATAGCCCACGAGTTGCAATCCTGAGATCCCGACTATGTGAAGGTCGTTCCCCTCTCCTTGAGATCAAGGAGTCCCATCGAGTTTATCCAAGCATCAAATCTCTTATCAATATTTTTAATGGTTTGTTTGATATATGGTTTGTTCTGATTCTGATCATGTTAAAATCACCAACTAATACAGTTGGAGTATTAGTGAGTGTTAGCGAATGGAGGGAGTCAAGGAATTCAAATTTGAGATCATCCCTTGGGGGCCATAAATTTTGACAACTCGACAATCAGAGTTTGTATTAAGCAATTTGAAATCAAATGATTCATCAAGGAAACACAAGATTGATCCCACCCCATCATTATACCACACGTTTTCTAGGACCTCCCAAGATTAACCACCAAATTTATAGCGTTTTGCGGTTGAGTATCTTCAGCCACCTCATAGCTCAGGAGTTTTTTTAATGTGGTCCCACAATACAGGTATATAGATTGACTGCAGCGAAGCGATTGCCATTTCAAGTTGAGCACGAACCGGTTCCTCTTCCGTCTTAGGCTTTTTTTCCAAATGAGGGACCCTTATGAGTGGGGAATGGAATAACGTTAAGATTACTTTTCTTCCAAGCAGCTTCTGACATAGATCGAATTTTTCGTCCGCCAATTCAGTGATCGAAGATTTTCCGGAATTGTTTTTGAACCATTTGTTTGTCTTCCCATGAATATCTACTTACATATTGTAAGATCCACGATTATTCATGTCATGTTCTGCCTTAAAATGCCGATATGCTTCATCAAAAAATTAACAAGATAAGACGAAACTTCCTTTGGTGGGGGAATTCTCAACATGCGCTCATTCAATGACGCTCTCTTGACAAAGTCCGCAATTCGTGTT
This sequence comes from Ottelia alismoides, assembly GCA_037367405.1. NCBI lineage: Eukaryota > Viridiplantae > Streptophyta > Magnoliopsida > Alismatales > Hydrocharitaceae > Ottelia > Ottelia alismoides. The sequence continues at coordinate 165,928 of JAZKJV010005394.1, read as the reverse complement.
GCAGACTTCAAAAGACCATGGATTTCAAGGGTACTCAACGCACACTTCAAGGCCGGGCCAATCACGTTAATGGATAATCCAAAAAGATCACACTCATTTGTTTGGAAATCATATTTTAGGGGATTTTCTTCGCTTCAACCGATGCTACAGAAGAACCTTGGCGACAGTCTCTACTCTTTGCTATGGAAAGACCAGCTATGTGGAGCTCCATCTCTATAATGTTCTTTTCCTTTAATACGACCATTTATTAAAAGAAATTTTCTTTCTATCCATGTTGGCCCAAAAACATGGTCGGCACGATTCAATTGGTTTAAATCAGTATAAAATCAACTCCTGTTGGGATTATGGGGAGAGGAAGATAGGTTAAAGATTGCCTTAGAGAAAATCTTCTTGGCGTTAAACACGCGGGAGTCTGATTCAACATCATTCCCAATCTCTCTTATGGCAAGGGGGATTCTATTATCAAAAGATTATATTCCCTTCTTATAGATGGGGGGTATTAGATCGATGGTTTATGAAAATATTGGTAAGAGACCGCTAGAACCAAGAGCTTAATACTTCCTTTGGCTGTTGGCACACAACAAAATCACCACCCAAGACCACCTTGAAAAATTAAATATTACCTCGATAAATAGATGTTATCTGTGTCACCATCAACTGGAAAACTACATACACCTATTCAATGACCGTGAAGTAACCAGAGATATTTTCAACTTGTGTGATTTGGAACCTCTGTTCCGGGTAATCTTGGTTTTTTTTCAGCCAACATATTAATAAATTTAAGGGCAGAGGACTGGCGTTTACTTTGTTTCAAAATTACGCTATGGTGGTTAATTTGGAAAGGACTGTGTCGGCTATTCTATAACAACATACCTATCAACAAGCACAAGTTAATCCTGGAAGCAGGTTTTATTTACAACACCAGATTTGGAAGTAAGGCAGGAGACATATGGATAAGGCATTTGAACTTTGACATTAACACCACTTAGTTAATCCGTATTTCTTCATTTTATTAGCATGGTTTTTAGTTTTCTTTTTTTTTAAATTATCTTGCTCTTTGGGATCTATATTGTATCATGGTTCTACGCCTTTTGTTGGTCATGGTGTAAGATCTATGGATGTTGGGGCCAAATCTTTGAAACTAGCTTAATGGGAGCTTCCATTTGGGGTGACACTACAGATCTTCATTATATATGCCTTTGCTTTTCGGTGGCTTCGCAGAGATCTTCATCTTGCATGAACTGCGTCTGCTGGTGGTTTCAATATGCTCTACATGCGAAGTATTCCTTTTTGGGATTTTTATCTATGTTACATCTAGGCTAAGGTGGCATGGTCAAAAATAACTAGGCATAATCTAAATGATGGTTGGGGAATTATTAACCTTCGATCTTTCAATAATGGTCTATTAACAAAATCGGCAATTCACATTGCTGATTTTGTGAGACCATGGGTTTCATCGGCGATTAGCGCCTCGCACTTCAAAGGTGGTCCCATAACACTTTCTTGTACCCCTAAGCGCACGTACTCTTTGATTTGGAAAGCCCATATTAAGGGTTTCAAATCACTTCTACCTGTGCTCCATAAAAACTCGGTGATGGGACTCTCTCATCATTGTGGAAGGACCAATTAGGAACCTCCGCTACACTAGAACAGTCTTATCCACTAATCATATCGTACGTCAAGAATCGCTTCGTATCTGTAAAGAATGGACTAAACTCATGGCTAGCAAGATTCAACTGGTTTAAAGCCCTGCAAAATAAATTACCTTTAGCACTCTCGCTCGAAGGAGATAGATTGAAGGAGACAGTGACAAATGTATTCCACCATCTACATAGGGACGAAACAGACAAAACACTATTCCCCACCATCTCACCTAACAAAAGAAATTCCACAACAAAACAATTATACTACCTCATTACAGATGGGGGTACCAGATCGTTAGTCTATTCATTATTCGGAAAATGGCCTCTGGAACCAAGAGCCTACTATTTTATTTGGATGTTGGCACATAATAAGATTATAACAAAAGACTCTTTCGAAAGATGGAAAATACCGTGGGTAAACAGATGCTACCTCTGTAACAATGGACTAGAAAACTATACACACCTTTTCGATGAATGTCAAACAATTAGAGATATATTTCTCTTATGTAACATGGAACCAAATTTTAGAGAATTACTCAACATGCTGTATCTCAACCAGACCATCAGCTTCAAGGATAAAAAGGCAAGAATGCTATGTTTTAAAATTACGGTTTGGTGGCAACTTTGGAAAAGTCGATGCAGACTCATCTTTGAAGAAATACTGATAGACAAACATAGATTACTGTTGGAAGCATGCATCATCTGCGAGACAAGGATGGGCACACAAGAAGGAGATATATGGTCCAGACAAACACCTTCGGGACAAGTTTAAAAACTAACTTTGATCCACAACTATTGCTAGATGCTTATATTCATCTCCTGATAGCATTATGAAGGAATCACTGTATAACTTTCTCATATCTATGAAATTGTCCAGCTAAAGATAGCTCTGCGCTGACACCAGGAACCCGATCCTCCAAGCGCACCTAGCGGAAGTTAACAAGAGGCCAATAGAGAGGCTGGAGGTGCTCTGCTGAAGACCTAAGCTTAGGGATGCTCTTCGCCTGACGTCTTTATAATTATCACTCTACTTTATCTGTGTTTTTGTTAACTTGAACTCTATCTATTGGCTGTATTTTGTTGCGACTGGGGGCAATGTGTGTTCCCCCTTTTTATGTTTTCATGTTTTTCGGTCTGTACTAAACTCTAACTTGCTCCGCTGTTTTTACGATGAATGACTATGAACCGTTTTATCGGAAAAAAACACCTAATAGTAGGGTACTTGTTTCCATGTTATTCTTCTCACTAGTGGTTATATTTTTTGTGTCATGCGTCTGTGCGGGCCTCCTGCCCCTTACTGTTCACAAACAAACTTTTTATTGCTACTGAAATCACGATGAATGAACTTTGAACCATTTTTCTGAAAAATTCAAACAACATCTGCAAAAAGAGCAAGGTTACGAGAGAAGATCTATTGTATATATGGTCAGAGAAAAGTAGTAAGTTTTCATATAAGCGTGATATTTTCTATCTTTGTGCTAGGTAAGTTCACTTCCATATGGGAGCTTATTTCAATTTGGACCAATCATGGTTCTAACGGGATTTGAATTGTGAAAACTCAAATAATTTAATTTGCAATTTACAAGTCGGAGATTGATTGATGGGTCTCACGATCTTTCGATTGATTGATGAGATTATTTATGAATTATTCTGATTCTTTTTTAGTTGATGAGATTCTCTTGATTCTTTACATATTGATGGGATTCCTTTGATTGAGTTTTTTAAAAGATTTTTTAACGGATGTTGGCTCTCCATGGACTATAAATAGAGGGAATCATGGACTAAAATAAAGATAATGTTATATATACGAGCACAAGCCAACACATGTTTTCATATCACAAGGAAGATTTTAGAGGTAGAGAAATGAGTAGAAAGATTGTCTGCATCAAATTTTGGAGGGAGTGGTCTTTGGAGTTGTTATTTTATAGCATTCCTCCCTACACTTTGCTAGAGGTTCATGTTGAGAACATTATATGTTCCCAATTTAAAAAAAGAGGATTGTTGGATAATTATCTCTTTTGAGTCCTATTCCAAATAGGACTAGGAGGAGAGAGATGAGGCAAGAGTAGTATAAATGAGGTCCCATGCATGGCATTAGAGATTATTCCAACTCAAGAATCTCTCCTTGTCTTCTCTCTTAATTCTTTCTCTCCAAGTAAGGAGAGAAACCACCCACGCAAGGCGTGAGGAGTAGTTTACGCAAGGCTTGAAGAGCAACCCACAGGGGCGTGAAGAGCAGTCTGTAGAGGCGTGAGGTGCATCCGTGTGAGGAAGAATCGTACACGAGGAGAAGCAACGGTATCGTGTTCTCCAAGTACAAAGTGACAGTTATCTAATTTTATTCTTGTAACTGAGCTTCAGTTTTATTGGGTAACAAAACTGAGAAGATATAGTGCACTCTTATTTTTCCAACCTAGTGGATTTGTTGCGGGTCGTCGTGCACTGTGGGTTTTCCCCTTTCTCACATCAAGGAGGGTTTTCCCACGTAAAATTTCTCATCTCTTTGTGGTTGCTTGATTATCGTGCAACGATTATTTTAGTTGGTTCCTGTGTGGAGAACGTTCTGTTGCTAGTCATCCTTTGCAGGATAGGTTAAGAAAACCCCTCGATTTCTCAACAAGTGGTATTAGATCGTGTTGTCGAGATGGGAAAGGATGATGAAGGCATGATGATCAAGTTGACAATCATGAATTGGCAAATATGGAAGGCCAAGAAGGAGGACATCTTGTATTGTAAGGACCTTCATGATCTAGTGGAAGGAGAAACATCCAAGTCCGAGGGCATGTCCACGGGTGACTAGACAAAGCTGAACAAGAAAGAAGTTGGTAGCATTCGTAAGTGGCTGGACTTATCAGTATTTCATCATGTCGTAGAAGAGACAGATGCAAAGAAACAGTGGGAGAAACTGGCAGAGCTTTATGAGTAGAAGACATCCACCAATCAGGCGTTCTTGATTCAGAAGTTGCTGAATTCGAAGTACAAGGATGGATGGAGGTTGCTGAGCACTTGAATGAGTTTCAGAGTCTCATCAATCAATTGAGTATCATGAACATGGAGCTAGATGATGAATTGCATGCGCCTCTTCTACTGGGTTCCCTACCAGATAGTTGGGAAACTTTGGTGATTACTGTGAGCAACTCCGCTATAGACGGCAAGCTGACCATTCCTATGGTCAAAAGTAGTATTCTGAATGAAGAAATCAAACGATGATCATCTGGAGAGTCCTCTTCTTCACATGTATACGCAACTGAAAGAAGGGGCAAGCCAAGCAGCAGGGGAAAATCATGAGAGAGAACCAGGGAGAAGTCTAAGGAGAGGAAAGTGCCATCATTGCAACAAGACTGGTAACTGGAAGAGAGATTGTACAATCTGGAAAAGAGAGCAAGCGGAAGCCAAAAAGAATCAGAAGAAAGATGAAGATAAGAATATTGATGTAGCAGTGGCCCATGACGATGAGGATCAATTGGTTCTCACTATTCAGGAGCAGTGTCTACATGCAGGAGATGACTCCGAGTGGGCTGTTGACATGGCCGCTTCCTATCACGTGACTTCGCATAGGGACTTCTCGATTTCCTATATAGAGGGAGATTTTAGGAGAGTCAAGATGGGTAACAGCAGTTACTCCAAGATTGTTGGCACGAGCACTATCTCAGTTCAGACTGATATTGGATGCACTATGACTCTGCAGGATGTTAGGCACGTTCCCGACCTGCGGCTTAGCCTCATATCCGGTTCTCAACTGGATAGGGAGGGCTACCATCTGAAGTTTGGCAACAGTAGGTGCAAGATCAGTAAGGGCTCTCTTATCATGGCCAGAGTCAAGTTGTGTTGTATGCTCTACAAGACTTGGGTGAAGGTCATGGATGGCAACCTACATGCAAGTGAGGCTGACAAATCGGATTTCTGGCATCATCGGCTCGGACACATGAGCCAAAAAGGCTTACAACTTTTGAGCATGAAGGAGTTGATACCATATCACACTGACATAACACTATCACCTTGTGATTCATGCGAGATTGGAAAGAATAAGAGTGCACCTTTCTAGACCAGATCAAAGGTGAAGGAATATCTCATGCATTTGATTCACTCTGATGTATGCGGTCCCATGGACACAACATCTTTGGGAGGAAACAAGTATTTGCTAACTTTCATGGATGATACATCAAGGATGGTGTGGGTTTATATGCTGAGGATGAAGAATCAAGTCTTTGATTGCTTCAGGAAATTTCATGATATGGTGGAGCGCAAGACATGCAAAGTATTGAAGTGTTTGTGCAGGAACAATGGAGGGGAGTACACCTCTTACGTCTTCCAGAGCTACTGTGCAGAGCACGGGATCAAGCATGAAAGGACAGAGCCCGGCACACCCCAACACAATGGTGTCTCTGAACGGATAAATAGGACCATTGTGGAGAGAGTTCGCTGCATGATGAAGACAACGAAGCTGCCCAAGACCTTTTGGACTGAGGCGGTTTGGACCACATGCTACTTCATTAATCGATCTCCATCTGTTCCCTTGAATTTTCAAGTCCCTGAATGCATTTGGTCTGGGAAAAATCCCTCATATGCTCATATGAGGGTGTTTGGATGCAAAGCTTATGCATTTATCCTGAAGGAACAAAGGAAGAAGCTTGATGACAAGGCGATGCCCTGCATTTTCGTTGGATATGGAGATCAGGAGTTCAGATACCGACTTTGGAATCCAAAGAAAAAGACCATTACCAGGAATAGAAACGTGATTTTCTATGAGAATCAGACTTTGACTGAGGACGACAATGTTGAGTCGAATGGGATTGTTGTAGATGATGATAACGATGAGGACTTAGATCTTTCTCTAGTACCAGGTACAGATGGAGAAGATGCACATCCATAACAACATGAATCAGATGTAGACCCTGCTGCTATAGGTCCAGAGGATCTCGAGCAGGGGGAGAAACCTCATCAAGAAGCAGATGCAGCAGAGCCTCGGGTCAGGAGATCTGGGAGGGCACATCAACCATCATCTCGCTATCCTACTTCTCAGTACGCGATGATGACTGATCTTGATGAGCCATGCACTTTTGAGGAGGTACAAGAGAATAAGGAGAGAGATCATTAGCAAAGTGCAATGAATGAAGAGATGCAGTCTCTGAAGAAAAATCATACATATGATCTTGTTGATCTTCCTGCAAGCAAGAGAGCACTAAAGAACAAATGGGTCTACAAGCTGAACATAGATAATGGTGGCAAGCTACTGAAGTACAAGGCCAGATTGGTTGTGAAAGGATTCAGCCAGAAAGAGGGCGTGTACTATGATGAGATCTTCTTAGCAGCTATGAAGATGAATTCTGTGAGAGTGGTGCTAGGCCTTGTTGCATGCCTAGACCTTGAGCTAGAGCAGATGGATGTGAAGACAATCTTTCTTCACGGTGATCTGAAGGAAGAAACCTACATGGAGCAGCCACAGGGATACCAGGAGAAGGGTAAAGAGCACATGGTTTGCAGGCTGAGAAAGAGTCTCTATGGCTTGAAGCAAGCCCCTAGATAGTGGTACTTGAAGTTTGATGCCTTTATGACGAAGCAGAATTTCAAGAGGACTACAACAGATCCATGTGTGTATGTTCGACGTCTTTCCAATGGTAGGTTCATTATCTTGTTGATCTACGTGGATGATACATTGATAATTGATCATGATCCTGCGTTGATCGCAAAGCTCAAAAGGGAACTCTCTAGGCAATTTGAGATGAAGGATTTGGGCAAGGCAAGCAACTTACTTGCAATGCAGATCGCTCGTGACAAGAAGAAGCATAAGCTGTGGTTGTCACAAGAGAGGTATGTTGAACGCATTCTAGAGCGGTTCAATATGAAGAATGCGAAGCCTGTCAGCATATCCCTTGTCATTCATTTCAAGTTGACAAAAGAGGCATGTCCGTCTACTTCTGAGGAGAAAGATGAGATGATTAAGATTCCTTACCAGTCTACAGTTGGCAGCCTTATGTACACCATGGTTTGCACCAGACCCGACATTGCTCATGCCGTGGGTGTAGTGAGCAGATTCATGTCGAATCCAGGGAAGGGTCACTTGGAAGCTGTGAAATGGATTCTGAGATACTTGAGAGGGACCTCAAGTATGTGTTTGATTTTTGGGAGGTCATATCCTAAACTCTGTGGATACACAGATGCTGACATGACGGGAGATATGGATCAGAGGAAATCGACTTTCGGGTACATTTTTACTTTTGCAGGGGGAGCGATCTTGTGGCAGTCCAAGTTGCAGAAATGCATTGTGCTCTCAACGACTGAAGACGAGTACATTGCAGCAGCAGAAGTAGGAAAAGAAGTGTTGTGGTTACAACGATTCCTTGGTGAACTTGGATGCGAAGGAAGAAAGCCGATTGTCTTCTATGATAGCCAAAGTGCCATTGATCTGAGCAAGAGCATGATGGACCATGCTCGCACAAAGCATATAAATGTACGATATCATTGGTTGAGAGATACTATTGACAAGAAGCATCTCATTCTAAAGAAGGTCCACACAGATGAAAATCCATCAGATATGTTGACGAAGGCTGTGACTCGTGACAAGCTGCAGGTCTGTAGAGAGCTTAGCGGTGTCACCTCTCAATGATCATCTTCTTGGAGACACCTCCTCATTGGGAACAGAGGGGGAGGTTGTTTTGAACATTATATGTTCCCATTTCTTTAAAAAAAAGAGGATTGTTGGATAATTATCTCTTTGGAGTCCTATTCCAAATAGGACTAGGAGAGTCATATTTCAAATAGGACTAGGAGGAGAGAGAGGAGGCAAGAGTAGTATAAGTAAGGCTCCATGCATGGTATTGGGTATCATCCCAACTCAAGCATCTCTCCCCCCCCATTTTCTCTTAGTTCTTTCTCTCCAAGTAAGGAGAGAAGCCACCCATGCAAGGCATGAGGAGTAGTTCTTGCAAGATGTGAAGAGCAGCCTGCAGGGGCATGAAGAGCAGTCCGCAGAGGCGTGAGGTGCATCCGCGCAAGGAAGAATCACGCACGAGGAGAAGCAACGGTATCGTGTTCTCCAAGTACAAGGTGACGGTTATCTGATTTTATTCTTATAACTGAGCCTCAGTTTTGTAGAGCAACAAAACTGAGAATATATTGTGCCCTCTTATTTTTCCGACCTAGTGGATTTGTTGCTGGTCGTCGTGTCCCGTGGGTTTTTCTCCTTTCCCACATCGAGGAGGGTTTTCCCACGTAAAATTTCTGGTCTCTTTGTGGTTGCTTGATTATCGTTCTAAGATTATTTTGCTTGGTTCCTGTGTGGGGAGCCTTCCGTTGTTAGTTATCCTTTGAAGGATAGGTTAGGGGAACCTCTCGATTTCTCAACAGTTCATCGACTTGGTGATATTCTCGTCTCTGTTATATATTCTCCATCGTTTGGTGATTGTAACTACGTACAAATTGCCAACTTTGTATACACCCCTCACTTGATACTTAGTTAACTATAGGATTTGATTTTAAGTGGAGTTCAATCATGTGATTTTCCCCCCACACATTCAGAGCTTCCCTCTCTCAAGAGTAGCTTCCACATTCGACTCACATTCATAATTTCCCCCTCTCAAGAGTAGCTTCCAAAACACATCCGAAGTCTAGGATATATTATTCTTACCCCTAAATTAACTTGATTGGAGAGTGAATCTGAAGAGAGAAATCACATTAATACGTTGGTTTCTTCTCCTCTTATTCACTAAACTTTATTGCACGGGAACTTGTCTTCTTTGACTTTCATTCTGTTGCAGAATTGTGCATAAAAAAGGTTATATGAGGACTCGTAGGCAAAGGGCTTTCTTCCCAATTTATGACACTAGTGTGGCTTCACTTATATCTCAGCAGTAGTCGTCTTTTCGCTCGTTGATGGATCGTTTCAATGTTCTGATAGGATGTTCCTTTGTTGGTTATCTTTGCCAATAATCCTCCCTGGGTAAGCTCTTGGTTGGTTTTTGCTGTCTGCCAGATACAAAATTATGCTTTTCTCACTTCGATCTTTTCTTAAAAAATAATTAAAATGGAATGGACGTGTATCAATGAAAGGATCATGAGTCAAATCTTAGCTGTCAATTAAAAATTATAAAAAAGTATCCGGTAATCAACAATGGAGATATTTTATTCGACTGATTTGGGATTGAGTCTTCACAACAACATTTAACCGGACTGTCGGGATGACATCCAACGAAAATCCAATTATCTAAAACAGTCGCTTATATTTCGATATATGATAACCTGACGACATCGTTCTCGTGCTTCACAATCCACACACGCACCCCCCCCCCCCACCCCCCCCGGGAAATTGCATAGTCATTTCTAGTGAAAATATACTAATTTGGTCAATTCCATTTTAAAAAAGATCAATATTCGAGTTTGACGTTCCCCAAGTCAAGTTGTTGGGCTGTTTAATTTCTGAGCTTTTTTGACACAGAACACTACAATTCTTTATTTATGCTTTAGAATCTTCAGCAATCACCATGTAGAACTCCAGATAATAGCTTCCATTTACACGTAAGGCCCTTCATTAGTTCATCCATTAAATAATCCATTATATTGTGTTAATCAAACCATACTTTATGTGGTAGAAATTCAGTTAAATCACATTTATTCTCTCCCAGAACGTATCTCCTCTTTGTTGCTCTTGGTTCCTCCCTTAAACATCTCTCACGACGCCCTTCGCCGCCACTGCCCCTGATCCATGACACCCGTATTTGAGGAGCCAATGACCTTGATTGGGCTCTATGTGGCCTTCGCGTCGGCTGCGTGCATGGTCGCCATGGCCGCGGATGTGATCATAAGCTTCAGAGGGAGTAAGTTGTGGATACCTTCCAAATTCTTTACCTTCAACGTAGCCATGCTCACTGTCTTAGCCATCGCCACTAAAATCCCAAGTGATGTCAATGATGAAATGATGGGATATTTTGATCAACTCTGCAAGCTTAGCGGAATCCTTCTCATTTGCATCGCTATGAGTCATGCCATGCCCTCGCTTGGCGTGATGGATGGCTATGTTTTGTTGTCCAACATGATCGCCCTCGGGATCTTCGTCGTCTCCACGGCAGTCAATATATGCTTTCAAATTCGTACCAAATTGATTGGCGATGGTCGTTGTTATGATTTTTGTTACAAACTGGTTCATTATTGTCCGGATTATTGTTATCGTTATTATCATTATTATGTCTGTATTCGGTACGGGGTTATAGCTTACACATCCGTTATGGTGTTTATATACGCAATTCTAGTCTCTCATGCAATGAGCGTAAGCACTGTCAAGCTACTTCTGGAGAAGCAGTTTGATTCGAAGCACAAGGAGATTATCCGTCAGGAGAACCCGCACAACGATGATGGTACTTATAACATTGCTGTGACACTTTCCATCGAAAGGCTCAAAGTATATGTGAAGAAGTATTGGTTGATGGCCCTCACTTCTAGCCCCGATTATGTTGTGCGGACCTCTGGCGTGTCCTTCGCGTGTTCATTATCGTGTTGCCTCTTGCTTGCATATCTCATTGTTCTCTGCCTTCCTCTTGTCACGTTTGCCCCCTTTAAACTCGAAAGTAAAGATTACATGGATTCTGACTACAAATGGTCTACTGGTGCCATTTTAATTGTTCAAATCTTAGCCTCAGTTGTGGGGACCGTGTCATCTCTGTTGCGAATGCTCCAATCAAGGGTTGGCAGGGATAGGTGTGGAAAGTTCAGAAGCTTGCTCTTCATTGAAAAATATAGGGTGCAACAGCATGAGAGTTGGAAGAAGAAACCTTTACCTTTCCACATCAGAAATAAAAAAGCAAGGAGTATCGCATATCATGCAAAGGCCGCAGCAGTTGCTCTTTTGATTCTCTTCCAATGGATGGTGATATTTCTTACGAGGCTCCTCCATTTGTTGTTTTTCTGTATCGGCGCCGTCTTCAGCTGGCCACTGTCTCTCTTTCGTAGTTTCATCGGCCGCTTCACAGAGAACTCATCGGTTTTGATGAGCGATGAAGAAGATCTGAGCGGTTATGTCTTAACACTGGGAGAGGAAAGTGATCCAAAGGAGGTTGCTCGAAAATGGAAAGATTATCCAAATCGTTGGTTAGAAGAAGGTCAAACTGGACGTCCGAGGAACTTGTATGATCTCTTAACCAAATTGCCACGGTCACCCTCATTTGCGGGGTTTCAATCGAGCACGGCGTCGTCAAATGATAATGAGGGTCTTGGAGATTGTTGGTCACTCAGCATTGTAACACTAGCATGCATCATGTACGCCGCATACCATGGCACCAGTGAAGGGAAGAGTTTGGAGCTGCTCATGGAAGCTCTTGACGAGGGATTTCCTTACATAATATTTGTGGATGAAAAGCATGCCAATGCATCCAAAGAGGCACTGGAAACAGCTAAGATGGTGTGGCAAAAGCTACGAATCCGAGGAGAATGGCTGGACATGCCACTGAGAAGACTATCGCAGAGGAAGATCATAGTGGATACCATTAAATATCTGGAGTTGAATGCCAGACTTCGTGCTCTAAAGGATGAAGAGATGGATCCTAGAGACTGCTCGCGAGATGTGATGGCTGCTAAAAGCATGGCGAGGATCACGAAATATGTAATGGATTGTCAAATATTACCCTTTAAAAAGTTGGAAGCGGAAGTGGTTATTGTTCTGGGCGGGTGCCTTGAAAACATGCCGATTGCTATCTTGAACGAGTGCTCGAAGGGAAGCTATGGTTCGAGGGAGGAGCACGTCAGGTTAGCAGCTCGTATGTTGGGGGAGATGGAGCAGATTCTCAAATTATTAGAAGAAAGGTGCATGGATTCTTGATTACGCAGTGGGATATATTGAAATTGATGAGATGTAATTATATGCTTGTAGTCACCTGTGTCACTATATGTATATATGTACTCGTGTATAAATGCACAATGAGTCGTGTATAAGACATATGTGCATGTTAGCTGTGCGTATAAATAAATGGATTGAGTCTCCCACTTAGGTTCGTGGGAAAACTCGATCGATCGAGTGAGTTTTCCGTACATGAGAGGCACTCATCCCTAATCGGATCTTTTATGATGCAATTAGCAAATAATGAAAGTTTGAGTATTTTGAAAAGCCAGTCATTTAATATTAAAGGTGATTGGTAGATTATCTACGAGACTTGCAAATTAAGAGATGTCTGGGTTCTCTTGTTATTAATTGGATACAGCTACGAACTTAACATTCAACTCAAAACATCGTGAGGATTTTAGTGGACTTGGTTGTGAATGGAATTTGATATTCTGCTCCTCGATTAGCATTTCGAAGGCAATTTTCTTATTTTTCGTGGGTTTATAAAATATAAGGATGTACAATTATTTTGTATAAACAATGTACACCCCAAATTATTGATGCTCTATATATTGATGATGCATGGTCCCCAATTATAAGATTAGGAGGCATTGACCGGAGGAAGCTGCCCATAGAATTTTGGCATCTTCTTAGCATTTTCCCGAATTAAATGGATGATAGCGGCGGACACCAGTGACGGGGGAAGGGGGCCAGACGGCCCAGACCTCCCCGTTTCCACACCTCCCCGCCTTAACTTTAACTTTAGGAGCAATGGGCGGTTACTTTCCTAGGCCCCCAATCAAAGTCCAAATTTGGCTCAACGTCACTTACATCCTATTTTTAGTCCAAATTTGGCTCAACATCACTTACATCCAGTTTTTAGTATTAACAAAGAAATTGATATTAGAAATAAAGGTCAATAGCGAAACTTGCATTTGTCAGGCAACAGTCCAATCGTTTGTAAATATGGCCAGATCCTATGTGATTGATATTAAATTTGTTAACTTTCCAAATTAAAAAATAATAATAGATTTAAAAAGAACGTTGTACGGTATCAGCCACCATGTTTCTCACCTGTTATTTCCAAATCCTTCCTTACCGACGTCCCCCTTCCCTCCTCTTTGTTCGACGCATCCGAGCTTCAACAACGACAAGGGATTCTCACCTCTGATGTTTTTTGCTTTCTTGGGAGACATTATAGAGAGGTAAACATTTGAGAGCACGATGGTGTCTTTTCATTAATATATATGATGTTTCTCATATAAAACATGGACAATATTTTTATAGTCTTTCGTATTATATTAGTACATCACATGCTTGTGTATATTTTGAATGTGAGTGATATAAGTAAAGTGCTATAAAAAGTTGTAGGTTCATCAGAAAAAATTTATACGCATACGATTCTCATAAAAAATTTGCACACATACTATTCTCGGACTATAAAATAACATGCACAAGCGAGATACATAACACCTTAGGAAAAAATGAAAAGATTGGCTAAAAACGACATACATGTTGCTTTTGCACTATAAATAAAAGATGACAAAGAGATTCTGAAAATACCATTAAAAATATAAAGTTCATAACAAAAAAATAACACACGTGTTATTCTTGCACAACAACTTAAATAGCCCGTGGAAGATGGTAACAACGCGGTATAAAAAAATCTATAATTATAATATAACATATGAGAGATATAAAATGAACATGTTTTGAAAAAATTGATATGCTTATCACAAAAATAACAATAATGGTATTCTTGTGTACTATGAAGAAGTGACATATTTACCATAAATAAAAAACATACTATTTTTGTTCTCTAAAATTGCATGTTGTGTGATATACCCATGTTCAAATAGTGTGGAGGTAAGTATGACTAAGTTTGGTGTTCATCACGAAAGCATGTTATGATGTCTAAAAATATGAACTTTAGGGTCTGAATTATAGTATCCTAACACATAGTCATCAATATTTTAAATGTTTATTCTATGAAATAGTGAAATTAAACTTAAGCATATTATCTAACTAGTTATGATGTTAATGTAATATGTTTATGACATTAGTGGGACTTTAGTTTTTCGATTTTCAAAATAATATATTTATCATCTTGACAGGCATCTTCCCCTTCCTAAGTTCAACAACATAGTCTCTTTGACACCATATCAAGCTCATCCTCTGCTTATATTGATTTGATCCAATCTTCATTTATTACTCATTGGAAGCGCAAGTATCAATATTGTTGAATATATTTTAAATTTATTTTTCATTTTAAATTGATATAATGATAGAATTGTTGGTATACCGATCACATATTTTTCTTTCTAGATTAAATTTAAAATATTCTCTTTTGAAAAGCTAATTTATTTTTTATTATATTTAAATTTATGACATTAATTTGATGCTTTTAGATCAGCAATGTCAAAGAGGTCCATCATTGCATATTTTGCAAAGTCGACGAATAAAAGTAGTAGTAAAGAAAATGTACTTCCTTCTCAAAATCCTGAAGAAGAGAGACTTCCTCCTTCAAAAATTTCACGAGTTGATATACATAAATCTGTTGATGGTTCATTAGAAAGAGATCCTGGGTTACGTCAAATGATATGGGAGTATCCACATGATAAGAGAGAAGAAATAATACGTGCTTATATAAATTTAGGACCTTACCAATACAATATGACAAACTATCCATATAATAACAATGAGAAACATCGTCGAAGATTTCAGGCATCTTGGTTTAGACAACATTCATGGTTAGAGTATTCACCTTCCAAAGATGATGCATTTTGCTTTCCTTGCTATCTTTTTTCGGGTAAGCTCAGTTTAAAGCAACGCATAAATATCTTTGTGGTTGATGGATTCCGAAACTGGAAAAAAGTTAACAATGGAAAAGATTGCTCATTCTTGAGTCACATAGGTAGTAGTGGTTCTACACATAATTTGGCAGAAGAACGTAGAATAAATTTTATGAATAAGGCATAGTATATTGAACATGTCATCCAAAAACAAGATGTCAAGCGAATTCAAGCAAATCAATTACGCTTAAGGACTACAATTGATGTTGTTCATTGGCTATCACTCCAAGCATGTGCATTCAGAGGAAATGATGAACGACCAAGTTCTTCCAATCGTGGAAATTTTATAGAGTTAAAAAAATATGTGGCATCTTATAATGAAGAAGTAGAAAAGGTTGTATTAGAAAATGCTTCGGGAAATGCTAAATATACGTCACTAGATGTTCAAAAAGAGATTCTTCAAATTATAGCTGATAAAGTAAGAAATACTATTCGTGAAGAGATTGCAGATGCTGCATTTTGTGTTATAATTGACGAAGCTAGAGATGAAGGAAAGAGAGAACAAATGGCTATTGTTCTTAGATTTGTTGATAGAAGTGGTTATTTACGTGAGAGATTTTTTAACTTGGTCCATGTACCGGATACACGAGCAATCACATTAAAAAGTAGATTATTTGAAGGTCTTTTGTAAAATAATCCTGATTGTAAAAAAATTAGAGGTTAAGGATATGATGGAGCTAGTAATATGCGTGGAGATTGGAATGGATTACAATCCTTGATCATGAATGAAAATCAGTATGCTTATTATATACATTGTTTGGCTCATCGTCTTCAACTAGCCCTTGTAACGGCTTAAAGGGAGGTGATTCTCATTCATAAGTTTTTTTTAACAAGTTGGGTGGTATAGTCAATATTGTCAATGCATCATCTAAACGACATGATGAATTACAAGATGCTCATGCGGATGATAATGCTTATTTATTATCAACGAATGAAATTCAATCTAGCACGGGACATAATCAGTTGGGTACACTACTGATGAATCCACATTTCATCATCTTTATTCTATCATTTTGGCACAAAAACCCTAGCAAATGCCTGTAAATAGCATTAATTCCATCATCTTAGCATTCATGCATGTGCATCCTATTAGTGTATAAAATACTGTAATTAAAGCCAAAATTATAGAATAAATAAAAGAAAAGAAAAAGAATAAAATATTGTAAATATTTTATGACCCGAAACCCCGAGACCTAGGCATCTGGATGAATAGGTCGACAAGGAATAAAGTAGGGGGAGATAAGGGCCAATTACCTATAGTTATTAATTCATTATTTATTCATTTTGGGACCTATTTTTGGTTCCACTTTTTATTCATCAAATAAAGAAACTTTGTGCATGAAAGTTGTAGATAATTTAATAAAGAAAAATATAAAATTGATTTCACTGAAAAATAATGCACAGATAAAAAGTTATGGTCTGAATAAGAATCCAGAATCCTAACTTCCCAGACCCGTATCTCACAAATGAAAACTCCAAATGCAGCAAACTCATCTTTAATTGTATATAGAATAAAATAAGCTATTTAATGGTGGTGGTTTCGCATTTGGCGGAGCTACGGTTTGAAATTTGAGTTTTGGACCCTCATTGTATAATTGTACAGATTAAAATATTCAATTTATTATTTATTTATTATAATTTTATATTTTTATAATGTTGTAGATATTACTTATAATAATTATGTGCATTAAAATCAGAATAAAAACATAAATAAAACTCAAATAAAAATACTTGTATATATCATATACATAGGTATTCTACCTATAAATATACATGTACATTCTATACTTATATTTTATTAAATATACAAAACATATCAGAAAAATGAAATAAAAATATATTTACATGTATAAAAGTATTTTATAATTTTATAAAATACTAAATAAAAATAATAAAATTAAAATAACAAACTAAAAAATAAAAAATACAGCATATAGATAATATACCTGTATAGGGGTATAAAAGTAAACTTGTAAAAATACACCTTGTAAAAATAATTAAAAATCGGAATAAAATACTATATAAAATAATAAACATTTTTTATTTTGTGACTAAAAATTAAATAAATCGTTTTCGATTTTTAAATGATTTTTTAATCTATTTTTCCAGGGTTTTTCCTGGTTGGTCCACGTGGACCAACCAAGAGGGTCTGAGAGTTGACCTCGGTCAACTCTCTGACCCAACCCCTGTGGGCTGTGTCAGAGTGGGTTTTGACCCACTTTCTCGGATTTTTCTAGTCTGCTCCTTACATCTTTTCGTGATGGAGTCTTCAGGACTTTTGAAGCACATCTACCCATGAATCTCGCCCAAGGTTATTTTCGGGCATCGCATCGCTGTGGCGCCTGTTGCCACCTCGTCTTTCACGCCACCCGGCCATGTTTCAAAACGAACCCTTGACTTCCCTTTGACCTTTGATCACTCTTCCACCTATGAATCCCTAACCTAAACCCTCGACGTGACTCTTGGTGACAGCAGGAGTTCGCAGGGCATCTCAACGGGTCAAGGCGGCGTCGAATTGAGTCAGGTCCCCTCGCCGGAGTTCTTGCCGGAGGACTTCTTGTGCACGCACGGGTGAGGTCCCTTCTTCCCCTTTATCTCTTTTGTTCTCTAGTGTTTTATTGTCAATACCTTAGTGGCGTCTCTTTTCGTCAAGATCTATCGCTCAAATCATCATCATTTTACTCCGATTCGATCTTGGCCGGCATCGAGTCTCGCCGGCCTTAGTCTTCCTTCCACCTAGCTGTATTCCCCTGTGAAACACCCCACGAGATCGGGGCATTTTACCCCCGACCTTTTCACTCGCTCTCCTTGCAGGTTTGGAAGCCATCCACGCGCCTGGGAGAAATTTCGCACCTCGCCGGAGAAAGCTTGGAACCTCCAAGCGCCACCCTCGCCGCGGGGGAGCCCTGGCCTTCGTCGGGGCATTTTGAAGCCGCCAGACGTTAGAAGACCACTGCAGGAGCCCACGGAGGTGGTCGGGAACCACCCAGGTGCCCGGGGTAGCCGCTCCTCGTCGATTCAAACTCGACAGGAGCGTGTTCTTCGGGTGTTCTTGGAGGTCCTCGCCTCGCCGTCGATTTCGCCTGCGTTCTTCCTGCGCTTCAGGGACCGTTAGATCTGTTGCAGCCACAGCCATCTGATCATCCAAGAGAATCTAATCTCGGTCGTCAACGCCGAAGGGGTATCGCCCCCCCCGTACGTCGCCACGTGGCGTAAGTGGAACCGCGCCGACCGTCGGATCACGCCCAAGGTTGGGTATTTTGCACTTTATACCCAGCCGCTTTTGTTATTTAGTTTTTATTGCGTAAACTTTCAGTTGCCGTTTTATATTTTTGTAAACTTTATAGTCAGTTCCTTAGAGTTTTGTTATATTGCAGTTGTGCCCTCGCCAGGTCACATGTCTGATGCACGTGCCCTCTGGCGTTTTTGCAGGCGCAACCCTTGTGCTTTCCAGTATTTGCGTTTAGTCCAGAAGTTTTCTATTTCAGTTGTACTTTTTTTGTGGAAAAAATTGCAGACGTTCCCCTTGAGTTTTGGATAATCACATATATGCCCCTACCAGGTCTTTAATTTATGTATGCTTGGAGTATTTATTTGGAACCCCATTCTAATTCCAAAAACTCTCAAAAATTAGGGTTAAGCTACTGTATGCTTGTTCTTCCACGGCATAATTTTAGTTTTTGATTTTATTGTATTTTAATATTTATTAAAAATCAAAAACATGCCTTTTATTCACTGTCTAGCTTAAAAAATACCAAAAAGATATTAAAATACCTCAAAAAATTCCAAAAAAAATCCCCACAGTCTATTTTGATCTATTTTAGTGTCACTCCAAAAATCACTAAAAATCTCAAAAGAAAAACCTTAAAAATTCAAAAATACTTAAAAACTTCAAAAAATCTAAAAAATAGTAGAAAACTCCACCCTGCTCAAATTTTTGGGCTGAACAAGTACCCGACTCAAACCGTCAATTTTGACTCTAAATTTGTAGGTATCCGAAGAAAATTATCAAAGTCAGGTACCCACAATTACTTGACCCGCTCAGCCTTCTCGACACGGTAATACATATATGATAAATGTATATGATTATTTAAGTGAATAAATAACTTCAGAAAAACTAATAAAAATATGTATATGTGCATTTAGATAAGTTATAAATATATAAAATAAATGTACAAAATAATAATATCGAAAATATAAAACAAAAATAAAATATACTACATATAGGTAAATGTACCTATAATTATACATGTAAAAAGTAATACCTAATAAATTAACATGTAAAAAATAAATTAAAATCATAATATAATACTACAAAAAAATAATAAATATGTTTTTATGTTTTGACAAAAAATTAATAAAATCATTTATTATTTTAAATTGAATCAATAAATGATTTCTTTACATTTTTGTCCTCTTCTGGCTTAGGTGGACCAATAAGGAGTGAGTCTAAGTTGACCTCGGTCAACTCCCCGCCCCTCATAGGAATGCTCTGGCAGACGTAGACCTCCTCGACTTTGTCAATTTCCTTCGCCCGATTCATTCATCTTTTTGACTTGGTTCCTTCATGGTCTATATTCCTCGATCCTTGCTCTTTCACGACACCTTATTTCTCGATCGACATATCACTGTTGCGAGTGGAATCTATGGTCATAGTCGCCCATGTACGTAAATACCTCGCTGGAGCTCATTTGATTTTTGATCTGTTCTCTCTCACCGAACCCCTTAGATCAAATTAACTCTAAGTTGAATAGGTGATAGCGTCTCCTCGGACGGTTTGCAGCGAGCGTGCGGAGGTTTGAGCGTGATCTGGGCATCGTCAGCAACCACCTAGCGGAGCTCCACCCTGGCTCCTTACTCAGCAGGTTGAACCATAGTTTAACTGCATTTTTAGGTAGCATGTAGTCGTAGCTTTCATTTCCAATCTTTATTTTACGTTTTAATTAATTGATGTAGCTTAGATTTAGATTTCGTAGTTCACAAGAGCCTCATCTCTCGCAACTAATTCCGTCGTATCCACCCTAGTTTCGACACCCATTTCACTTCCACCTTCTTTCCTCTCTGTTTCTCAACCTCGGTTGCCACTCCATTCACCTTGGTCGACCCTCGATCAGTAGATCGAAGTCCACTTCAGCCACTTTTGTCGGACTTCGCCGCCCTACCACACAATGCTTCCATTTCACCTATAATGGGCTGATGAAGTTTGCATTCAACCCCTCTTTCTTTCTGTGCAGGTCCTTGGAGCTCTTAGCCTCAGTCGAGGTGATTTTGCAACTGGTCTTGGTTCCATGGTCGTCCGAGCTACTCCTACCTACCAGGACGCCATCAATGGGTCTTGGGATTTTTGACGCATCCAGTAGTTGTGGACAGACTTGAGGGATGATTTTAGCATCGGAGGGGCACTAAAGGAACTCGGAGGAGGGAAGAATCACATATCAAAGCTCATCTTTGCAGTTGTTCTTCCCTGTTCATAGGGAAGAGCAGTAGTCGTCTGATCCTTTCACCGCTCCAGTTTGGATCTAGACTATCAGATTGAGCCATGCCACCACCGTCGGATCTTCAGCGGAGATCTAATCCAGTCACTCATCTACGAAGAACATCGACCACCAGGAGCGTGACAAGTGTATATGTGAGATAGATCCATTTGTTTGTCCGCACACCTTTGGAGGTAATTTTGCAACACATACCTCCGAGTTTTGTATTTTCTATTCAGTACAAAAACATTTAGCTGTAGTTATAATACTTTTGTAAAAATTGTAATCAAAACCCTAGGTTATTCGTATTTGCACTTAGGTCCAGCCCATGTCACCTCACATGTCTGTGCACGTGAGGGGACTAGATATTTTACAGCTATGCCCCTTCGGGTTAGTTTATTTATATTTAGTCCAAGAACTTTTTATTCCAGTGTAATATTTTTGTGAAATTGCATTGTTGGCCTTGCCTTTTTTATAATTGCAAATATATCGTAGTGCATTTTATATAGAATATTTAAGGAATTTTGCATGATTGGTTATTGACTTCTTTAGGGGGAAGACATACTTTTAGGAAATTGCGGAAAGAACACTACCATCAGTGTAGTTTCTTTTTGTTGGTTTTTACTTTAATTAAATGACATTTATGCTCTAAAATTATTAAAAAAATTAGGTTAGATGTCTTAAATTTTGTTCTACCACATTATTATTATTGAGGTATTTTCTTTATTTTTCTAAATATAAAAATTCAAAAATTTAGCATTTATTCCATGTGTACATTTAAAAATACAAAAAATATAATCATTTCTAAAAATTCCAAAAAATAGATATTATTTATTACAGTATTTTGTAATTTCATATCAAAAATCACTAAAAAATAATAATAGAAAACACTAAAATTAAACACACTCTAAAATCCTTATAAAAACAATAAAAATTCTATAAAAAATATAAAAATATTTATTTCTATTTATGAGTTTTATTTCCAATATAAACTATATATTAATAGTTTTGGACATTTTTGAGACACTTATCTATTTTTAAACTCCAAAATAATTTGTCCTAGTAACATTAGTCACTATTTTTACTTTTTTTATTAAATTAAGAATTTAAAAATGAAAAATTATAATAAAATTAACAAAAGTAGAGACAATATAAAAAAGATAAAAACATTTTATTTTATCCTTTTGAGTATTTATAGCTATGTCTATAAATATGTAAGCCCATATTCTATATATACAGTTATATATGGGTATATCTTTATTAATAATATTATTATTATTTAAAATACAAAAAAATATTTAAAACCTTAAAAAATAAAGATACTATATCTTAGGGTATTTTCTCAATTTTGTCTATGAATATATATATATATATATATATATATATATCTTATATATAGTATCTTTGTTATACATATTATTATACATACATTTATATCTTATCTTCTAAAAATAAAAATAAATTAAAAATCAGAAATATAAAAGAAAATAAAAATTAAAATTTAGAACATAAATATATTAAATAATTAAAATCACAAAAAAAATAATTGGAAACCCATAAAAATAAAATAAAAAGACAAGAAGAAGGAAAGTTTTTGAATTTATTTTCACATTCTATCTTGTGAGCTCCATGTGTTTGACCTATGCATACTTGCACCTATACACATCTTTTGTGGAGTTATAATAAATTTTAACTCCACACACATATTGCATTTTTATATCTATCTATGGGTTAATTGTTGTCTGAATCAGTGGTTCTCGTTCAGTCGTCACAACAACGGTGTTCTTGTCTTGTGTAGAACATCAAACTGGTGAAAATCCGGTTCAACAACAAGGCAGTCTATGACTAGAACGACCATTTGAGGAGGTAGAGATTATGAACACGTTGCGCTCATTTCCCCATCCAAGGCCCCTGGACCTGACGGGTTCAACGTTGGTTTTTTCAAGCATCACGGTTCACTGATCAAAGGGGAACACTGTGCAGTGGTCTCTTTTCTTTTTGAAGGAGGTAGCTTGGTCAGAGAGGTAAATCATACATTCTTGATGCTTGTACCCAAGGTGCTATTTCCTAATGGCCTTGGGGACTCCTGGCAATCTCTTGCTGCAATGTTGCTTATAATTTTTTTGCCAAAGTGTTGGCAACCTGACTTGCGGTGGTCCTCCCTGATCTTTTATCACCCAACCAAACAACCTTTATCAAGAGTCGCTCCATTGGAGACAGCTTGCACCTTGCACAAGAACCTGCGGTTGGGTTCGACTGGGAGGCAAACTCTCCGCATGCTTGTCTTAAAATTAACATTTCTAAGGCTTTTGATTCTATTCAACACACCTTCATTCTGTAGAGCTTATGAAACATGGGGTTTGGGTAACATTGGCTCACATGGATCGCTAATTTCATATCCATTACCTCATTGTTGGTGATGGTGAATGGCTCTCCTTATGGATTATTCCGGGGTTCTAGGGGGCTGAGGCAAAGCGACCCTCTTATTCCTCTCCTCTTTGTGGTCATTGTGGAGGCTCTCTCCTGCTTGGCAGAAGACTCGATGACATGTAGGCATTTTCATCCACTACGCATGGGGAATTCTTTAGCACCCACTCACCTCATATATGTTGATGATCTTTTATTCTTCTGTAAGCCCTCGTCTGCATCTCTACTAGTGGTATAGGAGATCCTTAATGCATTCCACTCCATCTCTAGTCTAGCTATGAATGACCATAAGAGCAAGCTTTTTCGACCTTCGCACTCCCCGGGGGACTTTGCTACATGCCTTCGTCTGGGAATGTTTTGGCACTCATTGCCTACTACTTACATGGCATGTCGTTGCCTTTCTCCAATGGTTGTGATGCGTCTGCAAGATTACTGGAGGACAGGATGAGGGTCTTGTAATGTGGCTGGAAAGCAAAGGCCCTTTCCTTTGTTGGTCTCTTACTATTGTTGAATCGGTGATCGTCGGTGTGGTCCAGTATTTTGCCGAAGGCACAGTCATTCCGGCGTGCACTGCACAAAAGGTAGATAGGATTTGTGCAGATTTTTTGTTAGGCTATGGGCATCATGCAATCGCTTGGGACATGCTCTGCCTTCCTAAGGCCGAGGGTGGATGATATCTTGGGCCTGGAGGATTCTCACATCTGATTCTGCCATCTGAACGAGCTTCATGCATTCCAAGTACATACATTTTGTTTCTTTTTGGATGGTGTCACCTACTTCATCGGCCTCCCCCGTATGGAAGCTGGTCCTTTCAAGCCAGACCACTCTTCGTGGAGTTATGGGCGGTGCCTCCCACCCTTATGTTTGGCTTCCATCCGGATGAGGGTTCTCCTTCTCAGCAGCCTTCGAGATGCTCTACCCTCAGGCTGCTCCGATTCCTTAAGCTTCGAGGGTTTAGGCTAAGAGGTTTGTCCCGAAGCACTCCTGTACACTCTACAGGGCCATCCTTAATTGCTTGCCCACCACGGATATGCTCTCCAAGCATGGGATCGCACGACATTCCCCTTGTTATTTCTGTTTCTGTGAGTTGGAATCATGTGACCATCTTTTCTTCTGATATCTGGTCACCCTCGAGATTTGAAAGATCGCTTGCTTCATGCTAGCCCTGCAATTGCCTCTGGCATCTTCTCTAGAAGAGATATTGGAATGGATTGAATGATCTTCTACTTCTTTTGTTCGCCAGGTTCTATCTTACGTCGTTGCTGCCACAGTCTGGGTAATTTGGGATAAAAGAAATCGCCGCTGAGCTTGTCTCGCTCCTCTTTTACCTCTACTATTATACGATCTATTGTGCAAGTAGTACGTATTGTTGGAAATTAACATTGATCCCAGATTTTTGCACTTCTCGGGTCTAATCAAAACCTCACATTTTTTCCCTTTCTTTCAACTCTACTTTGTAACATTGACCTTCGTACTAATATTTTTTTATTAATACATAGAAAATTTACCGACAAAAAAAACTTAACCTGACCGACCCGTTGTGGCCATTAGAGTCTCGAATCCCTAAAAGATTTAATGCACCTGCTAGGGAATATGTTACTAAAATTGAGGAGCGCACCCATCCCTTGCATCCGACAGAACCCTTCTCTTGCTAATGTTGCTCCTACTATCTGCCCACCTCATTCCAAGGATATTTTTATTAATTTTTTAAGTTGTGCTTATTTGTTGATAGATTATGCAGAATATATGCTGTCTATATTGTTTAGGTTGTAGTTTAGGTTGTAGTTTTAAAATAAAAGATTGAAATTTGGTGCCCATAAGATGTCGAATGAAATGCTCATTGGAATAAATTTATTTTTTCCTAAATTTTTTGAATGTATGCTCTTGTCAATTCATCCAATATTGATGTAATAAGTAGAATATATGGTGCATACATTGCAGAAACTTGTAATTTTAAAATATTGGGATAAAACTTGTTGCATACATGGTGTTCAATGGAATGATGTTTAAAAGAAATTCATGTTTTTTCAAAAAAAAAAGGCATTTTAGGCTCTTATTAGTTTATTGCATATCGATGAAATAAGCAGAATGTAAGTTACTTTTAGCTTTCCATCAAGGTGTCCTAAATAGTATACGTGAGTTTCAAGATGGTGTAGGTTCCCATCAACATAGTTAATGTTGGCCGAGAGTAAGGTCCATTTGAAGAAGATGAAGCCCATTTGAGAATTTCCCTCCACATTGGTCGTGCTCACAAGAACAAAGATGAGGAGAAGAGAAAAGATGGGGATTAGGGTTGCACATCTGGGAGAGTTATGGGTGGTGATGGCATACTATTCGTGACCGTTAAAAACTTGACTTCGTCTACTGTTAGTGAGCACGTATATGGGTTTGCTTCTACAAGCGTGTGAGTTTCAAGGTAATGTAGGATCTTGTCAAGATGATATAGCCAATGTTAGATAGGGCGACCGTGCATTGGAGCTAGAGGGAGGACAACTTCTCACTCCTCCTTGATCATGCTCACAAGAACAAAAATGATCAGAAGAGAAGAAATGTGGATTAGGGTTACACCTCTGGGAGGGGGTTAGGGATGATGGACTACTATTCTCAATCATGCATGGAGCTCAAATCGTTCATCAGAAACAACATGTTAAAATAAATTAACGTGAATTATTAAAAATTAGTGAAGATTATACTATATACATATATGTGTACATATTGAGTGCAAGAAATTTTTGATTTGGCAAGGACAGGTAGGCGAGGACTTGGAGAGCACGTTTTGGAGGTATGACGGATTCTTGGATGTGAAGGTGAAGACTTGAGGATCGAGAATTGGATCCAATGATTCGAGGCAGTGTTTGATTAGGAATTGATTGGAGTTTGGGGGCAATGTAGATGAAGAGGAAGAGGGATTCGGACTATGGGGGTGGGTTGATCAACTTGGTCAATAGTAGGAGGCTTGGGATTGGCTGGAAGTTGTTGAGTGTGCCATTGACCAAGTAGTCAACGTGCGGGTGCTGAAGTTGATGAAGAGGGGAAATGAGTGGGCGACACGTGTATGAGTTGGAAAGCTATGAAATAATGGTCAGTGGGATCATAGCATCTATACCTCTTTTGAATGTAGAAGTATCTAAGAAAAATACACTTGATAGCACGAGAAGACAGTGTGATGTGAAATTTATGAACAAATGCAGCACACCTACAAATACTCAAAGGCAGTGAAAAGGGTGTCGCATCATGATATAACATAGAGAATGGACTTGCACCCTTCAGAACAGACGGCAGGACCCTGTTTATGAGAAGAGTAGCACTGTAGCAGCGAGAATGGCTTCCCCCCAGTAGGTCTTAGGAACCTTCATGTGACTGAGTAATGAGTGTGCAATGTCAAGTAAGTGGCGAAGGATCATTTCCACTATCCCATTTCGATAGGAGGTATATGAACAAGGGGCGTCTGATAAAGAGAATCTGTTTAATTACATGAAACTCACATGTGCTCCATCTTCTTACTCAATTACATGAAACTCTGGTTGTATGTAGGGGTGTTCAAAAATATCCGGGTCAATGGGTACCCAGCTTGACCCATCCATTTTGAACCTAAACTCATGGGTACCCATTTGAAAATGATGGGTCGGGTACCCGCAATGTCATGACCCATGCCCCATATAAAAAACTCGACGGGTACCCGCGGGTACCCAGTTGGAAGATTCCACTATCAATTGATTCATAAAAATGCAAATGGTTAGATATAAACACCAATATATATGTTACATTATTCTTATCTATTTTAAAATATAGAAATGGATGCGATATAAATATCAGTGAATATGGAAAACATATTGCGAAATCATTAAAAATAAATACCAGAATTAAATGGATGCAAATTAGAAAGGGATTGCAAAGATAAGATGAAATTTATATGTTTGGGGTGGCTCATATATGTATCCATTTTGAAATCGAAATATATATGGATGTCAAAATTTTAATTAACATATATGATAACAAATCGGATACGATCCAAATTGATATACATACATTGAATAACATTGAATACGAAATGTATCGCACACATGCGTGCACGCATGCACCCCCCACCCACACGCATGCACGCGCCCGCGCCCATGCAAACGCACATGCCCACGTGTGCGCGCATGCGCCCACGCGCACACACATAGCGCGGATGCACACATTGCGATACCAATTATGATTATAATTAATACACCCATACGAATAGAAATATATACTTATATATTGTTTGTCATGTTATCCTCCGATTATATATATATTTACATCTCCTTTATCCGTATTTGATTTATTATGAGGATGAAACTACGTGAATGTGTCACTATTGGATCCGTATTTGATGGTATTCCTTCCAATTGCATGTATTCATATGGTTTTCATTAGCCACATAGTTTTATACATCCTCTTTAATTTATTTATCTACGTTTATTTATCCCTAACTAAATGCATTCCCTACCAATTATGTTTTCATATCCGGCATTATCGTTATGAATATGATATAGATACGGATATGTATAGTTGGACATATCGTTTGCATTTTTATATATGCCATCATTCATTAGAAGTATCTCTCTTTATCCCCACGGGTACCCGCGGGTACCCGCGAGTAGCCAATATCCATTGCCATTAACCGGGTACCCGTTACAATAGGATACCCGTTGAAATGGGGCGGGTCGACCCGTGACCCAATACTAACGGGGCGGGGCGGGTCATAATCAAATGGGGCGGGTACCCGGCCCATGAACACCCCTAGTTGTATGCCTCACTCTTTAAGATCTATGTGACCTTGTAATAGGTTATGTTTTGAAGAGTCTGCTAAATTCAACATGTCTAGTATCTTATCCGACGCAGTCTTCTCAACGCGCTTGACATATAAATTGTGTTGTAGTATCATATCCTTACAATAAGATAGATCAGTTTTGAAAAAAATTATGCGAAAACCTGATTCCTTTGTAGCATATAACTTCAAGCTGGTCATTAACCTCATATCTCGGCTTTCGGATTCATCGTTGTTAAAAAATAAGAAGAATTCATTTTGGAGTATCAACATGAACGTCCGTCAAACTTGTGACTGAAGTTAGAGCCGTCATCCATTTATCAATCAAGGAAACCTCCGATGTCCCATATAACAAGGCTTGCTATTTTTCAACCTCTATATATGATTTGTGTCGTTGACACACCTCAGACATGCCAACTTTTCCTTTGCCCTCCAACTAGATAGATTCGCATATAGAGGAAAATCGATGATCGTTCACAATAGTGGAGCAAGGATCTTAAAAAACTCTTTACGGTTCGTGCCGTATATCGTAATGCCTTCGTACTACAGAATCTTCAATTTGCATGTAAGCATCTATTATATTTTGTGCTTAGCAAAAAAAAATCTATATTTTGTAGGGATGCCGGTTCATATATTAAGAATGACAGTATCACGAAGGACGATCTCTTCCACATGCGTGCGGCCAGTTGACGACATAACGATCTAGCTAATCTAATAGGAATGGGTTAAATCCCATCTACTTATTTATTTCTATTAGCTCTATTTTAATGTAGTCTATGAAACTTTAGTTCTACCTCGAAAAACAATCAGCATAACAACTCTCTCCATCATGTCATTTTCATGGACATGAAAGTTTTGCGTCAGACTACAATTTTATAGTTTTCTGATTGAGCTCTATGATTTTATTTTTACCAGTCCGCGATGTTTTGAGCCGTGAAAAAAAATAAATATGTCCATAAAAATTTCAAGGAAAGTTCGTGTTTGATTAAAATGTAAAAACTTCTTGTAGATGTTTTAAGAATCTATGTGACTACATTGAAATTTCTTGCAGGTATTTAACTTCTAGACGTTTTATTATTTGTATGGACAGCATTTCATAACTTAGATTTCCATCGCCTCTACACATATTTCCACTTAAATTTCCATTGCCTCTACACATATATTTCCACTGTCTCTGTGCAATTGGATAAACCAATCTGATGTCTATTTCACATAAAATCAAACTATTTGAATCTTATCGTTGAACTCCAATTTCAAATTTGCTAATTTTAACAACTTTGATTTTTTTAAAAAAAATCATTAACAAACTACTATCGAACAGAAACCAAATCAACTATAAGCAGTCAAGCAAATATCAAATCGAACTCAGAACACAACCTTCTAACTTTTATTATCAAACATAATTAGAACATAAGCTTGTTTGACGGTTTTGTTCAGTTACTAACCCTGCATTTGCACTATTACTATCTCGTCCTAAAAAAGTACATAGCTTCATGGATCACAAATTGTGTATAATGATATTTAACTCATCTTAGTCCAAAAAAAAGCCCAAGCATAGGAATAATAACAAACCCCTGTAAATATTTATATAATATTAGACACAGATGCATTGCTGACTTCCATGCTCTCAATATTGAGATGCCAGAAGAGAATGCTTCTTAGATTCTGTATTCGCATTCACTTCTTTGATCCATCACTGGTTTATCATCTCCATTAGACACTAGCATATCTTTGTTCCCATCTAATGTTTAGCATCAACATTCACAATTCAGTAGCCAATCACAGAATGAGATAACAAACCAAATTTCAATCGCAGATAAAGCCTCGTACTTTATCCCTATCCAGAGTTCAACCATGCAGCCGATTCTTCAAGGGAAACCATTGCACAAAAACATACCACAAGGACAAAACCACATTCGCAAAATTTATTCATCTGTACAAAAAAATGTTGTTCAGTACAAAACAGGACATTGATTCTACTAATCGAACGAGGGCAATTCATTTCCAAAGATTGATGGGGAATATCTCATGATACAACTAAATGAACACAGTACAACATAATTCAGACCCAAATCACTGTGGTCAAGTATACTAAAGAAAATGGTTATTTGCTTATAGAACAAAGGAATATTACCCAGGAATAAATAGGTCGAATCCCAATAGAATCGCAGCATCTCCGCAAAAGGATTCCTCCACACAAAATTTATAGGTACCTTTCATCTCTTGTAGTTAACAAACTACGATGGGAAGACCGCTCTAAAAGGCTCACTATCTCGAAATAATGAGGAAATTACAGCGAGTACTGAGGATGTGGATTAAAGAGGAGATGGGAATAATACATCTAAAAGCCCGTCAACAAAATAGGAAAAGATACCAAAAGCAACAAGATCGTAGTCAAAGAATGACCTCCCTCCTGCCAAAGCATGCCTCATAAAGTGTAACTAAAGAAAATTGAAGGCATAATATAACTCACATTGTTGGAGAGTTCAGGAATATGCTGATTTGTCATCTATACCGACCAGCATGTGGACAAGAACAATCGCCTGTGTATTCCTCAATACCAAGGGATTTGACTCACATACAAAGAATGCCATAACTGCAATGTCCATGGTGTGATTTGTTCATTATAATCCTGGAGGGAAGTTGCTAATCTGCCCTTGCTCCAGCATATCTTGACCATTCATTTTGTAAGCGATCCGGATGCGCATGGCTAATGGTTTCTGTATTTACCAAATGATTGCAAGCGTAAGCTGCCTATGGCATAAACACTAACAATATACGCGCATTTTCAAGACAATGGCTGCAATTATCGTGCAAAAATAGAGGTTTTACAGGGAACGGAAGGGAGGAGTGTTTGAAACACTTATCATAAAGATATCATTATTTGGAGAAGGTGATCCAAGTTAATAAATTGCCATCTTAGTAACGAAAGAAGGTACACTAACTTGGGAGTTCACAAGCATGAAAAAAGAGAAAAACTTGGATGTTAGACGGTAAAAGTAAAATCAATGCAATGTCCTATCAGTTCTCGAGGTTCTTAAATTGTAGGAAACAGATGAGGCCGGTATGGAAGTTTGGGAACTTGCAGCAAAGTCTTTATTTTGAGAGAGTTAGGATGTAGTACTTTCTATTTTTTTGTATTGTTTTAGATTGATGAAATATAGCATCCCAACGACCATGATTCATGGTGACGAACGTAAATATTTTTGAAGATGTTAACCAGCATAAATGCTAAACAATTACAACCAGATGCAATAGATTATACATGAACCGTGTGCTGAACAGGTTACATGAGTTGTTTCGTATGGGAGGGAATGGTTTCTACAGTAATTGCATCAAACCTGCATATTCGATAATCAATTAACAAAATAAAACACGTAAATGTGAAGATGCTAGATTAGTACCCAGAAACCTGCCAATGCTGATATTCGAAGATGAAAAGATTTTATTGAATTAAAACAGACTGTACGTAAGAGCCTTCATTACCTGTCCATGTTGACTATTAGTAACACTTAAATTTTGGGTAATAAACCCACTACCGCTGGCAGGAAGAATGTTGCCACTAGCAGGTTCCAGGTTTAGCTGAATAAACTGCAAGGGAAGTTAAAAAAGCATCATGATCTGCTATAGAAATATTCCCAAGATGTTAAAGCAAACTAATTGTTGCATACGGATTTTCTAGATTGATCCTCAGTTCAATTTGATGGATGGATCCACATTGAACCATCTAATGCTATTTTTTTCAAATTAATGCCTAAGAAAGTTCACAAATTTGTTTATTTGGTGAAAGTAAATAACATATTGTGGAGTTTTACTTGATTAACAAATCAGGACACATAAATTATAACAATTCTTTAAAAAAAACTTTTACCACGGATATTAGCTGAAAATCATTCCTTAGTTCCAGAATAACAAAATAAATATAGCTAAAAATCTTTCTCTATGTCAAAAATATAAAGGCTTGCATACTTTTATCTGGATAAACAAATCAGGATGAGTAACATTATAACAATTCTAGTAAAAAAATCTTTACATGAATAACAGCTGAAAATCATTCCTTACATGGATGTCATTTACACATAAATAACATTCTTTCCTTGCATCCAGAATGTGAATAAAAAGTGATGATGCAAAAATATGCTTGTATAAATAACATAAGTGCATATATACAGCTTCTCCCTCATATTACTGTTATCTTGTCAAATTAATTACAAGAAGTTAACAGAGACATTTAAAGTTTAGAATAGATAATCATATATCCCAGAGCCTACTAGAGGAAGAACAAGAACAACATAACAATAATGCAATATCCCCATTCCCCAGTGGTTAAATTCCAGTGAATTGCATGAGACAGGCAAATATTCAGTGTAAGAGAATACCCACCTTTGGAACCGCAGCTTGAAAAACAAAATTTGTATAAACATTGTTGGACAAATTTGTGAAAGTGGCCTTGATTAATGTTGTCTGTGGTTTGCCAGATTGCTTAGAAAAGTTAAATTCTATCTTCAGAGAACTACTCTGGAATGCAGTAACAGTTGGAAACTCTTGAGCCTTTTCTTCTGCATTAGACAAAGATAATACAACGGTTTCATTTCTGCAAGATAAAGTAGAAATATTATAAAACATGTAGGTAATGACCTGAGAATTGTGACCCAAAAGATAAGCCATCCAACAGATCTGCTACAGGAGAAGCAACCGAAGAAGATTTTGTTTCGGGTTTACTAATTTTCAGAGGATCCAGTGAACCTAATTGCGAAGAAACAGCGTTTACTGATGTAGAAGGTGATGATATTCTCTCCAATGGAAGAGCTGACGGTGTGATATTTTGACCAGAAGAAGGCGCATTGGATGGTGATGCATCAGTTTGCATGGGAGATGTTCCAATTGACAAAAGATCCATCAGAATATCTGAGCTTTGCAAGGGTACAGTGGATGTCCCTGTAGGAAAATGCTTAGAAAAGATTAAGAGAAAGCTACAAAAGAAGAATTTACAAAAAAGGAATGCAATAAGCAAAACAAAAGCATGTGCACCCACAGACACATGCACCTACAAGAATCCCTTTACTACTGTGAAGCTTAGCAAATTCATCGATCTTGCAAAATAGACATAAAGAAGAAAACAATATAATATAGAAAGCAAAAAAAGCTTTTGATACACGGAACCAGTCAAAATGTTACTAGAGCAATTTGAAATTACTTCATAAAAAACTGGAGGAAATTGAATTTATTAATATCACCCTCATTTTGTTGGAAAAAAAGGATAATACGAGGTCTCAGATTGCACTTATATAAAAGATATCAAAGCCAACTAAACCATGAAAAACGTGTGGAGGAGATTCAAGGGATGGAACAAGCCACTACAAGAGAAAAAATCAATAAAAGAAAAGAACCAGAATACCTGGCGCTGGACCTGATATGCCAACCCCAAGTAAGTCATGCAGAAAATCTGCTGTTGATGTACTAGGCTGTGGAACATCATCAGAACTTAAGTCAAGCAGGTCAACAAGAGGAGCTGCGGAAGTCTTGGATACTCCATTAGGAAGTTTAAGAGATGTTCCAGATGCTGAATGGCTGGATTTATCTGCAGTAATTGTTTGTGAGGCAGAGCCAGCTCGTTTTCCAAAGTAGGTCAACTCATCTAATACGGGCATCCTCTCTACCAGGGAAGATCTGTTTTATGATATACATATGCCAAAAACTAATAAAAAGGGGACATGTATTCGATTGCATCAACTTCTGAAAAAAAACTCAGATCAGAAAAAAAATAAAAGAGAGCATGAAATTACTTGAGGTTCTGGTGTTTCTGGATAATTGAATTGAATTCAAGTGATCTTTGTTGCAGTTCCAATACGAGGCTCCCTTTCTCCTGAGAAATTATTTCTCTAATCCTCCTGCAATAATAGTATGCAACATAAGCAATCAAATAAATAGATAGACACAAGCGTTCGCATGTCAGTCCGACCCAACCTGTGTCACTCCACTAAAGCAATCAATTGGAGACATTATTTCACTAATCCAAGCACCTGCTATTTGCTAAAGGGTTAACTATCTAATTAACCTTTTGACATGTGTCACTCCAACCCAAACCTGTTACCAAATGGGCCCACTCTTCAGATTTCAAGTTCCTATAGTCTCCTTGTTTCATCATGTCCAGATTGATCTCTCCCCATCAATCTGTCTTCCTTAAAGGCACCTTGAAGACAGGCACAATGCTATCCAATAGAATAGATAGTTAGCGCATTCATCATAGTTAGCAGCTCAGTATCAAGGTCATCATCAATATGGATATCGTCATTATCATCAATATCAATATCGTCACTATCATCAATATCGATATCATTAATCGAACTTTAGGTTCATGGACCTTGACAAAAATTGCCAGTTAGCAGTCTAAAATCATGGAATTACAGAGAGACAAAAGACTAGCTGCTGAATACAGTATTCTTTCCTTCCATATTTAGTGTAGCGTAAAAACACTAAAAAAAGAACAGCTTGTAAAGGGTAGTCAACTATAGATCATTGCAAATATAAAAGAACCAAGAAAATAAAACCAGTGGATCAAAAATGAAAGAGACGAGGGCAGCAAGTAGTATTTGCATAATATACCAAAAACAATCTTACGAGGGAAGCAATCAGCATTTGCAGAATATACCAAAAACAATCATACAGGTTAAAAGAATCCAAAGAGGATAAACATAGACAATTGCAAGATAATGAAGACATATGCTAAAAATTTAAAGCCTTACTCAGAGGAAGGAGGGAAACGGGAGGAGAGCTTTAGAAGAGCAATCAATGACATGGCCCGAGTAGTTAAGTCTGATGAACATTTTTTCAGAGTGATCTCCACCAGATCAACAGCATCACTTTCAGAGACCTAAAAAATATGTTTTTTTCAGTGAAAGAAAACCAGCAGCATAAATGATTAGGTGAGTTCAAAATTTCATGGGATTTTTACCCGACAGACCCTATAATCTTTGTCAATTACCTCTATAACCTTTGAAACATCGATATTCCTCCCTCGACCCCGTAAACTTGCATCGTCTTACCCTATAGACCCTGTTGTTAATTTGAGACTTCTTGAGTTAACTAGCTTGAGTTTAAGTTGAGTTAATCTAACTCTAGCAAATCCAATGGTAGGTTTTCTTCCACTCTCCCTCCTTTCTTCTTCTCTCCCCCTCCTTCCTCTTCCACTCTCTCTCCTTCCATCTTCATGAGCCCAACCGTAGGCACGTCATTGTCTGGCACGCTCATCGCCACCAGGCACACCAGTACCACCGCCTGCAGGCTGCAGCTGCACGCTGTGCTCCCCGAAGTGCACTAGCTGCACAAGCGGCATCACACCTCCTGCCGCGATCAGCGCCTCGGAGTGCTGCTTGTGCAGGTGGTTCTCCTACTTCGTGGACTTGATCAGCGCCACCACGACCTCCCGCATAAGCTCCACCTCCATGTCCTCCAGCAGCCGCACCAGAGGCCCGATCACGCGTGTCTCCGTCGCGCAGAACATCATCGACAAGGCACCCCATCACGACAACACTGGGGACGAGGAGCTTCAGGTCCCTCTCCTCCACGATCGGTATAAGTTGGTCCACGATGGAAAAGAGGCGACAGAGGAGGTTGTTGTGGGAGCGGCAGCGGAGGAAGACGGAGAGCGCGCGGCCAAGCGAGAGGGCAGGGGTGAGGGGCCGAGGGCCAGGGGCAGAGGACGGGAGGCAGGGAGGGCCAGGGGGCGGAGGGCAAGGGGCGGAGGGCAGGGAGGGCCAGGGGCGGAGGGCCAGGGGCGGAGGGCAGGGGGAGGAGGGCAGGGAGGGCCAAGGGCGGAGGGCGGGGGGCGGGGGCAGGAGGCGGACGGCGGGGAGGGCGAGGGCCGTGGGCAGGCGAGGGGGTGGGAAACAGGAGGAGGGAGAGGGAGAATGGCATTGAATGTAAATTTGATAAACAAAATGGGTATAATGTAAAAGAACATAACGGAATTCGGTTAGTTTTAACGGGTAAATGGATGGGGGTAACCACAAGGTATGTAGGGTAAGGGTTAGCAAGTTTATGGGGTCGAGGGAGGAATATCGATGTTTCAAAGATCGTAGAGGTAATTGACAAAGATTATAGGGTCTGTCGGGTAAAAATCCCAAATTTCCTTAGGACTATAAATACCATGGAGAGAAGAAATCAAACTCATGGGGAAAAAAGGAAGCCTGGAGCATGAAGCTCCCACAGTGAAAGGACACAGTCAATGTGGACCAATTTGAGGTCTACCATAGACATTTTTTTTAAAGAAGAAATAGTGTCTAAACTGGCGCACACCCAAAACTTATATATTCGCAAAGATCGTGTATTACAAAGTTCGGGAGTCGGCAATGGCCCTAGCAAGCTCTAGTAGATTTTCGACATAAAATTTCAAGACAGTGAAATTTTGGCAAGTGCATGACATCTTCATAAACAGTATATAATAAGATGTCAACACCAGCAATTCCAGTGCAACTATATGTTTAGTTATTTTTAATGGGTAAATGAATCATGGGATGAGGGACTATTTACTATCATCTACATATTGTACTCATCTCCCCTAATTGAAAAGTAAGAAAGTGATGAGAGCCCTAATCTCTATAGAGGGAGAATAGGGATTATGTGCCCCTGTCATTTTTCTCTCATTGTAGGATTTTTCACGTAAATCATCGTCTCTTCCTTTGCGACAATTATGCTTGTTTTCTACATAGTATCATAGGACAAGATTCAGGGCCTAAGGTTCTGATTTCTTGTCGCAGTGCCATATTTCTTCGTCGAGTCTGCACCAGGGTGGCTTCTTCTCTGTTCGCGATGGCCCAGATCTGATTTCTGGCCATACATGCGATGCCTTCTCCTTGTACTCGTCCATGTCGCTGTATGTAGCAGCAGTAGCAGATCTGATTGCTGGATCAAATCTGATTGCTGGCGTAAATCTGATCATGGAGGCCCTCTTCTGATCGCTGGCGCGGATCTGATTGTGTTTGCACGCATCTACGTCGATCTCTTGGTCCTCACATAAGCAGATCTCTTGGTCGCAGACTGTGAAAGGCCCGATATTGTTGATTCTGATCGTCTACACAGCAGCAGATCGTGAAGATCTCCTCATCAGGTTTGTGCAGTAGATTGTGGGGATCACAACAGCGATGGTGAAGGCATTTATCGTGGAGATCACAACAGCGAAGGTGAAGGCATTTATCGTGGGGGACACAATCTGGTGTCTCTCGTCCTTGGACTTGCGCAGCAGTAGAGATCATGGCAGCCGGTGCAAGGGACTCCAGATTATCTGGAGATCTGATTTCCAATGGATTATTCGGATCTTGAGGCTGATTTCCCTCCCAACAGTCCACTGTTCATATCTGGATTTGATTTCCCTTTTGTGGACTTTTTTTCAGATTGATTTCGAGTAAACTTCTGAATCCAGCGGTCCTTTTTATTTGGGTGTGCTTCATCTCAGGTTCTATCTATTTCTACTGGCAGTTTATTCTTATTTTTCTCTGCCCAAGGTTTGCATGTAGGGCTACTCATTGCACATGTGCTCAGTTTGAATTGATAATTTTAGTGAGATGAAATTCTTGATGACGAGATTTATGGTCAGAAAGCGTGGCTCTAAACATTATACTGATATCAACTTTGCTTTAATATGAGGCGAACTAATAAGAATAGTTCGGACATTACTGAGTGGATCATTGACAGTGGGGCTTTTGACCATATGACAGGTGATCCGAGAATGTTCCATGACTACAAATTATCCTCAGGAAGAGAGAAAGTTACTGTTGCAGATGGATCTCAAACAAATTTCGTTGGGAAAGAGACCATATCTGTTGTAGACCATTTCCTCATTCATGATACTCTTCATGTGCCTGATCTTCCAATAAATCTTCTGTCTGTCAACAAGATCACGAAAGAATTGAACTGCAAGATAATTTTTGACCAAAGGTCGTGCATTTTAGAAGACTTGGAAACGGGAAAGAAGATTAGAATTGGTCTTGTTGAAGATGTATTATATCGTCTTCCTTCTCAGGTTGGTCAAGCTTTTACTTCAACAATGAAAGTTCGACTTGAGAAGGATAGTTTGATGACATTGAACCGATGGCATGAGCGTCTTTGTCATATCAATTTCTCTTCTCTGCAAGAGTTGATGTCCAATATTTTTTCAAGATTATCTGAAGGTGATTTGCAATGTGATGTCTGACAATTTGCAAAACAAACTCGCAGCATTTACCCTATTTCTACCGGTAAAGCTACCCACGCTTTTGAGCTTGTGCATTCTGATTTGTGAGGATCTTCAAATATAAGGAGTGTTGGTGGTCATCTCTACTATATTACTTTTGTTGATGATTTCTCATGGAGTACCTTCATGTACCTTTTGAAAAATAGGAGTGAAGTTTCTGAAGCAATTAAAAGTTTCACAAATATGGTTGTCACTCAGTATGGAGCCAGAATTAAGAAGCTGGGGATGGATAATGTCAGGGAATATTTAGAAGAATCTCTATCTACTTTTCTTAATGAGAAGGGCATCATTCATAAAAATTCGTGCAACTATACACCACAACAAAATAGGATAGATGAAAGAAAAATCGTCACTTGTTGAATGTTATCAGAGAACTTTTACTTCAACGAAATGTACCAAAGATGTTTTGGGAGAGACCGTCTTAACTGCAACTTATGTGATAAATAGGGCACCTTATAGTGTGGTAGGGAAGAGAACTCCCTACTCTATTATTTATCTCAATCACTCTCCTTTCAGTTTGTACCCTCGGATCTTTATATATGTCTACTTTCTTCATAACTCCGGACCAAGTGTATGAAAGTTAGATCCACGAGCTATGAAATGCATCTTTTTTTATTATTCTGGAACACAAAAAGGATATAAATGTTATGATCACGTAGCATGTCGTCTTCATGTGAGCAAGAATGTCACTTTCTTTGAAGGTGAGTCCTACTTTCCTAATATTTTTTTCTCAGGGAGAGTATGTCAATATACATCTTGAGAAAATGAGAAGGGGATTTACTTTCTTAACGATATACAGGAGATTGTCCATGTATTGGATGATAGTGAGCAAGATAGACAAAAAGATAACGAGGATAGAGGCCGATTTGGTCAGACTAATAACAGACAAACGTAAGTGGATAAGGCGGTGGAGACTGAAGAAGAAATGATACAAAGTCATGATTTCAATCTCTCCTCGAATGATCTGGGACACGAGAACTCTTTAAGTATTCCTCTCACTCCCGGTATTCTTGCTGACAATTCTGAGCCTTTAATGGATGATCATCCCATTGCTGTGAGAAAAGCTATTAGAACTATCCGCGTCTCTACTCGTTATCCTGTGGAAAACTTTGTTGCTTACACCAAGATGAGTCCAAGATACAAATGATTTATTACCTCCCTAGATGTTCATCATGTTCCTAAAAATATTAATGAAGCTAAAAATGATAAAAAAAAATGGGTCAATGCAATGAGGGAAGAAATGGAAGCTTTGGTAAAGAATGATACATGGGATATTGTTAATGCTCCTAGGTGTGCTCACCTTGTTGGGTTTATATTAGTATATACAATCAAATATGATGTTTCTTGGAATGTTGATCGATTTAAGGATCGTCTTGTGGCTAAAGTATATAGTTAGAAATATTGGTTGACTACCTTAAGACCTTTGCTCATGTTGCTAAGATGAATACAGTCAAGGTTGCAGAAATCGGTAGTCGGTACTCGGTCGGTGGGGTCACTGACTAAGGATTAATCGACAGTCGGGCGACTAATCGGATTTAGTCGGCCATTAGTCGATTTTGAATTTTTTATTTATTTTTAATATATAAATCATTTTTTATACATATATTCTTATATATTTACAATATAAATCGTTTTTTATACATATATTCTTATATAATTGCATAGATTTGAACATTTTCTATACTATTATAATGAAACAAAAGGAGTAATTGACTTTAAATATAACAATAAGCATATTAGAATAGGTTTGATTTTAAAAAAAAAGCAAAAAAAGATTAAAAAAACCTCTATGTAAAAGCCGGCCTACTAGGCCGACTAGTCGGCCTGATTAGTCGGGTGGACCGACTAGGCCTAGTCGAGTCGGCTACCCCCCCCCCCCCCCGACTCGACTAGTCGGCCCAGTCGGCTGAATTTTACAATAGTGGGAAATGCACCAATTAGATGTGAAAATGCTTTTTTGAATGGTGATCTCAAAGAAGTGCATGGGTTCGAGAAGGATGGTAAGTGTTGCAAACTAAAGAGAGCTTTGTATGGACTAAAACAATCTCCAAGAGCTTGTTTTGACCGTCTATGTGTGGTCATGATTAGGAATGGATATACCCAAGTGAATGGAGACCACACTCTGTTTATAAGGAGGAACGGTGACAAAAGGTGTATTATTTTTAGTATATGTGTATGACATGATTCTTACAGGTGATGACGAGGTGGAACTTCTCAAGATAAAGAAAACACTTGCAACTGAATCTGAATTGAAAGACTTGGGGAAGTTAAAGTACTTCCTAAGTATTTAGATGGCTCGATCTCGGGGGGATATGTGTCTAAGTCAAAGAAAATATGCTCTTGATTTGCTAAAGAACTGTGGCATGTTGGGAAGTAAACCAACTACTATCCATGTTGAGGCAAATCATAAACTTGCTAAAGAAGATGGTGAGCTCCGTGATGATGCAGAAAAGGGAAGATATCAAAGATTGATGGGAAAGTTGCTTTACCTTACCCTCACTAGACCATATATTACCTATGTGGTAAATGCGGTGAGTCAATTCATGCATGCTCCCACCACCTCTCATGCTAATGTGGTAAATAGAATTTTAAGCTACATAAAAGGATCATCAGAAAAAGGGCTTAAGGAAAAATCCCAAAGTTACAATTGAAGGATACATTGATGCTGAGTGAGATGGTTCCGTGGATAACAGTCGATCCACCTCAGGCTATGCAATATATTTGTGTGGAAATTTGGTTATTTGGAGAAGTAAAAAAGCAGAATGTGGTTTCAAGATCTTGTGTTGAAGCCGAATATCGTGCTCTTGTAAATGGTCTCACTGAAAATCTATGGCTAAAAATTCTGATAAATGATGGGCATCAAAGTGAGTATGTTGATTTAGATATTTTGGGATAACAAAGCTGCAATAAACCTGGCCAACAATTCTGTAATGCATGATAGAACGAAGCATGTGGAGATAGCTAGGCATTTCATCCGTGAGAAGATTGATGATGGATTGTTGTGCCTTTCTTACATAAAGTCTACCGATCAGGTTGTTGATCTCTTCACAAAGGAGATGCCTACTGTACAATTTGAGATGAATGTAGGTAAGTTGGGCATGGCAGACATGTATGCCCAACTTGACGAGGAGTGTTGAGTTGTTCTTTAATGTGTAAATGGATCCTGAGATGAGGGACCGTTTACATATCGTCTATATATTGTACTCATCTCCCCTCATTGAAAATTAAGAA
This sequence comes from Ottelia alismoides, assembly GCA_037367405.1. Taxonomy (NCBI): domain Eukaryota; kingdom Viridiplantae; phylum Streptophyta; class Magnoliopsida; order Alismatales; family Hydrocharitaceae; genus Ottelia; species Ottelia alismoides. Next base: position 124,468 of record JAZKJV010005394.1, on the reverse strand, counting down.
AGTGAATAGAGCCCTAATCTCTAGAGAGGAGATTAAGGATTGTGTGCCCCCGTGATTTTTCCCTCGTAAGATTTTCCACGTAAATCATCGTCTCTTCCTTCGTGATGATTATGCTTGTTTTCTACAATATGAAAATACTTTTTTCCCTCTACAACATTATTAATATACAACTAAATGCAATAAAAACTTTTCTTCATGACATCAATTGTCATTGAACAATCACTAGTCAATAAAACAGAAAACTGTTAATCCTTTACGTGAATGTCCTTTTTTTCCTTTAATGTCTTTTTTCCCTTTATTGTCAAATAATATAATATTTACAAAATGTAGACACTGAGTACTGATATATAAGCAGAAGTAATGGACGGGCCTGCTACCGTCAACCTTAAGATAGATAGATAAAGATCATTAAAAAAGTGATTGGTCACAGTTGTGAAATGAATTTTTTTAATAATCCTAAAATGAGAAGTGCAAGATAACCGGAGAATATTTACAACCTGGATCGATAAGAATATGAATTAAAAATGATTAGTTTTTTTGCTGCTAACAATCCCTTCAGGCTAGAGCATATGATTGTGCATGCTCAGATACAATTTCATCCAACCGACAATGTTAAGTTGTCCCTTGGTAGATATGTAAGAAATAAAGAATTGTCCTTGAGTAATCGCATCTCTAAGGTAGTCAACCTCTATGGTCTCATGGAAAAATAACATCATTAGTTATGAAGGTATACCTTATCGTCACAATGGCATTGGAACAGGCATGGAGGTGGTAATGCCAAAGTCACTTGACAGAAATATAAGCCAAAAGATGTAATGAGTGATATTTGCCACGACATGATATCCAGACAGCACTCAACAAGGAGACAACCAATTGTTTCTTGCTTCTCTAGGTGACAAGATCAACCCCAGCAAAAATAGATCACATGTAGCAGTACAAGCAAACCCAGGTAATCTGCATCAAAATAGCCCATGACATCAAATTCCCTAAAGACATTTGCTGGAAGATCTTAAATGTCTCAGGATCTAGCATATGCTGCCACAATATACCCTGGACGGTTACATGCACTAGCTGAGATGACCAAGGTTGAGTTCGGACAAAATGTAACTTACCCACCGCAACTCTAATGCATGACTTCATCAAATTCAGGAAATTCGAAGTCCCGATGTGCCATCCGTGGACCAAGATGAATGGTGGCTAGCTTGCACTCAAGCATCCGATTTCACAAAGGAAATTCAATACACAATCCCATTGAGATATTTTGCATACATGCATCTATACATAGAATGTCAATAGACAGAAAGTAGCTACTGATCCAAAACTTTTAGTAACAAATAAGGGCAAAAAATTGTTTTTGTATTGATCACATGTTCATTGCTCAATGTTCAGAGTGTGAATCCAAATTACTAGATGACCTTGTTGAACATGTCATGCCATTTTGGCTTTTCTTCACCGGTATAACCACTTTCATCTTTTAAACCTTGCAAAAACTGGAGACAATTGTTGCATATGGACCTAATGCAAGTCGCCATTGTGGAGAGAATAGAATCGCATGCATTCATAGAGCCGTTGAACTCTCTTATACAAGAGAGAAGCCCTGGGTAAATTACATAAGAGATACAAAGAAGAAATAGAAATAAGAAATAAACACAAAGAGATACAAATATCTCAATACTCCCCCTCAAGCCGGAGTATATATATCTATCATGCTCAGAATGGAATAGCATCTCTAAAAAAACCTCTAGCAAGTGCTTTGGTGAATATGTTTACAGTCCGATCTCCAGTAGTGGCATGGGAGGTGGATATAAGTCCCTTACGGATCATGTCTCCAGTATAGTGGCAATCCACCTCTATATGAATGGTCCGTTCATGAAATGCAGGATTATTGGCAATAAATTGAGCTGCTTGATTGTCGCATAGAAGCTACATGGGAAGAGGTACCTCAACTGCAAGATCAGTCAAGACCGATCTAACCCAAATCATCTATGTGCTCTTTTGAGCCATGGCTCTGTACTAAGACTTTGCACTGGATCTAATAACCAATGTCTGCTTCTTGCTCTTCCATGACACGAGTGAACTCCCAACAAAAATTGCAAAGCCAGATGTAGACTTCCTCTCTTTAAGGCATCCTGCATAATCTGCATCAGCACAAGCTGTCACCTCAAAAGATGCACTTTTCTGAATATAAGGCCAGTACCTGCCACCTGGTGAAGTCTTCAAATATTCTAGAAATATATGGACAGCATTCATATGTGCCTACCTGAGTTGCTCCGTGAATTAGCCCACCTTCCTCACAACAAATGATATGTCTGGCCTGGTGATAGTAACATAAAAGAGCTTCCCAACAAGCTCCATGTATCTCCTCTTATCTACCTCCTCAATGTCATCATCATATAATCGCATGCTCGGATCCATAGGGGTAGTAGCAGACTTGCACCTTGTCATACCTGTCTCTGGTAGAAGACCAGTCACAAACATCTCGGGGTCATCACAAGATCACGCTGGTTCCTGGTGAACTCCAATCCGAGGAAGTTAACGTAGACTACTAAGATCTTTAGTCACAAACTGCTGACCAAGGAACTCCTTAGCAGCCTGGATATCTTACTCATCATCACCTGTGACAATTATATCATCAACATAAATCAGAATGGCAATTGAACCTCTTTGTGACCTCTGAACAAAAATGAATGATCTGTAATGGACCGTACAAAGCCCCGATGCTCTATCAACTTTGAGAGCTTATGGTACCAAGCTCTCAGACTCTGTTGCAGGCCATAAATCGCCTTGTGGAGCTTGCACACCTTCTGAGACTCCCCCTCAGCAGCAAAACCTAGTGGTTGTTGCATGTATACCTCCTCATGTAGATCTATATATAGAAAAGCATTCTTCACATCAAGTTGGTAAAACAGCCAGTCCTGAGTCACAGCAAGGATTGAATATAACGAGAGACATTAGAATATAGAAAAACCTGCCAGAATGCCCAAAAGGGCAGACCAGGAACTCTGATTACCTGTTATATTAAATGGCAGGATCATCTTCTTAGCCTTCCAATTATTTGGAATTTTTGTTAGATTTTTTAGAAATATATATAATCAAGCAGAAATCGATAATTTTGAGCTACGATGCCCATCCAACTAGATCTTAGAAGAATGCGCAAGGTCGAATGTCTAGCCACTGGTGATAAGGCATCCTGGTAGTCCACCCTATACATCTCGGTGAACCCTCATGCTACGAGCCTCGCCTTGTAGCGATCCACACTGCCATCTACCTGTTAATTCTCCATAAAGATCCATTTGCACCTCACAACAGGCGCACATGGAGGAGTAGAAACAATGCTCCATGTACCATGAGACTGTAAAGCTGCCATCTCCTCCTCCATGACAAGTTGCCAGCTACTATCTTGTACTGCCTCCCGGTAGGTTTGTGAGATAGTGACATCAGAGAATCCCACTAAAAATCTCGTGTACTCCTCTAAAAGATGATCCAAGGAAACATGAGCAGCTAGAGGATAAGAGGCACAAGTATAGTGTGGCTTCCGTAAGGCAATAAGCACATCAAGATCATCGGCCTCTATGTTCTCTAAATAAGGTATCAGCTCCTCCTGAATAATGTCCTTTGGTACAAGCATATCACCAGTGCCAATAGTAGAAACAATGTGTTCAGTACAAACCTGAGGCGTGCTGGATGATGGGGAAGGCGCATGAGCAGAGGGTAGAGTAGAGGATCTGCGAATGTAAAAACATGGTAGAAATTGTTTCAAGGTAAACAGTGGTGGTGATGGTGTGGCTAAAGATGGTGTCGCTCCGCGATAGGGTTTCGGCCGCTAGGGGCTAGAGATGGTCACGGTCGGTCACCGCTGGCGGTGGGGGCCTCAGGGGTACTGCGAGAGCCGTTAGGCGAGGCCGATGGAGACACAAATGACACTGGGCGGGAGCGACTGGTGATGTCGGCTAGGTTTCTCCCTGCAGGCGGTGATGCCTCCATGATGAGGCTCCACCTCTCGGGGGTCCGTAGACCTGCGAGTGGCCATCCGATTGTGCGACAGGGATCATCGGGGCTCCCCCTTCCGGTGGCCCATGGGAAGGTGACGGGGGGGCTCCCCTCTCGAGGGCCCTTGTTGTTTCGACGTTCGCAGCGATGGGTTGCCGCTCGGGAGATCTGGTTGATGTCTGGGAACCGATTGGAGAGCCAGACGATGCAAATCTAGGGTTTCTGGAAGGACCTGGAGACATGACTGGGCTGAGAGGTTGGGTTGGCAGTCGAGGAGAGGTGGGCATGACCATAGAGGGGTTCAGTTGCGGGTGACACCATCGAGGTAGGTGTCGGAGGGGCAGTGTGGTATGGCAGGTCGGTTGCCGACATGGAGGTGAGAGAAGGGCTCGAAAGCTGGGCGGAAGTGGTGTGTGGGGAGTCATCGGCGGACGACATTAATCGCCCGACCTTGGATGCGGGGGGGCAGTGTCTGGTGGTGGGGGTGAGAGGGTGGTGATGGATGAGGGAGGCTAGAGATTGGTCTCGCCAAGGAGGAGGGTGGCAGCCAGTCCGCGAGGTGCGGAGATTGGAGGCCTTTCGTAGTGGGGACGATCGCATCGGGAGACTTTCTGCTACAAGGGGGATCCCGGCGGCGCTTCAAGTGAGGGGATTCGGATCATTTGGTGGTGATGTGTAGGGACACGGTGAATTGCTTGTCTTGCGAGGGTATCGAGCATCGCAGGAGGAGTTTCCCTCGCGCGTGGATTCACCTGGCATGAGTGAGGGTGGGGGTGGTGGCCTGTCGTTGGGGAATGCCCGCCGTGATGGGGTGGCTTTTCGGTTCCCTAATCGGGTTGTGGATCTGTTAGATGGCATCCTGGTGGGTGTCGTATTATGACACGACTGAATGCTTACAGAAGGCTATGGTAGACATTGGTGGACGAGTGGGTTCGACGTTTGAAGGTGATGTTATTCGACTATAGGGGCACTATGTGTGCTCGAGGGCTATCAACTGCTGAGGTGAGAAGCCTACTGCAGAGGGAGCCAAACGATTTAGTGGGGTGGAGACGCTCATCGCTCTGAGATGGGTCCTCGCACGGGTGGTTCTACAAGAGATTGGTGATGAAGGGTGTGCCCTTGCGGGCGCGGGATAGAAGTCTGATAGAGGTGATGCTAGGAGGTTTCGGGACTGTGATCTCCATCCAGAGCTCGGATCTCTGCAAGGGGGAGGACGTAGATTTCAGAGTGGAGTTTGCGACGAGGATGGCAGTTTTGCCATCAGAGCTTCTGTTGAGGATTGGTCGTGCCTCCTTCAGGGTGGAGGTGGAGTGTCTGTCTGGGGGGTCCCAATCTGGACCCGACGGAGCCAAGCATCGCCGCGGGGGAGGGTACGCCAAGGGGCGAGCAGGAGATAGACATCGACCCTGTGGTGAGCCTCTCTCGGAGGCAGTGAAGGGTTCGACGTACATGTCGAGGACGGTGAGCCTGGACTCTGGCTCTCGCCTTGGCGTTTCTGTGGCTCTGGAGCAGTCAACGCAGCTAGGGATCGGTTGAGTGGTGCTTCCCTCGGTGCTTGAGGGTCGTTCAGATCCGGGGTGCTCGGCTATGGTGGGTCAGGGCACGGGTTGCTCCAGGATGGCGTTGGTGGATGGTCGGTTGGGGGAGACGACGTGTGATGTCCGAGGGGTGGTTTGTGGCTAAAGGGGAATGGAATCCTAGTTGGACTCTATGGTTGGAGCTTCCTCGAGAGACGACAGGGGACCATATATGTGCCCATCGCCTATATGAAGATCTGAGAGGAGGTACTTATGGCTTTCCTCCAGAAGGCCCGAAGGAGATGGAGGTTGGCGATGTGCAATGCTCAGAACTAGACTGTGATGTCGCGAGCATCTCTCTCGGGGGACGACCCGGATGGAAGCTTGGGAGAGTTGACAGGCGTAGAGGCCGTTGCAGCAGAGGTTGAGCCCTCGGTCGGTAGTAGTGGAGGCAGCGGGGCATGGATGCGAGCCATTCTCTCCTGAACTGTCTGGGGGTGGTGCTGCCGTAGAGATTTGTTCTAGTGGATTTATGAAGATCATCTCTTGGAATGTTAGGGGTGCGGGGAGGGCGAAGAAAAGAATGGTGATCTAAGACTTGTGTGCGGAGATGGGGGCAGGCATCCTGCTGATGCAAGAAACAAAGATCTTTGTGGGGTTTGATGAGATCTGTGGATCGATGGGTGGCTCTTGCCTAAGCGAGTGAAGGCCGTTGGATGCTTCGGGGGCCTCGAGTGGCCTGGCAGTGGGCTGGAGCAGGGACATCTACGATCTCAGGGGGGATGTGAGCAGGGGGAGACACTCTATCTCGATGCTCTTGCAGCGGAAGGCAAACGGGATTCCGTTGTTAGTGACTAATGTGCATGGGCTACAGGCTGACCAGGAGATATTTGGGATGACTGATGACATGTGAATGCTCCGGGAGAGGTACCCGGATGAAGTCTGGATTATTGGGGGAGAATTCAATGTGATGCTGCGGATAGAGGATATACCTCGTCTGTGGGGAGGAGCAGATGCAGGGTCGATGGAATTGATCCGATTCATAAATGAGTCATACTTAAAGATTTGTGATGATGTTGGGTGCTGCAATACTTGGAGGAACACGAGGTCCAAATCACGAATCGATCGTTTCTTAGGGTCTGTTTGGTTACTGGGTTGGGCTGGGTTGGGGTATCCTCCTGTGAATAGTAGTTGTTTTGAGGGTTGGGAGGGTTGGAATGATAATTGTGATGTGACATTGATTATATGTTATATTAACTTTTTTAATGATTATAATATGTTTTATGTTAATAATTTTATTTGAACATGGTTAAAAAATATTACACCAAAGAAATTATAGGATCAACAAACTCAATACAAGTAATCCTAACACAGGATTGTTGGGTTGGAGATAAGGGTATGCCAGGGTACCCTGATGTACCCAGGCAACCAAACAGGTCGTTAGTGTCCCAGGAGGTTGCGGGCATGTTCCCCTTGGTGGACACATGAGCTCTTCGCCAGGTTCACTCTGATCACACACCGACCATCTAGTCCTTTAGGGAGGACATCAAGCCGAGGTCTCTCTTCATATTTGAGCGGCCTTGGTTGCTGGAGGAGGGATTCCATGACACGGTGATGGAATTCTGGCGGAACGCGCGGCTGGAACAGTTGGCCTCGGCTGTTTTGACCCCTAAACTAGGGATGTTGGGGAAGCGGTTGATTGAGTTCAAGAGGTACAACCGCGAGCAAAGGTAGAGCGTAAGGGCAGCAGCCCAAGAGGTCATCGCTCGCATTAGTGCGGTGGAAGACACAAGGGAGTTGTTGGACCACGAGGTTGAGGAGAGGTGTGCATGTTTGAATTAGGTGCGGCTGGAGGATATTAAGAAGGAGGTCGAATGGAGGCAGAGATCGAGGCAGAATTGGCTAAGGGAGAGAGATAACAATACGCGCTCAAGGTTGCAGAAAGCGGTAGTCGGTACTCGGTCGGCGGGGTCACTGACTAAGGATTAATCGGCAGTCGGGAGAGTAATCGGATTTAGTCGGCCATTAGTCGGTTTTGATTTTTTTAATTATTTTAAATATATAAATCGATTTTTAATACATACACTCTCATATATATACACAAATTTAGCAATTTTAATACATACAAACACAAACCTAACCAAATTCACAAGTTACTAATCAACAAACTCACATGTTACTAATCATTGTAATTAGGAATCACGAAGCTAATTAACAAATCACAAAAGATAAATAAAAAGATTTAATAATTATATAACCTTATAGTTATTGACATAATTTGATAATGTAAAAGAATTCATATACATATCTGTTGTAGTCGAGGATGCTAAATGTTTGTTAGAACGTTGTTAGTTTACACTGTACTTTCATGTGTCCACAAGGATGGTAAGGCAAAAGGAGGTATATTTTGTATTATTTTAACTATAAAACCACTTCATATATATTTGAATTTATAGTAATAATGACTAAGTAATAACAACACAAACAATTCAAAGTATATAAAAAAGTATACAAAAACAGTATACAAACAGTTTAAAACTTCTATGCAAAAGTCGGCCGACTAGTCGGCCGACTAGGCCGATTACTCGGGCGACTAATCGGGTCGACCCGACTATAGGCCGATTTGGCCTAATCGAGTCGGATACCCCCCCGACTCGACTAGTCGGGCCGACTAGTCGGCCTAGTCGGCCGACTTTTACAACAGTGTACGCGCTTTTTCCACTCCATGGCCAGTACCAGAAGGCGTCAAAACACTATTAGGAGCATTAAGGTGGGGGTGTAGGCAACAAATGAGGCGAAGATTGGTCGGTAGCTCATGGGGCATTTCGTCGCTTTCTCCATAAGGTTGCGATGGGCGGGATGGGGGTGGTATAGGAGGGCATTGGATTGTATTTCTACCCAGGATGTTGAGGATCTGATGGTGCGCATCTCGGAGGATGAAGCTAGGTAGGTGCTTTGGCAGCTAAATGTGGGTGGGGCCCTGGGGCCAGATGGTTTCTCTGTGTGTTTCTTCAGGGAGTTATGGGATTGTGTGAAGGAGGAGGAGGTGGCGGTCCTAAGGGAGTTCGAGGGGGATAAATGGGGATTTGAGCGTTTCAACAAGGCGTTGTTGTTCCTTCTGCCCAAATGGGAAGGGGCCGTTCGTATGGAGGAATTTAGACCTATAGCTCTATCCAATGCGATCTACCTTCTTGTGGCCAAGGTCCTGGCGAACCGCTTGCGGAAAGTCCTGCGGGCATCATCTCTCCTGAGCAGACGACCTTTGTGCCCGATAGGCATATGGCAGATTCTTAGGTGTCGGCTTCGGATTTGGTGCTAGATTGAAAGAGGGAGAAGCAGAAGGGGGTCTTGAGGAAGGTGGATTTGTCGAAAGCCTATGACTGTGAGGATTGGCGCTTCCTTCGGCGGTCACTGCAGAAGAGAGGTTTTCTTAAGAAATGGATTGCTTGGATGAAAAGATGCATCACAACGGCGTCGTGTGCGGTTCTTGTCAATGGCAAGCATGAGGGGGGATTTTTCCAGCCTCAGCGGGGGGGGTCGTCAGGGGTGCCCACTGGCACCGCTCCTATTTGTGATTTTGGCGGATGCGCTGGTTGCCATGATGAGGTTAGGAATGGAGAAGGGCTTTTGTGCAGGTTACAGGAAGGACGGTGCCTCCATCCCCATCCTGTAGTACGCAGATGACACGATCATGTTCATTGATGGGTACCTGGAGCACAGAGGAATGCTTCACGGATATGGACTTTTTTTAGGAGATATATGGGCTAAGAGTGAACAGAGACAAGTCTAGGGTAATCCCTTTTGGCATGACGTAGGAGGAGGCTCAAGACCCCTGCTAGATTTTGAGATGTTCAGGGGGATCTCTACCGACCACGTACTTGGGGCTCCCTTTAGTTGTTAGGCGTATACGGATGGAGGATTGGAGGGTGGTGATTGACAGAGTAGAGAATAAGATGGCGGGTTGGTAGTCGAGAACTCTTTCTAAGGGGGAAAGCTGATCCTTATGAAGCACGCCACCTCTACTGTGTCAATTTTCTACATGTCGACAAGACTAACGTTGGTGGGAGTGAGGCAAAGGCTGGAAGGGATAATGAAGCATTTCTTCTAGTCAAACGGACCGCGGGAAGGTGGGGGAATGCACTTGGTAAGCTGGAGCCTGGAGGTAGTGACGACAATGAAGGAGGGAGGCCTTGCCGTCTGTAATTTGGAGCCAATGAATAAGGTGTTGTTGGCGAAGTGGATGCTCAGGATATGGGGGAAGTCGGATGATCTACTCTGCAGGGTGATGCAAAGCATATATGGGGCCGGTGGTTCGTGGAGAACAGAGGCGTGCAGGCGGTAGCTGTCTCTTTGGAGGAGGATGGCTGGTGTCATGACGGAGCTGGCTACTCTCGTGAGACCGGTGTTGGGTGATGGGAAATGATTTCGCTTCTGGGAGGATGATTGGCAGGGGTTGGATCCTATCTATGAGAGGTATCCGCGTCTGTCCGCCATTGCGGGGGCTAGATATGCAACAGTGCGGAAGGTCTGGTCGACGGGAGCTTGGTGCCCGACCTTCACTTCCGCTCTGTCAGACCAGAGATGTAATGAGGTCGTCGCCCTTTTGGCAGAGTTGGCGAATGTGGATGGCCCTGACGGGGCAGAGACCATTTTGCTTGGAAGGAAGGGGCTTTCACGGTGAAGAAGGCGTATCGTTGCTTTGCTAGAGCGTGTGTGGTTGTTTAGGAGGAGAATGCTCGGGATTACAGGACTATTTGGCCTAGCAGGGTTCCAATGAGGATAAAGTTGTTCATGTAGCTGGTCAGACACGGCTGGCTACTTTCAAAGGCATGCAGGGCAAGGCTTCTGGGTTCCGAGGAGACGATGTGCGATAGGCGGGCCTAGAACAAGAGAATTCAGATCATCTTTTCTTTGGTTGCATTGTGTCGGATGTTGTATCTGTATGGGAGTAGACGACGATGCATTGGCTTCATTTCACGGACAGTTCGTCATTCTGGAGATCAGTTAGGGTGGCTTGTGGTAGCTCGCATGAGGATGCAGCGAGTCCCTTTGCCCTGTTGTGGGCTATTTGGTGTGTCAGAAATGAGAATATATTTTGTGTGCATCCTTAGGTGTTGGGTCATTACAAGGCGTTAGAGTTGTTATGGAGTGGCTTGTAGTGTTGGGGGTGTGGCGAGGGCTGGTTGGTATATCCATGTAATATATCCTTAGTTTAGTAACATTAAGGTGGGTTCCAAGCTTAGGATTGTACCCTTGTTCTCCTCAAAAAAATGTGACATCAGCATTCACATAATACTTTCTCCGGACATGATCAAAACATCTATACCCTTTTTAGGTACGAGAATAGCCAATAAACACACATTTGACAGCTCTTAGAGAGAGCTTGTCACGACCAGGAGTAAAATTGTGGACAAAGGCCACAGACCCAAAGACCTCGGAAGTAAGAGAGAATAGATCCTTCTTGGGAAACGCAATCGAGAAAGGAACCTTTTCTCCAAGAACCGTGGAAGGCATGTGGTTCACTAAGTATTATGCAATGAGAACCAGATCACCCCAGAATGAATGAGGAGCTCGACTCTGAATCAAAAGAGTCCTCAAGGCATCAAGAAGATGGTGGTGTTTACATTCAGCAATACTATTCTGTTGCGATGTGTACGCAGAAGAAGTCTGGTGAACAATACCAAGAGACCTGAAGAAATCAGACAGTTGTAAAGTGGAAAACTCCAAGGCATGTCAGAACGAATAAACTTCACATAAGCAGAAAAATATTTTTTATTTCAATAAGAAATGATTTAATGATAGGACCGGCTTCAGACATTCTTTAACAAGAAAATCCAAGGAAGTCTGGAGAAATAATCTACAGCGACTAGATAGAACCGATATCCCTGATGATCAGGAACACGACTAGGACCCTAAATATCGAAATGAAATAACTCAAATGACTAACTACTGTGGCGACTCGGAAATGAGGAACGATCATGCTTCCCAACCTGGCATGCCTCACACTCTAAGGTGCTACGAATAAAGATCTAAGGGACAACATGACATAGTTTCTGCAGAGGAAGATGTCCAAAGTGAAGGTGCCACATGAGCGGAGAGACTGATCCGGTAGGAATAGTCGCAGCACCAGCAAAAGGAGGCTAGACCAGTCTGTAAAGCCCTCGCTGCTCATGACCACATCCAATCATTATGCCCGTAAGTATGTCCTGAAACACAAGAGATAGGTCAAATATGGCATGACAATGAAATTTTTTTGTAATCTGGCTAGGCTAATAGACAAAAGATTCATTTGAAATGTTGGTGCATGTAGGACATTCTGCAGGCGCATCGAGGGGTCTAAGACAATCTCCCCCTGACCAATAATTGGTAAATGAACCCCATTTTCAATCACCACTAATCTACCAGGAGGGATATATCTATATGAGCTAAACTATGCCCGATCTCCTCACATATGATGAGACGTTTCGGAGTCCATGATCCAGTCAATCAAATCTGAGCTACTACAACGGGTAAGTGCATAAGCTATACCTGAAGAACTCGTAGAGGATCTGGCAGTGACTGCAACATCTGAAGATCATGCAACAGGTGTAGTTATTGTAATCATTATCTCTCTCAATTGAGCAACAATATCGTCGAGCCTCGCATCATGAGAGGGAGCCAGACTAGTCTCAGTCTGCTCAACTACACGGGCAGACGCAGGTTACCCATGCTTCTGATAGCATGTCTCCTCAGAATAACCTGGATGATGGCAGTATGTGCAAGGGTCATGCTGACGTCCTCCACCTCGACCACAAGGTCCTCGCCCACAAAACTGTGAAGTCCACTCCCCCCTCCCTGCCGCGAGAAGCAACCATCGTAGAGGGGGTTGGAGCCATGGTAGTAGATGGACCAGTGATTATGCACAACCTCTTGTATACTTCCTCCATCGATGGTATCGTCTCTCCAGTAAGCGATTGAGTACGTATTGCATCATACTCAGAATCAAGAGATGACAGAAAGAACCATGTCTTAGTGGCATTTCGGTATGCCTGATGTTGCTTGGTGTTGGTAGTAATAGGCATAAAGTCATGGAGTCGCTCGAACATGCCTCGAAAATGCGAGAAGTGTGCATGAAATGGTCGACCTTCTGCTTGGTCGAGAATATGTCATACTGCAACTGGATGATCTTGCTCTCATTCTTCGCTTGACCATATGTGGCGGCGAGGATATCCCACATGGCCTTGGCTATGGGATGATTCACAATATAATTTGCAATCCTCTGTGGTGAACATCCAGGAGAGCCAAATACGAGCATATGTATTGTCTTCCTTCCATGAAGCATGTTCCCCAGTCTTATCCGATGGCTCTGGCTTTGTCAAAATATGTTCTCTGTTGCTACACCGCATGAGGGTGAGAAACTGCATGGACCATAACTCGTAATTGATCCCATTCATCTTCACGATGGGGGTCGGGCCCTTGAAGACATCAGTAGAAAAAATACTTCACCCTTGCTTTCTGACATGATGAAAAATAGAGACCATGAAGGAACTCGACTGGGGGTAGATCGTTAAAGATGATATCTACACGATCATATAGAGGATCGAGCATACGTGTAGACTAATACGTCCATCCTCATCAATCCTCGGTGCTTGCTAGGGCTGGAGAACACTATTTATAAGTCTGAAATCGTGTTTTCCGATCAAAATCAGACCAAATCAGATCCAAAAATTCCCTAGAAAGGCCGGGAAATGCCTTGGAATCGTGGATGAAATGCGCGACGGCGTTGGAAGCAGCAGCGGAGGGCCGCAGCAGCGCTGGCAACGCCCCTCGGAGGGAGGATGGGGGGCTGGCGGCGGCACTGGCTGAGCCTTTGGGGGCGGCGGCACTGGTTGCCCCCCTTGGGGGCCAACAACGGTGCCGAGAAAAGAGAGAGAGAGAGAGAGAGGGTTGGTGGTGGGGTACGGATTAGGTCAGGCTCCAATCTAGGACCGTCGCTCTGATACCATGTTGAGAGAATAGAATCACATGCATTCATAGAGCCCTAGGGCACTCTTATATAGGAAAGAAGCCCTTGATAAATTACATAAGAGGTACAAAGAAGAAATGAAAATAAGAAACAAACACTAAAAGATATAAATATCTCAACAACCATAGAGAAAAGCATGCTCGATATCAAGCTCTATCACTTTCAACCAGAATTTACAACAAGAAAGGTTAACTTCAAATAGACTTAAGATAAACAATATGAGAGAATGGTTCAAAGTGGCCAATGCCATAGGTCTGTATATATTTATTTGGGTTTCTATCAGTTGTAGCCCTCTGAGATATTGCAATTTCAATTATGCCCCTCCCTTTTTAGGAATATCAGTTGTGCCCCCAAAGTTCGTGTTTTTCTATCATGTATGCCCCTCGGGTTAGTTGTCGTTCATTCCCAATGCAAACGGACGTTAACTTTGGGACATAACAGGAATTAAATTAAAAATAAAGGCTGAAAAGGTCATTTTATCATCCTTTCTTCCTCCTTCCCCATCCTCTTCCTCTTCTTCCCCTTCTCTTCCTCCTCCCCAGCCTCCTGCTCCTGTACCGTCTCCTCCCTCGTCCCCAAGTGCACCCTCTGCACCAAGCTTCTTCCCCCGCCATCGCGTCGCCCATGCGCCTCCCCTGCCCGAGCGCCTCCCCCTGCCCCAAACTCCACCCCCCCTCCCCCAGGTCGGCCCCCCTGCCCCGACCTTCTCCCCCTGCAACTACCATCCCCGCGCCTCCCCCTCTCTTGTGCCTCCCATTGCCCCCGTCGGCCCCTTGCGCCTCCCCCTGCCCGTGCCGCCCCAGCGCCTACCCCTGCCCCCCCCCCACCCCCCCGCCTCCTCCCCCACGCCTCACCCTGCCCCCATCACCCTCGTACCTCTCTCCCCCTGCCCTTCCTCCTCCCCCACGCCCAGGTCGTCCCCCTGCCCCCGCGCCTCCCCCTTCCCCCACCTCTTCCGCCCTCCTCCGCTCCTCCTCCCCATCTCGCCCCTCCTTTCCTCCACGGACCACCACCTCCTCCCAATCCATCTCCTCTGCCCAATCCATCGAGCTCTTCCCCTCTGCTGTAGTTGTAAAGAACCTGGAGAGAAAGGGCTGAAACTGGAGGGCTTAAATTATTTGTTAAGTTAAGATTAAATTTTTACTAATGATTCATGAAAATTCATCGAAAAATTCAATAAAATTCGTGGTTTGATCCGTAATGAGTGATATATCCGTGAAAATGCAAAAATTTTAGAAATTCGATGGATCCATGAAGGTGTAACTAAGAGAGAAATTATGAAGAGAAAGGAAGAAGATGAATAAGAAGTATGGACAATTATACCCCTCTTAACTGCACCATGGTTTGTAAAAACCATGGTTAAGTCAACTCATTAACGGTTAAACTAACGGAGGGGCACAAGTGATAGAACGGCAAGAAGTCGGGGGCACAACTGATATTCCCAAAAAGGGAGGGGCATAACTGATATTGGAATATCTCAGAGGGGCACAACTGATAAAAACCCTGTTTATTTTTCACTAAGAAAGATTTTTAACCATTAAGGGAACCGTCCGGAGATACCTAAGAGTAAACACCAGCGACCTACACCCCACAAGGGCCACAATTATATCCCTAAGACAAGTCAACTAATTTGTAAGTTCATCGAGATTGTAGTGCTGGCATATCCTCCTCCATTGCACACTTTTAAGAAGGATCATAATACAATGCCACTAAGTGAGTCATAGGAAACTGACAGAGATCTAGAAAGTGAGAAGCATATTGAGAAAACAGATAACTGGTCTAAATATATAACGATCAAGCAGATATTCAATGCAAGGAGCTCCGTGAACTGCAATAGGAACATCCAGAGAAGAGCAAGAAGGAATAGACAGGGATTCCATCTAATACAACTGAATGAGCGAGAGGAACAATTGTCTCCAGTAAAGGTTCCTCATCCTGAAAAGTATGGAGATTTGGACTGATTGATACAAGTGTATTGAAGGTGGAGGTGGTCGTGATTGTGAATGTGGCATGGATGGGGGCTTAGAAGAGGGACAAAGGGTCAGATTCCATGGATGAGAGATTGAGTCTGACTTTATCTTGAACCTTCTTTCAGAGAAAGAAAGTGCAGATCATTTATGACTTATTCAACTTGTTTATAACACCAAAAACTATTTTGAACCAACTTGTCATTCTGGAAATGGACATAGAAATATAGACTATTAGTGATACAAGAAATTGAACCCTACTAGCACATAGAATAGAGAACGGAGTATGTCCCTTGAGCACTGAAAAAAAAATACTTTGTTAACAAGGCAGATGTCCTTGAGCACTGAAAAAATTACTTTCTTAACAAGGCAGATGTTAGAACGTATAAGACAAGTACATGGAAAAAACATACATGTAAAAATAACAGTGCAGGTGATGTTAACTGCCACAACTTCCTCTCAGTTGTGCCACTTCATTGGAAGCTCTTCATAGGTAATACAAGTAGTTTATATAAACAACAACAAAGCCTTCTCCCACATTAAGTGGAGTCGACTATGTGAATTCTTTGCCTTCATTCAGATCTATTTTGGATCATTCTCCGACTTAGATCCAAATAATTAAGATCCCTTCAGATAGTCTCCTTCCAACACTTCTTAGGCATTCCTCGCCGTCTCTTGGCCAGCCCACCATTCCAAATCTCACATCTTCTAACTAGTGCATCAACAGACCTCCTTTGCAAATGATCAAATCACCTTAAGTGGTTCTCTTCCATCGTATCCTCAATCAGAGTTACACCAACTTTCCTTTTGTTGCATCGTTCCAAATCCGATCTTTTCGTATATAACTACACAACCACTGTATCATTTCTCTCAGTTGGTGCACTTCTCTTTTTAAAGCAGCATGCAGTTGGTTTTTTTTCGAACGGAAAAAGGGCACCGTATAGATGCATGCCCAAAAAACTTCGCCATTAATGTGGTTGGTTTTTAGCGTATCATTGCCGGTCCCAAGCTCAGTAAAAGAAGAGGGTTGCTCTAGGTTCGGACAGCCAGCGTAAAACAGTTGGATCTTCCAAACAGGTGGTTTATATATTAACCCAAAAACTGGAGAAAGTAGATTATTCCTATCAACAAAACCATTATCCCAATGATTTTTTAAACAAAGACTAAAAAGTGAATTCCTATCTCTAGGAAGTAATTTTTGACAAGCATGTCTTGTAGCCAGTTCTTTTAACATATGAACCAATCAAAACGTGTGCATCATCAACTAAAACAATAAAGCAATTTTCTAAAAAAAATAAAACAATAAAACAATGAATTCCCTTGTCACTTTCAACATGTCAAACTACTCGTAAGTTTTTTTCAAGTCAAAAAAGCGAGAAAACGCAAAGGTGTATGTCCCAAGTGGATTAATTAAAAGGGGGAAACACGTAAAGTTGTACTCATAAGTTAACATGAAAAATGCAAGGAAATAGGTTTCCTTCTATTAATAAAGAATGAAAAGTCAATTTAAGATGCCTGCCAAGGTGGCATGCCTCATAATTAAAAACTCGGGGAAATACATGTGGGAAAATTGTCGTCACAAGATTTCTTTTAAGGCCAAATAGAGGGAAACACGCAAAGGCATCCACCCCAAAAATTATATCAAAGGATAGAGAAAAGCACTACAAAAGTCAAAACTAGAGGATCATCATCGCATAATGATAATAATAGGGTATCCCAATTGATGAATGTAAGTGGATTAATTGACCAAAAGTTAGATATTGTGGCAGTTATGACAATTACAAGGAATACCATAACACTTGAGCCACCAATCAGTGCTCCTAAAGAACAAATAAGGAGGTGAGATTCAGGACTTACGTAATGTGGCTAATTCAAAGTAAATTCAAGACGAGCTTGTGAGCATGTAGCACGCAAAGCATAAAATGCCGACGACATGTCAGCAATATTTCGTATCGCCAAGTCAGCAATATCAATAAGGGGTTGTATCTTTTTCCACGGTATTGGCGACACGCTGCCACTATATCCTCAATATTACTGAAATGTCAGCGACAAAAAGTTGAAAACTCCTTTACTTTATAATATATCGTGCTCGATATGGGCGATATTAGTCATATGGTTGCCCTATTTCGCAGAGTGGGCATTTGCGAAGGCCATCAATATGGTGATATCGATATCGGTTGCTTGATGAACACTTGATATATGAGGTCATAACTACCATCTATCCTCGGATTGGCTTCTTCATGATTAAGCTTTTTATTTTGTGTCCTATGTAGTACTGCATATCAGCATGTGGGGTGATTATGATGTTGATGCTATACAAAACAGGCGCTTAGATCTATATTTTAGCATATAAGTGTGTCTTTCTATCTTTTTTATTGATTAAAAAACATAGAAAACCTTGATTTTTTGAAAAAAAGAACCATGTTTACAGCTATTTCCACAATTTTTGGCAATTCTGTCGATGATGCTGATCCTCGAGGTTGCAAAACGACGCTAAAATGATATTTAAGGCCCCAATAGCACATCATTAATAAACAGAGAAGCTAACAATGAGATTGTGACACTACTAATGATAGGAGGTGGTTAGTTTTCTACAGTCATTGAAGGAAGTAGCAAATTCAGATTTAAATTGGGAAACAGTGCAACATGGAAGGAAGCAACAGAATTCACAATCCAAAAGAAAATGCTTGACGGCCTGTTCTAGAATGATTTCAAGTAACAAACACTCCAGTCGATGTGGTAAAAGCGGGGCAGGCCTCTTCATGTTAATGAAGTATGACAAATTCATCTCAAGAGATGGCAATGAGAGTTGTGTGTATACAAGTAGGTCAACACATTAACTCGTGGGGAAAAAGTCAAGGTGTTTATCTTCAAACATGGTAGTAATGATTCATACCAATAGGATTCTAGGCTCAGGTAAAGAGAGGGTTGGGTTAGAGAACTTGGATTCCTCATTGTGCCCACATGAGCACTCAAAGGTCCAGTTAAGTAGTCAATCGTAAAGTGGATAAAGACGGGGAGACCCATGACGAGAGAGGAGCCTCTACTTAGTGAGCTGGAGATGGTAAAGGCTTCACGAAGATCATCATGCTAAAGTTTTAGAGGGAAAGGAGTTGTGGTAGGCCCGTAGGCAAAGTGGTATGATGGTCAGAATAGTGTCAAGGAAAGGGAGAGTAGGGACATTGAGGTTTCAAGTAGAGGAGCGACAAGGCAAAGGTGTGTTAGGTGAAGGGGCACTAGCATGGTTGATCGTCAGGGTCGAGAGAAATGGAGCATAAGTGACCTAATATGTTTCCCCCATTTTTCTATGTTACGAAAGAGAACTTTAAGGTTTTTGTGTTGTAATACTATGTAATGAAAGGAATTTATTAATTTCCTACATCATTGTAAAATTCGGTCGACTAGTTCGATTAGTCGGATCAGTGGGATGACAAATTGACTATTTACTGCTCGATCAATATCCAGTTAGCCGACTAATCAGCATGATTAGTCTGCCAACTAGGCAGGCTAGTCAATCGATTTTTACATTGACAGACTTTACTTTTATTCTTTTTTACTTTTTTAAAAGCAAACTCAATCTAATCTATGATGTTTAATATTTGATTTCAATTCAATTATTTTCTTTATTTCATTATGTTCATATACAAATCTTTTCAAATATATAAAATGGTTGGTCTATTTAAACTAATAAAAAATACAAAACTGACTAAAATTTGACTAAATCAGATTAGTCCTTGACTATATATTAATCCTTAGTCAGTGACCCAACCGACCGAATACCGACTTTTGCAACCTAAGTTCTTGTGATGAAAACCTTGGAAACATTTTATGAAGAGTACTACTGATAAAAAAAATGCGGAAGCGAATTGGTAATCAGAAATCAAACAAACATAAACATCTTGAGATTTTACGTGGAATCCTACCCCTTAAGGAACGGGATGAAACCAAGGAATAATGCCTCAAAGGGTAGGATCTTCTATTTACCTAACTATTACATACTCCAATACTCCCCCTCAAGCTGGAGCTGAGAAAGTTGCAACTTGCAACAAAAGAAAACATGCACATCTCCATATGATACATCTGAAAGAGATGAGGATAGATACCCAACCGAAGTAGTCATTGTTGGTGAAAGACCTCGTACGAGGACAGGTATGCGACGATCAGGTCGTGCCTATAGAAGAGTCACTACAACAACCAGGTCATGCATAGAGTAACTTCATTGTAGAAAAAGTACAGTATGGAACAGAAGTTGGGGAAAGACATCCAACGAAGTAATTGATGCTCGGTGAAGACAGTTAATAACAGTAGTAGTCTTGAGTGTCGGTATGTTAGTCATGGACAAGCAAGTAGAAATTTAAGACGATCCCAAGTAGAGAAGTCCATTCTGATGTCGGGGATAGACATCCGATGCAATAGTCGTTCCTATGCATATCTCGAAATAGTGGAGGGTTAGACACCTCCTATTTGGCCTCTCGTATACTTGAACGCAAGATGGCCTCTCTCATTTTCCTTATGGGGATCTGAAGTCGGTTCACGTATATAGGGACCGAACGATCGGGAAAAAAATTTGATGTAAATTGGTCAGAAGCCACAAGTTAAAGATGATGGGTGGAGATAGAAATCTTCTAGAAATATCTTAAGTAGAAGAATATGATGCCATGTTCTCACACCCCCTTTCTCCCATACTTGATAGAATACCAGCATGGATCATCAAATTGGAAGAAACCAAAACAAAAAAAAGCATTTTTTTTCTTTTTTTATATGTTTTTTTGCACAAATCATTCCCTTTTTGTAGCCATTTTTCCTTTTTCAACTATTCTCCTTTTTCGTACAACTTTGTTTTGTAGACTGCCTTTTTTAAACCTCTCTCTATCTCTTTGCCAAAGTTCAGAAAGTCGGTATGCGGTATTCGTTCAGTCAAGCGGCCTGGAGTGAGTAAGCGGGTAGGCGGAAGTATATACAGATTATGCGATTTCTATTATTTTAATTAAAAAATAATTAAAAATATAATAATAATTTCAAACATAAGATATTTATGTTTAAAAAATATAACATGGAAGAAATATGAAGTGAAACCTTTTTGTATGATGTGATATCAACCAAAGCATTTCCAAAAGTCATCCATTTTCAAAAGATAAAGATGCTAAGTTAACGGTGGAGAGAGTAAAAAATATTGTAAATTGGTTGAAGATAGAAAAAATGGTTGATATCATTGTCCAAATTGGAAGGTAACTTTTTTTTGAAAGTGTAAAATGGTTAGTAAACACAACTATGAATCTCCGTACTTTAGTAAATGATGTATTTGCCTACTCAAAGTCAAATATTAAAAAAAAATAATCATTTAAATTAAATACATGGTATTCGTTCTGTGTAGTTATAAAATTCTATGCAAATCCAACATACATATATTCATTTTATCCCATTAAAGATCTTAGATAAACACATGTAATTTATTCTATATTTATGCAGTTATTATATAATGTGAAAAATATAGTTGTTGCTAGAAAATCTAAAAAAATATATAGTCATTGCTGATGAAACTAAAAATAGAGAGATTTAGGGTTAAATAAAGCCATCAGCAAACCTTGACAGAGGAGAAAAAGATGATGGAGGAGCAACCCATGTGGAAATCAAGAAGCTGGCGGCGGAGCAAAGTTCCCTCTATTACATATGCAGCCGCATATGCATATTACTCGGCCGAGTATACTCCATAACCCGCATATTGAGTGAGTATAGCATACTCGATGCGGGAGGGGGATCGCCTCCGCATATGTGGCCGCCTGGTCCACCTTTCCGAACACTGCTCTTTGTCATTTTTTCACTCCCTCGACCCAAATGGGCAAAAAGTTCTAGACCTTTTTTTAATCATGTCTCTTCGTGCAGCTCACTTAGTAGTCTCCCCTTTTTTGTGTAGAAGAGTACAAAGGGCCCATTGAGCCAATAGAAAGATAGAAGCGAGAAGCTTGGGACCTATTTGCCAATGGTATCGACCCATTTCTTTTCACACACGAGATTAGGGTTTCCCACATGGGAGAACCTAATGCCACCAAGGGAGTCGATTGTGGTCGTTGTCGCCAGGATCGGAGTTGTCGGGTGTTGGTTTCATAGGTGTCGTGAGGAGATGCCCCGCTAGAGGGTCTGCTTCTATATCATCATCATTGTCGCGAGCTTGTGCGAAACCGTCATTGAATCTGAAGGAGGATGAGGCGAGATCTATTGTCATTGTTGTCGAGGCGATGGAGCTCGAAGGAGGGGAGTCAGTGACTTACCACCTTGTGTGCAAGAGTGTTGTCGTTTGGAGGGAGTTGGACCTGCGAGATTGGGGGAAGCCGCATGTAGCCTGAGATCTTAGGCACGATTTGGTTGGTTTTCCACCAGAAGGAAGATGAAGGTGAAAGCGAAGACATCGTCGGTCGGAGGGGTGGGGTCACGCACACCGCCAGAAGGTTGTGGAGATGACGGCGCCACCCCTTCTCGATCTTCTTCTTCAAGCAGGATTGTGGATGCTCTCATGCGCCTGGGCCCTAGTATTAGGGGTACCAAGAACCCTAACATCTTCTACAGATCAGAGCTTTCGACAACTTGATCTCTAGAGCTTGAAGAGGGACATAATACAACAATAACAACAAAGCCTTTTCCCGTCGGCTACATGGATTCTTTGCCTCCATTCAGATTTATCTTGGATCATTCTCGGGTTTAGATCAAGAAACTAAGGTCCCTTTGTATAGTCTCATTCCAACACTTATTGTGCCTTCCTCGCCCTCTCTTAACCGGATCAACATCCCAAAACTCGCATCTCCTAACCGGTGCATCAGTTGACCACCTTTGCAAATGTCTAAACCATTGTAAGCAGCTTTCTCGCATAATCATGAACAAAATAGTCTTTAATAAACAAAATCAGAACCAAAACTTCGAAAAATCAATCCGTAGAACCAAACCACTCTGATACCATGTTGATAAATAAAGAATGTAGAAGCTAATTGATAATCAAAAATCAAACAAACATAAAATGAAAAAATCCTTGGGATTTTATGTGGAACCCTACTCCCTAAGGAGCAGGAAGAAACCACAGAAACCACAGGAGAAGGCCTCAAAAGGGCTGGATCTTCTATTAGAATTTCTCATTGAACAAGAGGTGTGGGGCTTCTTATATAGCCCCACAAACAGACGAGAGTCCCAAAATAGTAAATATGGGATTAAGCATCCAATTACCCAACTATTGCATACTCCAACAAGTACAAAATATAACCACATTATAAACCTCTACGAATATAAAATTATAAGACATTATTCTCTACCCTAACAATCACATGTGCAATACTAAACTTGGCAAAATTGTATTAGAATAAGCTGGTCAGATGCAGATACGCCATGATGAGCTTCAACACCATTACTTGGATGACTGTATCTGTCTGGACTCCGAAACTCCTTCTATATGCGACAACTACTTTAAAGCCATATGTTGTCGTTGCATAATTTGCAAAAAATGAGAGTTGGTTGTTGCTCTCTCACTAAAACATAAACCAGGTCTACCTTGTCATCAACATATCAATGGTAAAGATCGTCGTGTAAAGTGCGGAAGATAGTATACTAACGCTGATTCGCTCCTCCACATCAAGTAATCCAGCATTATTGAGCAGCATCTCGCCATACTCGCCAATACACCAAACAGCCACTCGTACAAGACTTTTCTGTGTAGAAACACATGATCCAAATCAGTACTAGATTCCATGGAAAAATAATTGCACGGTATGTTTGTTACCTGTTCGCACGAAGTTTGGAACGCCTTGTAAAGAGACCTAACAGTATATCCATGAAGGTCCGAAGCATTGCTAATTACAACAATAAGTGCATGCCATACTTCATCCTTTATGTAGTTACCTGCCTGAAATATGAAAAAAAATAGTTACCTGCCTGAGACAAGAATTCAAGAAAACAGCAAATTCTAGGGAAGATGACAAGTTTCAAACCGCATACAGAACAATAAAAGACAAACAAAAATTATCTTAAAGTAACTGCATACAAAAGCATAAAAGGCAAACAAAAAATCTCTTAAAGTAAGGCCAACATAAGTGCATTATGTCTTCGGATTTTACCTCTAGGAGAACCTTAAGCATCTGGTCAATATACCAAAGTTTATCAGGCGAAAACCTAAAGAAAGTACAAGACATTCATTAGCTTACTAAATATGATAAATCATAAGACGTAAGGAGAAATAGAACACTCATTATCAACAACAGAAATACGATACTCCCACTTTCTCACAAGAACACAAATTCATGCAAAATATATGGGTCAAATGATATCCAATATTGCAAGACAAAGCTTCAAAAAATAAGGCAGAAGATCATTTATTGTATTGTCAGTATATTTTTTATTAAATCATGAAAGTGGGAAAAAACACTATCTCAAATATTTCAACATATAATGAACATATATCAGATCGGTGCAAATATTTTGATTTTCGGAAAATTAATTAATGTCTATTCATTCTTGGGCTGAATAAATAAACAGATAGAGTACTGGGCTCCAATCACAAGAAAATAAAAAGAAACAAGGTTACATTCTTGACTGTTGATTCTTCAATCTAATAAAATATTGAAAGAATATCGGGATCCAAAGGGAAAAATTATGAATTGAAGACGTGTAAAAGAAGATGCATGATAAAAAGGATAATATCCAAAGCCAAAAGAGTGTCTCAGTTGCAAAAATAAAAGCTATAAGCTTCTCTTTTATAATATTAATGAATATAAATTGAATAGAAGTCTTACACTACATACCATATGGTTAATACCCAGTCAATTAACCGTTAATGTAAACGGATTCCATAAAAAATACAAGATCGATCCATCATCTTACATCATAGATACTAACAATACCCTTCCCCATCTTCTTATCTCGTCCCCCTCCTCCATCTTCCCTCCATGATAATGTCGCCTACCCCTCCCCCCACAACGCGTCCCTCCTCCAGAAGGTATTGTTCAAGCCCCCTTGTATCAACCGTGCAGCAGAGAGAGGACCATCTGGCGATAGTTCCCACACATTGGAGGCTGATACACAAGTCCTTCTCGTGGCTCGGCCGCTTATTCGCTAACACCATGGCTCTGCGAGAAGCGCAAAACTGGAAATCATCCCCTCCATCTTTCCAGTGCAAGAGCAAAGCTTCGCGCACATCGTGCATCAACACCCATTTCTAGGTACAGAAGCAAGCCTCTGTCAAGTCCTTCATAGCTTGGTCTCGTGATTCAAGCTCGGCCCGCATCACCCTTTTTTTTTTTGAAACCAAATCTTCGGGGGAGGCACGACGCGGTGCTCGCCCCAAAATTTTTATTAAAAGGTGAAGATGCCCGAGACCCGCATCACCCATTTCCATGTACAAGACATGGAAAGATTCATTACACCTCTGCCAAGGTTCAAGCTCAACATGCATCACCCATTTCCAGGTACGCATACAAGCCAAGTCGAAAGAAGTTGCGCCTTACAAGGAAGTCGATTCGGGACGTAGCCTGGTCATCATCATCCTCATGTAGAGGTCACAAGAGAGATAGAGGTTCTTCAGCACCTTCCCCATGGATCCTTCTGGGACTTTGGGACAATAAGGCAATGCCTAGGTCACCACCTCCATGTCCTCCGCCTTAGGGAACCCCGTGATATTGTGCTTCAACACCACCTTCTTGTTCTCCATCCTCTTGTTCCCATGCTGATATGTGTGGTGCGCAGAGCCCAGCGAAGTTCAAGGTTATTAAACGTCTTCAAGGACGATGATATCTATAAACAGTGAGTTTTACATATATATATATATCCTTCTAAACTTTGAAACAAATCTGTGCCACTCATAACTTGGTTTCAAAGAGCTATGCCCTTCGCCTTCTCCGAGATCTAGCAGCAAAGCAACACACGGCTCATACTCAGCGAGGAGGTGTAAGTTCAAATGAACGAGGAGCTCTCCAGGTGGAAGCTCACAGTCGCTGACATCTTCTGTGCACCCGAACACCCGGTCCATCTCTGCGTGGTGTTTGACGATGGTATGCAGATCCTCGGGATGGTTGTGGTTACGATCGTGTTCGCTACAATCTGAAGAACAAATATTATGGTGTTAAATTGTTTTAAGTGGAAATGAGAAGAAGATGAAGAAAAGGAAGAATGGGGAGAGGAGAAGGAAGAAGAAAGGGGGGAAATCCACCATCAGATCTTATTCGTGGTTTGATTAACTTGGGACTAAGCCAAGATATTAACTCAAGAAGAGTTATAATTGACGACAGGGGTAGTGACGTAAGGCGGAGCAAGTTCGCAAGGTTTATGTGATAATTACGAAGAAGACACGATGGTCAATAAGGTATTTTACAAAGTCTTTAGGGTTCGTGATATAAAATCCATTCTTATAAAAGGTTACTTCAATGTGCAGAGACAACTTTAAGATCAATGTATATTTAAGCTACATATAGACTCTATTAATGATAAAAAAAGATAACAGCCTCAAATATATAGAAGTTCCATGATAGTACAAGATATGTAATTAACATGAATGAAAATGCACGATAATTGATGATGTATTCCTTGTTAAAATTTCACGCATGTTCCACATTTGAAACCTTGAGGATCTTGCAATTATTAAGCATTTACCTCCCTTTTTTTCAAAGAGATGCATGAAAATATTTTAAAAAACAATTGCATTGAGGTGTTACCATATCATTTCAGTTCCATTACCGGGGTAAAGCTTTTCATCCCATGTTCTACCACTAGCACTCCCTTTTGAAGCTTTTCCGCGTAAAATGTATTTTATAGTTAAGGATAAAGAGAACTGTTGTGACTTTGTGGCATGATATAATTGTGATTCACAGCAATAACTTCGGGTTTATTTATATGTTAGGTCACCAAGACGAGGTGCATCTTATTGGCATCATAAACATGGTGGTCACGCAATTGCGGTTTTATGAGTATTATGGTCTTCTGGAGTGAAAGGTAATGTGCTGAGGACGTGGCGTGCAATGCTTAGGTGTTGCACGTCTACTAGGTGCACTTGCATCTTTGAGAGATTTTTACAAGTAGTTGACGTCATCCAAAAAATAAAACTAACTATTGTGTTAATGATTTGTGAAGACGATTGGGAGAAGCTAGACTTTCCAAGCATGCAGTGGTTGACATGGTTGGGATATCGGAAGGCATCCTAGACGATCGCATTAGCAGATCTTTTCACTAAAGAGGACATGCTAAATGACCCTAGAGTGATAGGGGACAATTAGTCTTAGTTTGGTGACTTCATCAGTATATGGTAGGGATGAGTATTAGGTTGGGCTAGCATGACCTAGCCCATAAATTCAAGCCACAAACCCAGCCCAAACCCAAGCTTGACTTATAATGCATCGTGCTCGGGCCAAAAATTTGGTCGATTAAGTAAACATGTTGGACCCGCCGACCCAACTCAAAAGATGACCAATAAGATGGCCCTCGTGCAAGAGCCCATGATCCCATAAAAATATATTTTAATTCTTAGATATTCCAACTAATCTCTACTGAGTATATGCATATAATGTTCACTTTCTTCTCTTACAACAAACCCTTGGTAAGTATTTTCCCCATCAATTGCATAGATACAACATGGTTTGTTAGGTTGGTTTCAGAGATGTGGTTGCGCCATAGTACAAAAAGGCATGCCTCAAGGTGAAAAGTCGGACAAGGCGAGGTGGGCCTATAACGCCTTAAGGAGCACGCCTCATATGGATCTAGCAAGGTGTACGCCTTTCCATGATCAAGCAATTGCAAGGTGGTGAGGCGAGTATGAGGTGTACTACACCTAGTTGCCCCCACATGCGATTGATGCGGAAAAAATCTCCTTTCTTCGCTCCCAAACCTGAGCCATGTCCTATTTTTTGTGTGGAAAAATGTGTTTGTTGCAGCCACTACTCATGATGCCATTATTGCACGTTGTTGATGTTCATTGCTCACAATTGTTGATTGCAGTTACTGGTTGTTGATCGTTGTTAGAAGATTTCTAATATCTCATCCTCACTTATCCTCTTATTGCTAGCCTCGAGCTCCAATTGTGGTTGTAAGCTTGCGTGTGATTTAATGGTACAGCATACAAGTACAATCAAACTATAGTTTTTGGTATAATAATTAAAATTTTTGTGTGTAGTCCATTAAATGCCCCATGTTTAAAACATTAAAGAGCTTACTAGCCTTTTAGAATGATTGAATTTATTTATACACATAAATAGGCAAACAAAAATATTTAATTCCACAATAAAAAAATCCTCTTCAATACAAAAAAAAATACATTAAAAATCTTTTAAAAGTGCTAGGATATTTGTGTTATAGACTTGTAATATATTTTTGTTTTTTTTTTGTATTTAGGACGAGGGTACCCACTTCAATGGTACGGTGGTAGAGCAGTGTGCCTACCACCCAAAGGACCAGGTTCAAATCCCTCCTTGAGGTGAGTTGCATTGGGTAACCAACAGCCAACGTGAAAAAATAGCTCGATCTTTCAACATGAGTTTGATAAGAATCAATGTAGCTGACCCTACTTAAAGTGGGAGAAGGCTTTGCCATTCCCATGCATATTTGGGGGGAGGTGGATATCGAGGCTTATGCCTTCCTCGGTAGGTAATGATGGCACTTCAATGGTTAGCTTTTATCAAGAAGGATTTAGTCTTCCTCAATCAAATGGATACAATCATTGTTGTACCTTCAAACACGACTTGAGGAAAATTCCTTTTCTTTTTCTTTTTTTAAAAATACTTGAGGAAAGTTTGCAATCTACGTCAGTGTGAATATGAACTACAGTCAAGATTGCTTGCTTAAAGTTTTACAGACCAATATTCAACAAGATCGTTGAATCATGTGGACAATTCAAACACCATATTATGATACCAATCGATGTAGAACAAGTTGTGTGGGAGGAAGAAAATACAGTGGTAAAAATGAGGAATGTGCTTGTACCATGGGTTATGGTGGTGAAGTGCAAAGCTGCACATGGGAGAGGGAAGGAAGAGGTGAGAAAATATGGTGGAAAAACTCCAATCTGTATAATATTCCATTTGAATTTCAATCAATTTATAAGCCTCTTTATATGAAGAAAGGATGGAAGATAAGAAAATTATTTACTATAGAGATCTTAGTTGGTACCCACTTAATGGTCTAGTGGTAGTACAGTGTGTCTACCACACAAAAGATCAGGGTTCAAATCCCACTCTTGCAGGGGTTGCATTTGGTAGTCGATGGCGTGCGTAAAAAATAGTCGAATCTTTCAACATGGATTTGAGCAAGAATCCATGTAGCCGACCCTACTTATAGTGGGAGAAGGCTTAGTACATTTTTATAAAGATCTTAGTTGATCTCAATTTATTTA
Source organism: Ottelia alismoides (assembly GCA_037367405.1). Taxonomy (NCBI): domain Eukaryota; kingdom Viridiplantae; phylum Streptophyta; class Magnoliopsida; order Alismatales; family Hydrocharitaceae; genus Ottelia; species Ottelia alismoides. The sequence goes on along the minus strand of JAZKJV010005394.1, from coordinate 95,638 downwards.
AAATAAAATTAAATTACAATGGACTTATACTAGGGGTGCTAATTGAACTGAATCATTCGGATTCGGTTAGGGATTCGTTCGACAAAAGTTCAAAAAAAGTTCGATTCCAATAAAATGAACTTAATTTGAATGTAACTTATGAATTTGTTCCCTAAATGAATAGAATTTGAATTAACATAAATTCATTTGATAATTTGATTCAATATCTACATACATGCATGCATGTATGCATGTATCCATATATTTATACTCATATATATAATACATGCAAATGTACATGCATAAAATACATAGATATTTACATTACAATCCTAGGTCGATTAAGATCCTTTCCGGATATTCTCATACAAGAGTTATAGCACAATTACACCGAAGGGTTGACATGCAATTATTCCAATTCATTTCTAAGTAAATAGATCTGAATGGGGGTAAAATAGATCTGAATAGAGGCAAAAAATCTATGCAGCCGACCCTACTTATTTGTGGGAAAAGGCTTTGTTGTTGTGATTAGTAAGCAAATATATGCAGAAAATATTATATAAATATGTACTATCAAATGCTATGACAGTTACTTCACATTAAAAGATTTTGCATTTGCATTATATTAATAAGCATAACATGTCAAAGTATGACAATAAAAATAAATAATTTCAGATTTCTATTTTCATTTCATCATTCACAAAGTTGTTTATGATTTACCACGTCTAGACTTCGCCGACATGATTTCCCTACTTCCAAGCTACACCGACGTGACTTGTATATGCAATATTAGGTCCCCGTAGTGAGATACAATCTCTTTCCTTTCTCTTTTAAAACTAAGTACAAGTGGTTTGGCTCTGAAATACATCGTGAGTAAGAGATGTGTGTCCTTCGTGCATCGATTATATAAAACATCCATATTCTCATTTTTACGTCTTATTTTAGCCAAGTGACGATAACTTGGGTGTAAGTTATTTTGTATAAGTATGATAATCAATCTTAGTGTTATCCAGACATTTAAAGGCATTAAGAGGATCACAACACTGGTGAAGGGGAGAAGCTTTTTGATGGTCGATCGGGGATGCGAGTGCAGAGTCTCGAAGAGTGCAACATGGGAATCGACGTGGGGCATGTGTATTGCGTAAAACGCCACAGAACTGTGATTGTCATTCCGAACGAAGGAAGTTCACATGGGAACAAACCTGTAGGTACAGTTTCAAGCCCCTCTTGATGTTGGATTCACGTGTTTTTCGCATCGTGGGTCTTGAACGTTGTGTACAACACGTTTAGGGTGTTTTCATCGCATTTGGACAAGTTTGGTGACTAAATATTGAATTTAAAAAGAGTAGAAAATATTAGTCATAAAATCTACTAGGAAAGATTAAATGTTTAAGATTGTTATCCCAATTCCTCACCCCGCACTTGTCATGGTTCGAGGTTTATCAAGATTTCTCTCCCCTGCCTTTTTGTTGTTTTAATTTTTCCTTTCATGACAATCCATAATGATCACTATCATTATAAAGATGACATTTATCATCACATGAATAATTTACATGCTCTTCACACCATAATGTAAGTTATTCCTTTGTACATCCAAAAATCTGTGTGATTAGTACTCTGATATCGAAGATCCTCGCATTGAATGAAGAGGTTTTATCTTGCTAAGTTATTTATTGTCATTCCTAATATTATTTTATATTAAATTTCTATAGGAGCCTGATCCTGTCTTGCTTCAACATGCAATGGTAATCATAATGTGTTCAATTTATTCGCCGATAATATGCTATCCCTTTCATATGCTCATATAATTATATTATATTTATATATTTCTTCGAGGAAAGGGAGCCTACTTTGTGAAGTAGGTAGCTTTACCTACTTCATATCCATTTTTAGCAAATTTTTTTATTTTTTTTAAAAATGCCACTGTGGATTTTCATAACTATATCCCTCTAATATGTCGTTCAAATTTCGTCAGAAACAGAGACTCCTACGGCCTCCATCCAGAACATGTAAAATACAGCAAATCTGTGACTGTTACAAAATGACTGTCTGGATGAAGGCCGTAGGAGTCTTTGTTTCTGATAAAATTTAAATGACATATTATAGGGATATAGTTATGAAAATCCACAGTGGTATTTTTAAAAAAAATAAAAAAAATTGCTAAAGATGGATAGGCTCCCTTTCCTCTATTTTCTTCATCATAGAAAAAATATATTTAGATTGTAAAAGACATACAATAATTGTAAAAATTAGGTATTTTTATCAACAATATATTATCAGTTTGATACTTTCCTTGAATATATAGTTTTCTCAAGTTATCTTAGCAATCTATATTCAAACTTACAATTATACAATAAAATATTTAAATTATAATATTCTTCATATAATGTTATTTATACGAGCTTTAAAACATCAATTAATATTTCAAAATCAAAATGAAATAATCGAGTTTGAATATTCGAAACTCTAAATGAATTGAATCTGAATTTAAGTTAGCGAATTTGTTTAAAATCAATTCGAGATGGCTTTAAAAAATCGATTCGAGTTCGGATTCGAAACTTTCAAGACGAATTGAATCCGAATCCTCGTGGATTTGAAGGTATTCGATTCAATTAGCACCCCTACTTATGCTAAACAAAAAAGAAAATCTATTAATATCTAATTTAGTTTGAATCCCCTATTTGGACCTTCATGACTAAACCCAATAGAACACTCCAAGTGCTTAGATGTTCCATAGGCAGAAAAGCCATTAAATTATCATTTAAATACCCCACCTCGGGTCACATGTCGCCGGAAAGCGTCCACCAGGTTTCTTCTCTATCCAACACTAATGAGTGGGTTGCTAGTTGATGGTGTATAAAGGCAGTGAATGCCTATTGTTGAGAAGAGGAATGAATGAGATGAGATGTTTATTCCATAAAGCTAGGGTCTCTTATATAGAGAGAAAACCCTTGAGAGTACAAGAGTTACGGAACCCGAAGAGTCATGGGAGGTTACAGAACTTGAAGGGTCACAGAGGGTTACGGAACCCGAAGGGTCATGGGAGGTTACGGAACCCGAAGAGTTACAAACATAAATGTAAGTCTAATAACTCTAACACTCCCCCTCAAGATGGAGCTGATAAAGCTGCAGCTTGTAACAAAAAGAAAAAGTATACACCACATCTTCACACGATGCATCATAAGAATATATGTCCGTTGTTGGTAGAAGACCTCGCTCGAGGACGGGTCTACGACTTTCAGGTCACCGGAACGTATCCCTGTCATGTCTGTAGAGTCGCTATGATATCAGGTCACTGGAACGTATCTATGTCGTGCCTGCAGGTCACCGGGACATATCTCTGTCGTGCCTCGAGAAGAATCGTTGTAGAAAAAGTCCAACACTGAGTAGTAATCGGGTCGTAAAAGAAGAAGGATACGCCCTGACAAAGAATTCGATGCTCAGTGAAGACGGATGATCTGAGTAGTAGTCTAGAGTGTCGGTTTGTCAGTCGTGATAGGGCAACAGACATCCTGAAGAATCATCTATGACCCTGCCTTCTCTCATACTTGATGGAATAAAGTTTATGGAACATCAAGTTGTGAGAAACAAAAAGTTGGGAGAAACAAGTCGTGGTGAAGTAATGGTTGTTGGCGAGGGGAGGAGGGAGCTCCAGGTAGTGCCGATGACGCAAGAGGTGCGGCTGGAGCTGTTGGAGCCTCGGACGATGCTTTAGGTGCCACTGGAGATGGCAACTGGTGTTGCTGGGGACTCGGACTGCCTTGCGCGGGATCATCGAATCCACGAGCGACGCAGGAGGTCCAGCCCTCTCTCATTGTCGGTGGAGAGAGGGCTGGTGGTGGCGGTGGATTTAGGGTATTAGGCTTCGGTCTAGGACCGTTGCTCTGATACCATGTTGAGAAGAGGAAGAAATGAGATAATATGTTTATTCCATAAAGCTAGGGTCTCTTATATAGAGAGAAAACCCTAGAGAGTACAAGAGTTACGGAACCCGAAGAGTCATGGGAGGTTACAGAACTTGAAGGGTCACAGAGGGTTACGGAACCCGAAGGGTCACGGGAGGTTACGGAACCCGAAGAGTTACAAACATAAATGTAAGTCTATTTACTCTAACACCTATCATTACCAATGGTGCAAAAAAAGCAAAAAAGTAGCGCAGTCATTTAAAGAGCAATGCACAAAACCAGTCTCTCTATCACCGTTCAGAAATATGTATAACAGGAATCTCATTCATGGATGCTGAATGAGACATATATTTGCAAAGAGAGAGCACTCAGGAAAGAGCTTTATACACTTTTAAACTTGCCAAGAAATATGGATGTCTATTATAATACAGTAGTCTTTTTAATTGAAAAAAATAAATGGCATCTAACATTTTATACTCCAAAAATCTATTCGGACCTCTAAAATAACTTCAAAGGGTTGGTTTTTTGTATGAAATAAACCGAAACTTTTGAGGGTTCAATTTTAGAAGCAAGTGACAAAACCAAACTGCACACCCCAGTAATCAACGCAACTGGTTCCCACCAGAACTCTGAAGTTAGGCTTGCTTAGTTGAGAGTAGTACTAGGTTGGCTGACCACAAGGGAAGTTCTCGTGCAGAGTAGTTTTTGGTATGAATGGAGCTGAACATAGATGCATTCTTTCAAGTTCGAAAGAACGGTGGAATACGGACCCAGTCCTCCACCTTTCACAATAGGAACTACTTCCGTTTTATCAAAAATTCCATTTAAAATTTACAAACTTTCACAGCTTTAAGGCCATGTTGGCCACACATAGTTAAACTTTCCTTTGTTCAAGGCCATGTTGGCCACTCTTAGCTTAACTTTTCAATTTTCAAGACCATGTTGGCCATCACACAAGAAGAAAAGTGCCTTCACTATGAGTTTCATGTACCTATCTTTCGATGAATGAGCGGGGATACCCAAGGCCCCCAAAATTATCGGGCTTGCTATTAAAGAAATCAACCCAGCTGATACTAATTTTCCATCACAAATCAATAAACAAAGAATTTATATGGGAAAGGTATAGAAAAATGTTATACACAATCAAAATTTACTGAAGCTTAAATATTTATAGCAAATTACTTCATAGCGGAACAGATATTACAAATTACTTCATAGCGGAACAGATATTACTTACTTTTCAACAATTGAACATATTTTGGAAGCAAGATCTCCCTTGAAATCCTGATCACTTACTTCTAGATATTCAATAAGTTCTTTTGTCAAAGATTTGACATTGGACTCATTGACAAGAAGGAAAATCAATTCAAGTGCCCTTTTCCTAATAGATGCATCTGAATCCTGCAAGCAGCATGCATTGTCGTCAAACATAATGATAATTGCCTGAATATTATTCTTTTTACAAAGCAAAATGAGAGAGAGCTTTATTACAACTAAGCAGACAATGGTACAAAGCCGAATAATCATACAAGCAAAGTTTGAAGGCCTGGATAATAGGCCATGCACCACAATATCTTTTTTTAGAACATGCACCACAATGATATCATTCAACTTTGAATATAAAAGTTTCATGGCACAAGACTTTATTGTCATCACACTACAATACTATCACTCAACCTTGCAACAGAAATTTCAAGGAAAAGTGCGAGACCACGGTCTCCTCCTCATGCGGCTAAGATACAGTTTGTAAAGGCCCGTGGCGAAGATACAGTTTGTAAAGGCCCGTAGTTGTCTGTAATGTTGTTGAGCCCATCCCGAAACTTGCATGCACGTAAAGCTTCACAGAGCATGCTACCCTTTGACACAAGATCATGAACAGCCACAACTCATCCTCTGCAATATAGTTTACACAGATGCATAAAGTCGCTCGGAAATGCAGCAAAAGAATAATTGGGGATAAACATTTCTGTGCTGAATTGTATTGCCATGCCAAAACCATTTTACCACATTAAGTGGAATTAGGTACATGAATTCGTTACCTTTGATTGGTTCATTCCCAAGTCATACACCCAGACTTGGGTCCAGATAATAAAAATCATCTGTAAATAGTTCCTTCTCACCCTGATGTCTAAATGTATCCTTTTCCATCCTGAAATCTACCTAGAATCTTCATGCATGTCTTATCATCCGATGCAGATCGTGAAGCCACGCATCCACTTTACTGGTTTAATTTTTGCTAAAGACCTCTACCCAAGGCCCCGATGTATGATGGTCTGACAAAGAGACCCGTATAACATGGCAGAACTCACTGCAACTCTACTAAGAAGTATAACTTTTAGGTTTTGAGTTGACCAGTATATTCTTCTGAGAGTTCACCTATTTGGATTAGGGTGGTAGAGTTTTATCAGTAGTAAAATAGTATTTATATGACCTCCGGATAGTGAATTATTGCAAATTAATAAAAAAGAGAGGTTGGTGGAGATAAGTTAAATGGTTCCAGATGAAAGATGAGAGCCGTGAACAACGGGAGCATAGCTACTGGAATGAGCAGGACGCTTGGGAGGTTGTCTGGGCTTTGGAGAAATAAGGGTTCTTGCTCTCTTTGAATGGATGAAGGAGCTTGTAGATGCAGATGTCAAGAACCGTTTGGTTTCTGCCGCTGTTGCTTTTGCTGGTTGCTTATAAATTTGACCATGACTGATGGCAAGTGAGGCAAGGAATACAATTAAGAAAAACCAACCACTGGGAATGAGAGAATGTGAGAGGAGAGCGTCAGAGGATGTTTGCATGTGGTTACCCACGGGAAGGAAGGAGAGGCTGAGGTGCTTCAGGTGTACCATGTGAAGCTGAGGGCACAAGATGGCAGCATGTCCTCGGCCACCCGGTGTGCTTCGGTTGCAGCAAGAGAGGCCATCATTTGCTGGACTGCCCTCAAAGGAAGGTGATCTCAGAGAAGCCGAAGAAGCGTTCTGTGCCTGTGACTCGGAGAGGTGTGGCTTTGGTCCCGTGGAGGAAGGCCTTGTTTGTGCCCGGGTACTGTCGCCGAGGGAGTCAGCAAATTTGGCATCCGGACTGAAGGGGAGAATTCGCTGGAAACGACCGCGATTCACAGACAGTGATCAGAGGCGGCAGCAGTGTAAGACACTGTGAATCTTAGGAGTTCCTTTTCTTTGGAGAACGGTGGAGGGTGTGATGCCGGCATTGCAGGAGTGGGGCTCAATAAAATGCATCACTCATGGCAACTTTTTATTTTTGGAAACTACTTAACTGTGTTATTGGTCTGGTTTTGCTTCTTACAACTGACCTTGCACTTGCCATGTCCTCATCACTATCCTCATACACACAAGATGTATAAAATGAGCATTATTTTGGGAACAACGATATTTACCAAATTCTGCATAATAAAAGGCAAGTGGTTACATGAATGGGTAGCAACGTTCCTTTCGATTTTAAGTACCTTCACACACTCAAGAATCGTTGCTCTGTGTCGTTGAACTGCTTGAAAATCCACTGCTACTGCCTTCATAAGCATATTCAATGCAACATATCTGCGTAAAAGAAATAAATAATATGAATTTTCTTAAGCCAAACAAGAAGTAGTTTGTACAAAGTACTACACTTACATTTGAATTCAATCAAAATAAACAAAGTACTACACTTAATTTAAATTCAATCAAAACAAAAAGGATGAATCCAAAAGAATATGACGTTATCACATGCACTTTCCTAAAGAATACAATATGCGCATCTAGATGAAATATTTTCCATATAATTTTAGCGACGAGGATATTGCCATATGAATTTTTTAACAAATCTAAAGAATCCAAGTGGCCAATAAGGTCAAAGGCAAGGACTGGTATAGATTTATGGTAAATCACATGGGAAGCATAGAGATATACTTATGTACAAAGGCCCTTCAAGGAGCATAATACAATAGAAACAAGTAATTCTTGTACGTACATTGTGACACCTATTGTCTAAAATCTTTGATGGAGCATCTAGCATTTCATGGCAAAGTCTTCTCACACTTTACGTAGGGTTGCGTACATAGATTCTTATTAAATCCACATTGAAAGATCCAACTTTTTTACACTGGTTATCGACTACCTAACGTAACCCTCCTCAAGGGGGATTTGAAACCAGGTCTTTTGGGTGGTAGGCACACCGATCTACCATTAAACCATTGAAGTGGGTACAACATCTAGCATTTTATGATGAACAAAAAATCAATCCACCAGCATCTGGAGCATCTGGATGTATTTATGACCCTAAGTTATATTAGCATACTTTATGGTAGGTTATTCAGCATTAGCACTCAGCTTATCATCAAGCAAAAATGATTTGTTGGAGAATGTATTAGAGGGGTAAGTGGATTCATCCAAGATCCAATTGCCTCCACTCATGTTTAGTCCCACGTCATTTATAAATGGAACTATGGCTTGTTTGTGGAATTATATAAGAAGCCGCACGCCCCCTGTATTCATTGAAACATTCACAATAGAAGATCTGGCCCTTGGAGGCTTTCTCTCGTGGTCGCATCCCGCTCCTCACGGAGTAAGGTTCCGCGTAAAATTCCAATGTTCTTACTTTTATGTTTAGGACATGTTTATCGATTCTACTTTCGCATTAATCGTTTTCAACATGGTATCAAAGCGGATGACTCTAGGGTTTGTTCATTAAGTTCTTTTTTTATAATTTCTTCAAGTTCTAATCATTGCAATTTCTACGGCATAGTTCTATCTTCCCAGCAATTATGAAGATCAAGTTGCAGTATTTCAAAATTTATTCTCAAAGAAGGTGCTGCAAAATTTTCCAAAATCATCAAATTTAGGGAAAAGTTAGAGTCCTGGAACTCTAATCTGAGGAATCCAAGGTTCAAAAATGTGGCATGCAGTATCCGTTCAGTTATGAGATCTAAAGTGAATAAGCGGATATGCAGAGGAGTATATGGAGGTATATGTAGTTTATGTAGTTTATAATATTTTAATTTAAAATATTATAAAATAAATAATAAAATACGATTACATAAAAAAAGTTGATGATCTAAAATTTCAATAAGATAACATAATCAATAAGATATATGAGCACGATATTATAAATTGAGTATTTTTTTGTGTGCATTTTGAAGTTAATGCATATATATACATATACAAATTTGGATTCAACATGGAATACATGAATTCTATAAGAAAACCTTTAATGTGTATATAGATCCTATAGATAATAAAAGCAAAAGAATAATCATAGTTATACAAATCATACATCCAAAATTATACACATATGTATCTCCAAGGGTCAAAACATGTTGACACAAAATATACGGGAAAATTGTATGTGCAAATAAAATCTATTAGAAGCACAAAAATGTAAAGTGTCAGACTGTTAGTCAATTATTTCGTGTTTTATTTGAAGAATTAGAATGACTTTCATTGGATAGAAAATTCAAAATGCAGTCAATGGTTCATTAATAAGTGTTGAGAACAATGGGAAAATGGATATGGGAAAAAATACCCTAGATTATATTTCCAAATGCAACATATACGAGAATAATGAAAAGATGCATCAATGTAAATGATGATATAAGAGTTATTTAGAAAAAATCAAGTTAATGTGTCATCAACATGTCATGCATTAACATGAATCCTATCAGATATGCAGTCGCATGGACCGCATTTCCGAACACTGGAGGAATCCTCATGCACAACTCAATCTTCTCCAAATTCTTAAAAGGCAGCATGCATCTCCAAGCCCTAGATCTAGAACTTTACTCGCATCTCCAGTGTACATCTCCTCGCACGCAACTGTCGATCATCACGACAGCATCCACCTCCGTCCGAACTGCAGTGGAAGAAGATAGTACGCGCAAATCGCATGCATTGTTCCATCATCGATTTCGAAAAAAAATACTAATACACGCAAATCGCATGCATGGTTCCATCATCGATTTCGAAAAAAAATACTAAGGTTCCAACAGCGTGGATCCTTTCTCCCCAAAGGCCAACGTCAGCATGCAACCTTGCAGCCCAATATCCAAATTTGGTGAATGAGGGCCCACTGGAATCTCCAGATGATCCTTAGCTCCTTTTCTGGCAAGCATCGACTCCTCTTCTTGCGATCTCGAATGAAGATGCCCTCCAACCTCTAGCATGTCATCTTTGCATGATGGGTTCGTGTGAAGCTACCATCAGGTGATGCCCTCTTATTTCGATGATGCCCTCTACCTCCAGCGTCGCCCCACACTATCTCCAACTCCAACAGGTGGTGGCAGAAGCTTCTGCTCCTCTTGAACCCTAACCCCTACATAGCACAGAAGACGAGAAAATAGAGAGGGGTAATCCTTCTCTTATACTAAAAATAAAGAGGGCAATATGATATTCAGGTTGGTGGCCTAGTTCAAAAAAATAAATGGGAAGAAGAGATTTTTGAGGCCAAGGTGGGCCACATCTACTTAAAGAGAGAGAGAGGTGTCTTTTAGGCCCAAGTGGGTTGAATTCAGTATGGAAAAAAGAGGGCTTGATTTGTAAAAAAAAGGAAGAAATGGTTGATCCGAAAAAAAAGAACCGTTTGCAAGAAAAAAAGAAAAGTTTGGCTTATGAAAAAATATACATCTCAAAAAAAGGAGAGAAAAGCCACAGAAAAAGTATGTTCTACTATATTTCTCCCAACTTGAGATCTATGTTCTTTCTTTCAACAAGTATAGGAGAAAGGGAGAGTGACAGAGGACACTTGAGTGACAGAGGACACTTTCTTCTGCTTGAAATGAATCTACAGAATTTCTATCAAGTCCACCATCATCTACTCATGGGTCCTTAATAAAAGTGATCGGGTGCCTAACCACGATCACTCTACATCGAATGCATATCCCCGATCGTCTCTACTCGTGGGTCCTCAATAAAAGTGTTCAGGTGCCTAACCAAGATCACTCTGCATCGAATGCCTATCCTCAATCGTCGAGAGTCTATACTGACATTAGAAGGACGACTACTGCATAATGTGTCTATCCCTGACAACAACATAGACTTTTATACATCGGATTGTCTCATACTTCTACTGCCCATCCAATGGTTAGAGCCGTGAAGCTGACAATGATCTTCTATGCGTCTAAGACATTTATAGAGGAAAATGTGGTGGTCGTAAAGTCGATTGTGATCTTCCAGGAAAGACCCAATGGTTCGAGCATGTGGAAGTCCACTCATTGCTCCTATTGCGACATTAAGGGGCATATGACCAAGGTGTGCATGAAAAAAGGTGGTGTGTTTCAGATTCGACGCTATGGGACATCAGTAGACTTCCTGCTCAACGAGAGGAGTTTGGCAGCAGCGGAATGAGGAGAAGGCTCACCATTGGGGTAAGGGAGATGGTTCTAGTGGTAGTGATGTTTCGTCATGCCATGGTCCATTGGCGGCATTGTTACAATATTCGGCCAAATAGGTTGAATATTTGGTTCAAATAGTCGGTTTGGGGGGTGGCCGAATATAATATCGATATTCGGACATTATTCGCCCAAACCGACTATTCAAGCTGAATAATTGGGTATTCGGATGAATAGTTGATCGAATGAGCATCAGTTATTCCCCCTCCCCCTTTATTTGGTCGAGCCTATCAACCCTCAAGATCCGACCCGACCAAATTAAACCTTCAAAACCCATTCGAAAACCTCCCCCAATACCCATTTTGCTCTAACCCTCCCTAGATACGTCGCTACCCAATCTCGGAGCTGTTGTGCGCCATCGTCGACCTTTAAGTGGCTCCAAGATGACCTTGAGCGAGCACAAAGGCCTCCCTTCTCCATTCTCCCTTGTTCTTGATCGAAGAACGACATCGGTCAAAGAGCTCAATCGCCTCGAAGATCCTATTGTGTCGTTGATTGGAGACAGGATCACGTATGCTATGCAATCGATTATTTTCTATTATATTGTCTATTACGTATGTCTGCACAACTGCCATCAATTATTTTTCTGCAATCTACTGTTCTATTTTTTTTCATAAATTGATTGTAAATGTAGCCATCAATTTAGATGTAGATGGATATCTACTTGCGAAGTATTTGCCAATGACGAAGAAGTTTTCTTGCAATTTAGATGTAGCCATCAATCTTTTTTCTTTGTTATGTGCAAATAAGATCCTATCTAGAAAAAAAATACTAATACACATTTTCCATCATAAATAATAGAGCCTCTTTGGCAGTACTAATACATATATCTTAAAATATGGAGTGGTCTCCGATCAACAACCATTTTCATGCACTCGGTTTTACCAATTTGTGATTTTTATTGCACATACTCAATTCGATTTGATAGTGATTTTTTATTAATAGTGATTTTTTATTGTAGAGATGGTCGCACCTTGTGGTGATAGTAATGCAACATATTATACGCCACCAAGATTGAGTGATCATCTATGGCAATTCGTTTATCTCCAAAAATCGACGGATGCAAACACTGTTGTTTGTAGACTATGCAAGAAGGTGTTGTAGGGTGGAATCTTCATATTTAAGCAACACTTTGCACATCAAAGAGGAAATATCTGCCCGTATCCGAAAGTTCATGAAGAGATGAAGAAGCGGATGGATGGCTACTTGGACGAGCTGATGTGGAGGAAGTGTCAAAAAGCAAAAAAAAATGAGATGAGAGAAGAAGTGGACACCGTTGGAGATGTTGGATCACAAAGAAAATATAAATGACCTCGAATGTCTAAATCGATCGTGAGGATATGGGAATGTGTCAGATTACAATAAAAGATGCATTTTCCAAGGATCATAGAGAGAGAGAGACATCTCTTATGTATGTGACTGGGCATATATGGTGACGCGGTCGGAAATTCGAAACGGCAGAGAAAATAATTTCTATGGTGGGAATATCGGTGGAGAAGAAATCAGAGGGGTTGAGAGGAGAAGAGCACGCCGGTTGCGCGAGATTTTGGGGATGAAACGCAAAGATCGCTGAGAGAGAGAAGCAAAGAGAGATAACTTAATTTTTCATATAATCTGACTTGTCTCCCAATAGACTACCAACCCCTTTATATAGGAGGGGTGGAATTACAAAAATAGAAAGTAAATCAAATTTAAAATCCCACTCGATCCTAATTGACTCTAATTGATTTGAATTAAAATTCAAATCTACCTCTATCCTATTTTAACTATAATTCGAAATTCAAAATTCAAATTCAAAATTGACCAACTAATTGGAGATCACGCACAATCTCTTTTATTTAAATAAATAAACTAATTAAAATAACTAATTAAGGATGGAAATCCCTAATTTTAAAAAAATCCCAAATCAACCATTTGCTCTAATTTGAACTGCCCTGTCAATTTAGGAATGATTGCATCAATTCTCCTCCACTTGAAAAATTCGTCTCCCAACGAATTGCTCGTTCTTCGTTCCTTCGATGGAGAATTCGATGTTAAAATCGTATCTTCAAATTCCCCCAATCACATCCTTTTCAGCATTACGCTTGTAATTTTTTTCAATAGGAGGGTGTCTCTGCAATTTTTGTAACCCTTCACTTAAAATGTTTCGTCGTAAGTCCCCATCAAGTAACAACTTTTAGGAGGGGGGACTTCACTGCAGTTATCCCAATGCATATGCTGAGTGATTTCTTTCCATCGGGAGGAGATCCCAACCCTTACTAAGTGTCGACTCCTATAGAGACTCGGCAGCGCCGTGTTTGGCGGTGAAGGTGGCAGTCATGCCAGAAACGCAGGTGGCAGCGCCAAGGCCTCAAGATCACTTGGAGGTGGCGGTGGCGGTCACTCGAGCTGTGTACGTAGGACCGATGCTTTCGGAGAGGGCAGCGAGGAGGGGTTGGACGAGTACTCCTTCGGTGAGGCGGTAGGGGGATGAGACGGTGGATGGTAGGGAAGGGTTGTAGAGGAGGCGATGCGAGTGGGGAGTCGGTGATGGGCGCAGGGGGTGTGAGGGTGGCGATGGGAAAGGGTGATGGGGCTGGGGTCTGCTCCACAAGGGGTGCGGGGGCGGATGGGGAGAATGGCGGTGGTGGTGGGGCAGGGAGGTCGCCAGGGGGACGAGGGTGGTTGCGGGAAGGGCTAGGGCTGAGGGTTGTGCTGCAGGGGGTGGGGAAGGTTGCCGGGAAAGCATCGGGGTTACCTGTGACGGCTTAGGCGGTGTCGGGATGGCCGGAGACAGATTCTCTTCGTGTTTTGATTCCTGGACAGCAACTTTAATTGCTAAGAAATCGAGGTTTTGGCATTCTTTATCTGCAGGATCTTCATCAAATATGGGTCCTGGATCTTCATGACTTTGTTGTACAATGGTTGTGGAAATAAACTCCTCTTCCGAACTGAAAATACCTTCGTTTTCCGCACCAAAATCAGGTTGGACAGCAACCACAGCGGTCTGAATTTTGTTGTTGTCGAGCGAATCTCCATTGAATGTCGCATCCATCCATTCTTGGGCTTTAATGCTTAAAAAAAGACGCTTTCTGAACTTCCTCAAACGCAAGCGTGAGTGTGGGCCATGGGAGAGATGACTTAAATCCTATTGCATCTTCCAATACTCAACGGGATCGTCGAATCGTAGGAACGATTCGGTTGCCATGCTCTGATATCACTTGACGCAGTCGGAAATTCGAAACGGTAGAGAAAATAATTTCTATGGTGGGAATATCGGTGGAGAAGAAATCGGAGGGGTTGAGAGGAGAAGAGCACGCCGGTTGCGTGAGATTTCGGGAATGAAACGTGAAGATCGCTGAGAGAGAGAGGCAAAGAGAGATACTCAATTTTTCATATAATCTGACTTGTCTCCCAATAGACTACCAACCCCTTTATATAGGAGGGGTGGAATTACAAAAATAGAAAGCAAATCAAATTTAAAATCCCACACGATCCTAAGTGACTCTAATTGATTTAAATTAAAATTCAAATCTACCTCTATCCTATTTTAAATATAATTCGAAATTCAAAATTCAAATTCAAAATTGACCAACTAATTGGAGATCACACACGATCTCTTTTATTTAAATAAACAAACTAATTAAAATAACTAATTAAGGATGGAAATCCCTATTTTTAAAAAAATCTCAAATCAGCCATTTGCTCTAATTTGAATTGCCCTGTCAATTTAGGAATGATTGCATCATATGGCCTCCATTCCATTTCATGTGTTGGCAATCAAACCTTTCTGTAAGATGTTGGAGGTAGTTAGACAATATGGTCCTGGCCGTAAACCTCCTACAAGGCACGAGACAAGCGGTCTATATTAGAAAAAGACGGTGAAGAGAGTCTCAAATAAATTGAATTGCCACCCGGATATGTGGAAAATGAAAGGATGCTCCATAATGACCGATGCATGGAGGGATATTCATGGAATGAACATTATTAATTTTTGTGTCAATTGTTCACTTGAAACATCTTTTTTGAAATCTCTAGACACATCTGATGAAGCATGTACTGCAGAGTACATCTTTCCATTGTTGGTCAATGTATCAAAGAAGATGGGGTGGAATGTGTTGTACAAATAATAGTTGATAATGAATTCTCCAATGTAGTAGCAAAAAGATTGTTGCATACAAAATATCCACAGATAGGGTGGACATCTTGTGCTGCTCATTCAGACAATCTTGCATTGGACGAAATTAGCGAAGAATCCAGGGTAAAAAATGCAATCACAAAGGCAAAGGCACTAGCAGTTTTCATATATAGTCACACAAAGACTTTGAGCATGATGCAAAAGTTTACTAGGAAGCGAGACATTGCTAGACCTAAACAAACTAGATTTGCAACGGCATTTCTTACCTTCGAAAGTATCTTAGAAAAAAAAGATAAATTGAGATTTGTGTTCTTATCAGAAGAATGGACGGGTTTGAAATGGGCAAGGACGAGAAAAGGTCAGGGGAACCTTCAACGGTCTTGACCCCTGCATTTCGGAACCAAGTTACACTACAATTAAAGTGTTCGCACCACTTGTTCACTTCCTACGAGCAGTTGATGCAGATCGTAAGCCATCCATGGGCTTTGCATATAGCGACCCAGAAGATGCAAAACAATACATGATGGCATCATTCAAGGGTATAGAGTCTTCCTATGAGTACTTCATAGATGCCATTATATCCAAAAGGACCAAAACAAAGGGAAGAGTTGATAGTGATACTTCATTGCATGTCACAGCATATTTCTTGAAGTCCTGCTTCTTTTACAAGGAATGCATCATGCTTAATACAAATCATGTCATGAAGTCGGGCTTTGTCGAGTGCATAGAAAAGTTCTATCTAGATTTGGATATCCAAGACATCATCATTAGGAAGGAGTTGCCTCAATATCGGTTGGCTCAAGGAATGTTTGGCAAGTCGTTGGCAGTGAGGCAACGAGTTAACGAATGATGAACATTCTGACCCAGGTATAATCTCTATTATTATTGAAAAATAGTCTTGCAAGTCTTATACCGGTTTTTTTGACTTCATATACTTGGTCAGCTGATTAATGGACTCTTTATGGAGTCGGTACACCTCATTTGCAATCTATGGTCATAAGAATTCTGAGTTTGACCTCGTCATCCTCTAATTGCGATTGATATTGGAGTACATTTGAGTTGGTAATAAACATATTTATCTATTCATGAGAATAATTCTATTAGAAAACATACTTTTAATTGGTATGTAACTTTATTTCATATTCATACAAAGAAAAGGAACAAGTTGGACACCAAAAGGATAAATGATCTTGTATATGTGTGGTTTAATGCCAATCTCAAAGAACATCGACAAGATCAATCAAGGGTCCAATTTATTCAAAAGATCGTGTCCATCTGAGTGAATAGATCGGTTGCGAGCAAGCTCAAGAAGGTGTGGTTTACCCTGGTTCAGGTTTAACTTGGGGTTTGGTTGCTGATGATGCATCTGGTGCGAAGGACATATTGCAACCAAGGAGCAGAAGAGGTGATAGTGGCAATAGAGCTTCTAGTTCAAGCTCAAGTACATTGCCAACACATGAGAGGATGAATTCAATTCTGAATAAATAGATGAGATGATGAAGATGAGAAGATGAAGAGGATGTTCCTTTGGACGACGATGATGATGATGATTAGTGGCTCTTAAAATTTTATTTTGTGATGTGAATTATTCTCAATATCTTGTGATGTGAACCAGTTCTGTCTTTGCCCTTTTTTGGTTTAAACATTTTAATATGTTTAATGTTGCAGACATTTCTTTCTTAAGTTTCTATCAGTTGTCATCAATTGTCATCAATTATTCCTCCTTGATAGTTAATTTTTGTGATTCTTGCCTGGTATCATACTCAATTTCATCATCATTTTATCTCCTAAACTTATAACTTAAATGTTCCTGGTAAAAAATCTGTAGCATATCCTTTATATTTAAGGAATAATTTCTTAAAAATAATCATTTATATATTTAAAATAATAAAAAATGCACAGCCGAATAATTCCAAATATTCTCCCAAATACCAATTATTCTAATATTCAGTGACCCCTCCGACTGTATACTGAATACGGACATATGCAACACTGATTGGCGAGAATAGTCATGTAGGAAGGAGACATCAAGGAGCTGTAGGCATCAACCACCATGGTTGGTCAGACCGGCAGTCTCTCAATCACCCTCAATCATCTTTTCTTCAATGATGTCAAGCGCCTCAAGGAATCCTTATTAGGTGTTTACAACATGTCATGAGAGAAAGGTAAGCAGTTATTGAAGGGTAAGATTGGGATGGCATTGCTAACGGTGAAGTGGAGGAAACATTGTCTCCTGGATGGCTCGTTGGTGCAACTCTCACATTAGGTGCTTAGAGTGGTAGTGTCTCCCTTGAGGTGTCGAGACTTTAATTATGGTTCATGTAGCCATATCTTCGGTGGGGAAGGAGACGACCATGGTGAGAAATGGGCTTTCGCCTAGTACCTCTAGTTGGACTTGTTAGTGAAGTGGTGGGAGGATTTTTTCCACTATTTAATGGTGAGGATGAGAGAATTTCCTCTGCTTGGTACCCACTTAAATGGTATGGTGGCAATCCAATGTGTCTACTATCACAAAGACCAGGATTCAAATCCCACTCTTGTGGGGGTTGCATTAGGTAGTCGACATCCGACGTAAAAATAGGTGAATCTTTCAACATGGATTTGAGCAAGAATCCATGTAGCCAACCCTACTTATAGTGGGAGAAGGCTTTGCCTTTTTTTATTTAATGGTGAAGATGGTGAATGTTCCTCCAACTCCAAGCCACTTGCTAGTGGTAGATGTGTCAAAAGGATTTCAATTAAAGGTTACGAAAGTTGATATAGCAAAGAAAACGATGAGAGATGTGTCAAGATTCTCTCTTGAGTGACGCAGAATTGGGAGCTCTTGCTGGTGCCTGGTGCACTTTTTGAGATTCCAAATCTTAGGTGTCCTTTGGGGTCCTGATTAATTGGGTCTTGCTCCTTATTAAATCACAATAAATGCAGACTAGTCACAGGTTTAATATTCTGTCTCCTTTCGATTCCCAAGTGCAAAAGAGGCACTTAAGCAAGCGACAAGGGTGGTTTTCCTATTTTAGGATCTCCAAAGGGACTTTTGAAATGTGGGGAGGCAACTCTCGCAACGACCCATTCAAGCTCATTGCTAAGGGTAGCAAGGATGGTTCTTAGACATCAATGAAGGAGGGGGAAGGGGGTTATTAGAGGAGAGAATGTAAAAGAGGAGCAAGCAGGCTCCAAATTTGAAGGTCTTTGTGTTTTCTCCATGAAAGTAGAGGCAGTTAGAAGAGGCAAGATGGCAGTTTCGTGACTTGGAGGGCAAAGATGGAGGCATGGATTCCTCAATCACTATGGATGCAAAGGAGACTAGTGAGGATGCAGTGATGTAGAGGTGGCAGGAGGTGAATGGAAAAGATTAAATGTGTAGGCACTGTCCATCTTAGGGAGCTTCATCAATTTCCTAATGAAGCTTGTTTCACAGAAATTTAACGACCTGCAGAAGTCAAAAAGCATGCAGCAGTAGGCTCTCTTCTTGGTTCTTGCAGGGTGGGCATGGACCAATCAAGAAACGAAACTATGTTGTTCATACAAGTAGTAGAAGTAGATTTTTGGGCCAAGATTGATCGAATTCAAATCCATGGGGAGCATTACTAGGCTTCTTCTAGGGCGAATGGAGATCCCATTCAATTAAAGGACAAGTTATCTGGTCTTAGGTCATTATCGATCATCTTCATGAGAGACTCAGATAATGTAAGGGCAGATATAAACATCTATGGTCCAACACAGAGGGACAAATTGATGTGAGTTTTTCCCATAGAAAAAGAGGATATGCACCCAGAATGATGCACGTCACGAGCCATACACCAGCCACCTTACAGAATCATAACTCAAGAAGAGCCATGGCATGACATATAACAACTCAACATAGAATATCTCAGTAAATTGACCTATTATGAGCCAGACAATTACATTATGATTTATTAGATTGCCACTCATTTTGAACTTTGAACTAAGTTGCCTCAACACTAGACCAAAAACTCACCAAAGATAAAACATTCAACAACACAATGGAAGTCTCCCTCTAAATTCCTTAGGCCCAATCACATGTAAAGAACATGTGTTGAATATTCCATTATGTATGTACGCATGTGTGCGGATGCGCGGATGTGAGGAGATATGGACGAACGTACGTAATTAAGAAAGTATCAATGTATGTATTATGCTTCCATTAGTCACATGAATCTAGGTTGTTACACCTTGGTTGGAAGCAAACTTTGCTCTTCGAATCAGCACCACTTGCTGGACATGCTTGAGAAGAAGTTGGTCGGTTGAAAGGTGCAGTCATGTCCAAGGACATGAAGATATTCTTGTGGTGCCTCGGAAGGGGCAGGGTGAATGACAAAGCCAAGAGAGGAAGAATGTTTAGGCTGCCTGACATGCATTGATGTGGAGCTGACATAGAGGATCTGGACCACCTTTTTTTCTCGTGCCCATATTCGCAGCAGATTTGGAGGACGGTCAGCATTCTTTGGCTAAGGGTGGATGATTCATTGTCGTTCTCGACGGCAGTTAGGGGAGTTGGTGGCAACTCGACTGATGATTGTTCACTTCCTTTTGTGGTCCTCTGGGTAATTTGGACCGGGCGCAATAACCTAATCTTTAAGAATCAGAGATTCTATTCGGAAAATGATGTTGCTCATTGTAAGGCACTTATAATTTTTGGTCTTCCAGGTGATGTAACCATTTTCGTTTGTTATAATAATCCGCGGTGAACCCCTCCTTGGGAGCTCACTACTTTTTCATTCAAAAAAATTATCCAAGGACAAGAAGCCGGTCCTAATTAAGTATATGTTCCTAATTAAGTATATGTTATCAGTTATTACTATGTTCTATATTTTCACCATGAGGATATAATTTGGTGTGCGAACCAACGTTGAGTCCGTTATTGCAATAGTTGACCAAATAGATTAAATATTCAGTATGAATATGCAATGCAGGGGGTCACCGACTGGATAGTCGATATTCGGTCCAACTGAATATTCGATCCGACTATCCGGCTAACTGGCCGAATATTTGGCTGACTATGCTAAATTTTTATTATTTTTTCTTTTTTTTTTGAAGGTTCAAGTTTATCCCAGTATCACCACAAATGTTAAAGCTCCATTATATAACTTGTTAATTGGTACATTTATCTTGGATTCTTGTTGATCGATGATCGTATATATAAATATATAAGAATATATGTATTAGATATAATTTTACATTTAAATTATTCAAAAAAATATAACCAAATAATACTAAATAGTCACTCGAATACCAAATATTCTTTAATAAGGGACCCCTCCAATTGAATGTCGAATACCAATTTGTGCAACATTCGTTGAGTCGTTGACGAGATGTTTCCTTTGGATGAATGCTAAGCATGAGAAAAATGGTATTCATCTTCTTGAATGGGACACGATGGCTAGATAAAAGAAAGACAGGTCTTGAAGTTTTCAGGATTGAACACATGAACAAGATGTTTAAGGCAAAATGGTTTGCCCTAATGAGGCGTAAAGAGGAGTTGGTGTGATGCTTGATGCAAAGCATTTATGGTGTTGATGCCATTTTGTTTGCCCTGTCAGTTCTTTTACCTTCCTCGCTCTAGCAAGGTATTACCAGTGTGATGTCAGAAATGGCGAACATGTTGAGGTCAATAGTGGTGAGTTCTTCATTTTTTTGTTAGAAGATTGGACGGGATCATGCCCTCTTGGTGACAGCTTCTGTGGACTTTTTGCATTGTCAGGTGATCGTGATTCCATAGTGACACAGGTGTAGTCGAATGGAACTTGGGCACCCCCACTTATGGGTGGTTTTTCTTACAAAAGACTTACATAATGCTTATGCATGTTTAGTGAGTTAGTGGAGATGGAGAACCCTAAGGCTAGTAGAAACCATTGGGTCTCGGTGGACAACCATTTCCTATTAAAAGGGTGTTTGCCTTCTCCAAATCATAGGAGTTGGCAAATAATGATTTGCGACAAGACTGCAGACTGATCTGGAAGAACAAGATCCCATATCATCAAACTTGGTGCTTCTTTGGCTGCTTAGACATGGTCGCATGCTTACGAAGGAGCATAGAGACGAGATTCTTCGGAACGGGGATTTGGCATGTCTACGGTGCAATGACGACATTGAAGAATGAGGATTCAATTCTTGTGGGGGCTCTACCTTGGCTCAAACAATGTTTTGTTCTGACGGAGAGTTTCGACGTCGAATACGTGTTAAAGAATGCTAAGGCTCTTGTTGAGTCATGTAACATCCGAGTTTCTACAAACCCGAACTCGACCCGAATAAGGTCTGAATAACCCAATAAAGTTAATAGTCAATACTAACCAACCTAAAACGACCAATTGGTAGTGAACCAAAAATTGTTCGGGTGAAATCGATCAAAAATCGGTCACTTCGTATTGCGCGCCACGAAAAAGCCGCGACGCAAATTTGGAAACCGCAAAATGAACCGAGATCGTCATTAGATCCGATTCGACGATACAAGACCAACGGAATCGACCGTTCGTCAATCGGAGGTCGTTTGATATTTTTAAATCACAAAATTTAACCTTAAACAAAAACCGTATCCGAAAATTTCGGGTATTCAAAACCCAACCGAAAATATGTCAATATTATACTCATTTTGATCGTCATTCAGAGACGGTCAAAACGAGTTATTGCATGTCGAAATCCGACACCCGATGCGCGAATACGGTCAATTTTAAGTATGATAAAATAAAATAAAATAAAAGTCTGTATTGTACAGACTACATGGTTTGAAAAAAAAATATATTCAGCAGAAATTCAGGCAGCCACATTGGCTTCTTCTTCTTAACACTTGGCATACATTTGAAGCCCCACTTTCCTTATAAGTATCACCAAGACCATCCCCCTTTTTCATCTTAATTTCAGCCGTTGGGAGACATTCTTTCTCCCAACTCTCGGCTGGAACCTTTCATCATCTCCAGCCTTTTTCCAGCTACTGCAGCCCTCCCTCTTGTATTGTTTACCTTCTTCAAATTTTCTAGAGAAATCCAAAGGTACAACCTTTCATTCCCCTCTTCTTCCTTTACTATCTCCCAAATCCCCTTCCAATTCTTCAACGAGAGGTGAAGAGTTTACATCTTTCCTTTTCTTCTATTCTCCTCTTTTCCATCTTGCTGGAATTCCATTTCAGATTTTTGATTTTTGCCTTAGAGACTTGGAGTTGTTCCAAGGCAGTTCGGTATAATTTACTCCAAGAACTGCATGTTGCCTTTACTGGATGTCTAGCAATCTTCCTGCTTCAACTATTGCAGCAATCAATCAAGCTCCTGGAGCTCTTCCGTATCAAGCAACTGCAATTCCAGCAGCTGAAATTTCCTGGAAACACCCCATCTTCATCAAACTAAACCTCCTGCATGTGTTTTGCTCCAAAGATTGGAGCAAAGTTCAAGGTACAATCCTACTCCTTCCAAATTGCTGCCATGCATGTACCAATTAAATCCCTCTTGATTGTTATCCATGTCGATTCTATCTCCAGCATTTGTTCTGGGATAAGTGCTCCCCATTTTGGTTCAAGATGCAGTAATTTCTCTGGCATGTTTTTGGGATCTTATTTTCTAGGTGTTGGATATTTAGTTACAGTTTATGTGTGAAACAATTGTGATCTGGTTTTAATCTCTGTTGGATTTTGCAGCATTTATGTTTCAGAGAATGATGTAGAGAGAATGCCTCGAAGTTATTGTGTTCAAATAATTATCCCAGAACCGATCGATTATACATCTTAGGATATCTTTACACGAATATGGAAATGGAGGTAACTGCCTTTGGTCTTACTCTGAGACTTGTAGTTATAGTAGGGTTTTAGAATAACCAGTAAATACATATGATCATGTAAATTACATGTCCATAATGTTAATTGTGATAAAAGGAAAATGCTATGGAAATAGTTGAGTTCATTCTATTTTCTTGGTTGGACTTTCTTTTTGGTAATCTCATCCTTTGAGAAATATAGATGAGACACACTTGATGTATTATTTTTCATGTATTAGTAATATGATATAAAAATATAATACTTGTTAATTTAATAATGTTGTAGTTGGTTATTATTTTTGTAGTCAACAGAAAATTATAGCACGATACTGTGAATAAATCTTCATATAAATTTACATCCTTTGGAGCTGTAAGCATATCTATTAACTTGGCATTAATTTTCTTTTTATATAAAGAGAAAAATTAGCAATGTTTTAGGCACAGACTAGTGTGAATTTCTTAGGGATGTTTCCATTAAGAATCTTTCAAGTATAGATCAACCCTTATCTGTGGTATGTTTTTATAACTTGTTGTAACCGGTAATCTATTATTTTCTGTAAAAATAAATAAACATGCTAATAGATACTATGCATAAAAAAAAGAGGGCTCCACTAAAACTTGTATGATCTGTTATCATTGATAAATTATTGTTGGTCATTTGATGTTATTACTGTTTTGGAATTTTCTGTACAAAAATATTTTCTATTTTGTTAAAATGTACTGAATTCATCAGTGTGCATGTTTCTTAGATGAAATGGAAATGAAGATAAATATAATTCATGTTAAGATGTTGATGTTATTTGATAGGTCACTTACATTTAATTTTCCATATATTATATAAGCAGAAAATTAAATCTTCAAATAGATAACTGGATCTCGTAGTTATCATTCATTTAGTTTATAGATTTAAGAAATCAAAGTCCTTGGATAATGTCCATACCAATAGCAGAACCTTAACTGTAATTATGCTCTTTTCCTATTCAATTTCCAAACCAAGCTTCTAGGTAGGAAATACAAGAGTCACCTTAAAATTTATAACTCTTAAGATTAATGCAAGGAGTATTTTTGATCTATAAAGTTAGCCACACATGATAATGTGAGTCAGCACATCTACATGGTTGGAGTGGGCGGGAAATCTATGATATATTTCGAAGCCGGTCATGGTGATCTTTACACCTGACTGTGCGAGGGCGCGGTGACCCTCAACTGGGCGGAGGAAAGGAAGCCCAGTTAGGGCAGCGGCCGCCAAGTGCGCGGGTCTAGGATCCCAGTCTCTTTTCGATTTTTTTTCGCGAGCTCGCAATGTTTTACGCCTCGTTGGGATCCAGACTTTAGACCAGTTCCGCTGACCCTGTCTTTTAGGATACCCAGGCGGGGGATCCTTGGTTTTCAGTTTTTCGTACGAGCTCGTTCGCCTGTACTAGTCGGGCAGATTTCTAGAGCGACTTTTCTAGGGAGTCTCTCTCACCCGTCTCAGTGGCGTAGTTTGGGAGTAGACCTATCCCTCTATTGGACCGCGCTTCCAATTAGAGGACGAGACGGAAGAGTCATTTGTAGGCTTTTTCACCGCTTGAGTTTACTTCGCCAACAGACTTATATCTAGATCATCCATATCTATATCTACATCATCGGGAGTTATATCTGAATCAATTGAAGTTAAGAATTGGAGAGGTTATGATCAAAAGTTGAGATTGCTAGAAAATGATATATGTTTACACTCAGATACTCATGAATATTCAACTACAATATAAATATGTCATATGTGGGAAATGTTGGGTTCTGGGGAAATCATTAGAGACGCATTACAAACAACTTGAAACCCCTTTTTACTTATGCAAGTAGATGAAAAATGTGCTTGTTCTACCTTTCTACTTGCTCTCTTTTGCACATTATAAATAACTTGTTATTAAATTTTAAAATACGGGTTTGTATTCATGTGTGTGACTCCGTTTCTTTCCTAACATGTTTTGGTAGGAAAAGGGTATGTTGTTTAGTAGTTGTTCGTGCTTTCTGGAGATAAAGTATACACTAGACGGTATGATTTACTTTATTTCAGTTTTTGTTCAGATAGTGATGTAAATGCTTTCCCTTCTTTTCTCTTATGTACTACATTTTGGGATATATATTGTGTATACTGACAGACATTGTACATGATGTAAAAATATATGGAAATTAATAAAAAGAAATTTTGATGCCATTTGTCTCTTTTACTTGTGGTTATGTGTTGGAAATGAATGTCATAATTGCGAAAAATTTTCCATGTTTTTCGGCGACTTGTGTGATCTCATGTGAATAGAATATTGCGAATTATGGCGTAAACGGGTACCCGGATCCTGAGGGGTTCACAAGTCAATCTTTGTAATTCTCAAAATTGTGAGTATATAAGTTCCGGGTGGGCATCACTTTGGATGCAAACCCTTTTTTCTCTTTCAAAAAACAATAACAAATCATCACATGTTTGTTATCACGGCTCCCAAACTTGGACTATTCTCCATAAACATATAAACCTACACAGAAAAAATTAGTGGATTTGAAAGTTGACATTACCAATGGCCAGTGAGCTAGCTCATGCAGTTTAAAAACTCGGGAAAGAGAAGAGATTCAAACCCATGTCAAATGCATGATATATAGAATAGTCAATCGAACACATGTTTACAATAATATTGAGGATTTTTATGCTAACTATTTATTTAGGTAGCGTTTGGTTCACAGGTTACCTGCGGTTTAGGGGAGTTTACCCCCCTTAACCCACATCCCCCTTTCCCCGTGGGTCCCACTTTATTCCTTTTTAAAAAATTAAATAAATCAATTTTACATCATCAATCCTATCAAAAAATAATATATTATACCATCATATCATATAAAAATTATAAACTACTCCACTTCTACTCCCTTTTCCAAACTTCAATACAATCACATCATAATAACTACTCACTTTTTTCAAATTCCAATACAATCATATCACCCCAAACCCACTTCTAACCCACCCCCAGTTTAACCCTCTATCCAAACACCAAAACACAAAAACGGGTTACCCTCTACCAGTTTAACCCGCCTTAACCCGCCAACCAAACGCACCCTTAGAGCTGACAAGATGAAGAGGTGAGTTGAGCTCGGACTCGTTTCAAAAGGAGATGCTTTCAAACATATGGTTTGAGTTCAACTCTTGACTCAATGAGCTCGACTAGCAAGTCCGGACGAGTCGAGCTCCATGAGTCCAAGCTTTCCCAACATCCCAACCAGCTCTACCTCAAATACATAGTATCAAGCTTGATCGTTGTTGCAAAAATCAGTCGACTAACTCGATACGTCAATCCGATTAGTCAACTCGACCAGGTAGACGATTCGACTAGGCCAAATCGATCCTTGGTCAGGTGGACTCGATTAATCAGGCGAGTAGTCAGGTTAGTCGGTCAACTACTCGATCGATTTCTGCTAAAGAATTTTGGTTGGTTTTTGCTGGAGCTGGCCCCGTTGACCTAAATGCCCGATTAGGGGCTTACTATTCGACAGTAAGCCCCCACCCAAACCTCTCTGTTTCGCGCACGCAACACTCCTCCTAAACTCCTCTCCTCTGCCCTCGCATCTCCGGGTTCCTCTCCTCTGCATTCAGTCACCAGAGCCCCCGCCTCAACGTCACCAACACCAAGGGAGGTCCCAACTCCCTTTGGCTAGTTTTTCCGAGCCTCTCCAGCCACCAACTGTGCCACCCTGTGTTAGGGTTTTTATATTTTGCATTTTTTTCCTTTCTAACTTTAATTTGTTGTAAAGGATGCATGTATCGTTCTACCTTGTTTGCTTTCCAAATTTTTTAATATGTTGCACTTGCTCTACCTTATCTTGATAAGATTTTATGTGTTTTATGTATCTTTCATGTGTCTTATCTTGCTTGTATTTGTTTTAACATCTATTGTTCATGTTGCAATTGCTATACCATACAAGATTTCATGTTTTATTATTGATAATCATGTTTGCAGTTGCTTGTAATCGTTTTCTTAATTTCATAAGATGTTTTTCATAGGATGCTTAGTAGCTTTATGTTTATTGTGTTAAATGTGGTACATCAAATTCATGTCAATAAAATCTAAATTTAGATATTATACCATATTGACATCTTTTATTTATCTTTGTGTTTATAAATTTAGAGTTTCTTGATTAGTAACCTGATCGAGCGCGAAATAAAGAAATAGGGCTTTATTTTTCATTAAGTTTAATTAGGGTCGAGTTAATTTAATTTATGTTTTATTGAGTTCGTTGCAATTTATTTTAAATAAAGAGATTGCATGCGATCTCATATCAAATGAGTTAGTCGGTTAAATTTAGTAGTTAATCGGTTAGAGATTTTTAGAGTCCAAATTAGGATAAGCTAGGATTTTTTTATTTTTGTTTCTATTTTGGTAATCCCACCATTCCTATATAAAGGGGATGGTAGTAATTTATTTAGAAGCAGTTCAAGTTGGCAAATGAGATTTATCTTATCTCTCTCCTCTATCCTTTCTCCCTCCACGCAATCTCCATGATTCTCTTCCCCAACTCCCTCGCATCTGGTGAGATTTCTCTCCTTTATCCCTCCAATTTCTTCTCCACCAAGTAATTTCCACCACCAAAATTAATTTTCCACCATTGCAATTTTCTTATATACATCATAACCTGTTAGTTTGTGACTATGTAGATGGTTACATCTCTGACGAACGTTGCTTCTAGTAGCAACTCGTCTTTTTATAAGTCAGTAGGATCAAGTGATCCTGCAAGTGATCCTGTTGGTAATATGGTTAATTTTCGAACTATGTGGATCCGGATGCGGTTACTTGCATACTGTGCAAGAAGGTTGTCGAGTGAGGTGTGTACAGTTTCAAGCAACAGCACACGGGAGAGCTAACGTGACGAGGAAACGAAGAAGAAGATGATCGCGTGCATTGATGATGTTGCCAAAAAGAACCAAAAAGCCGGTGATGTTCAGAAATAAGAGAGAAAATTGATATCACTAGAGATGTGATTTAGTGAAGAGATCCCGAGTATCTGACTCCTTGGAGCAGAACGTCACAGTGGAAGGGTCATAACGTTAGATGACCATAAAGGATGCATTCTCCAACGATCATCGAGAAAGGGTTGCCTCCTATATATGTAATTGAGAATATACATCGGTAATTCCTTTCAGTGTATTTATGATGAAGCCCGTCATATATGGTGGAAGCAATTAGGAAGTACAGTCCTTGACTAAAGACTCCCACAAGGTATGAACTCAGCGGTCTATTTCTAAAGAAGGCAGTGAAGAAAATTCATGATGACTTGCAATACCATCAAGATATGTGGAAGTCGACGAGACGCGCTTTAATGATCGATGTGTGGACAAATATGCGAAGAACGAGCATCATTAACCTCTATGTCGATTACACCTTGGGTACTTCATTTTTTAAGTTTATAGATGCCTCAGATGAGGCTCACACTACGGAATATATTTTCAAACCGGTAGTGTCTGAATGAAAATGTGGTTCAGGTTGTGTAGGATAATGCATCCGCCAATGTAGTAGTAGGAAGATTAATGTTCAAATAATATCTGCAGATTTGGTGGACCCTGTATGACGTGCATTCCATTGATCTTGCTTTGGAGGAGATAAGTAAAGAGACAAAGGTAAGGAATGCAATCACAAAGGCGACGAGGCTCACGGTATTCATTTACTTTCATACCAAAACTCTTAGCTTGATATGTAAATTCACCAACAAGAGGGACATTGCAAGACCAGGGCAAACGAGATTTACAACACTTTCCTCACTCTTGATAGCCTTAACAAGAAAAAAAAGGTTGAGAATGATGTTTTCCTCAAACAAGTGGAGGAACTGCAAATGGTGGAAGACCAAGAATGGGGAAGCAGCGAGTTACACAGTCTTCCTCCCTACATTCTAGAACCACACCGCACATGATATCCAAGTGTTCACATCCTTGGTTCGTTTATTACGTGTGGTTGATGCAGATCGACATCCAAAGCTTTGCATGAGGACTTGAAGTGGCCAAGAGGGAGATAATTGCATCTTTCAATGGCGTGAAGTCGTCTTATAGATTTTTTGTGGACATCGTTACCTCCTTTCCACAGGAAAATGTGATATTCCATTGCATCTAGCAGTTTATTATTTGAACATGTTCTTCTTTTACATGGAGTCTCGTGGAGATCCAGATATTGTGGTGAGGAGAGGTTTTAAGGGAAGCATGGAAGGATTTTATCCAGATTTGGATATATAGATATATAAGATGGAATCATCAGGAACGAGCTTCCAGCATACAGACTTGGTTGCGGATATTTTGGCAAGCCATTAGTGGTGATACTAAGAATGACAAATGATGGCAATTTTAATCCAGGTATATCGGTTATTGTTTTCAATTCATGTCATTCGAATCATCTTTTATTTTATTAACTTAATCAATTCTTTATTTTAATAGCTAATCGTTGGTATATTTAAGGAGATGTCATGCCTCATCCATAGCCATCAAGATCTTGAGCTTGACGTCTTCATCCTGTGGAAGTGAGTGTAACTGGAGTACATTTGACTAAGTAATGACTCCACTGGCCAAACCATTTGGATTACTATTAGTAAAAATTAAAATAGTAACTGATAATTTGCACTTTTACTTGTATTTTGATCTTCATATCTATACCAAGAAGAGAAACGGGTTGGAGATGAAGAGGCTGAGCGATCTTGTTTACGTGCATTTCAATTCTAATCTACGGGAACATCGAGTTGAAAAAGAAAGAGATCCTCTTTCGTCTCGTGATCGTGCATATTTGGGTGAATGGACTAGAGATGTCAATGCTCAGGATGAGGAGATTTTTCCAGGTTCCGGATTGACTTGGAGTATTATAGCACATGATAAAGGTGTCGAATAGAATTTGGAATCGAGAAGGAGCCAGCAAGGCGAACGTTGCCGGAAGTGTCATCTTCGAACGCAAATGTTGTACTGATGAATGAGGAAAAGTTATATCTTAAAGATAGAAAAAGAAGAAGACAATGATGAAGATGAATAAAAAGAACTTGAGTTGGATGATGACATTGACGAAGATGAATGACTTGTGTCACTTGCTCCTTGAATTATTTTTGTTTTAACATGTTATATTTGTTTTTGAACATTAGCTTGTGTTATTTAGCCAATATTTTATTCTTAACATGCTCCATTTTTCTTCTTTTGCTATAATTGCTTCTTTTTTTAAGATCTTATAAATATGAAAATTGCTAAATCTATGCAAATATGTGGGGTAGATGTATTAAAAAATTATGCATTTAAAATAATTAAAAAATAGAAATTGACTAATGCTCGAGTAAATTTGATTACTCTCCCGATTGCCGATTAATCCTTAATCAGTGACCCACCGAACTAGTACCGACTTCTACAACCTTGAGTTTGACATAGATAAACATCCAACTATCATGTGTTATCACCAATACATCTTTCACCATCATTTAGTGCATATGGAATAGAGAACTTTCATGATATAACCACTATCAATCATGTCCTAGCATGTAAGGGATCATAAGCATGTGATTTTGTGGATGGGACTGTTTATTACAGGGTTGGGCTGGGTAGAGTAAGTTTCTTTGTTCAAATTTAAAAGACACTCAGAAACTAGCAAGTTAGAAATTTATTTATATTCCATATCAGGTTTTTAAAGCAAAGCATCATATGCAGCAAAGATGAAACCGTCATCTTCCACCCCATAGCATAATGTAGATAATTTCCTTATTATTGGGTTCAGGAGATACATAATTTCAAGATTTATTTTGCAAGATAAAATAGGAAAGGTACAGACTGAACGGTTTTCTTAAAAAATTACTAACCTGATATTGTTGTCACGATTGGACAAAAACCTACCAAGAATGTTAATAGCAAGAACACGCAGACCACTTGTAGCTTCAATACCCATAATAGTTTCGACACACTCATAAAGGATGGCATTTCCAGCATTTTTGTTGGATTCAGTTTTTGTGGAAACCTGATAACAGTGTTTCATAAATCAAATTTGCAGGCATTGTTAATCCAAACACAGACAGACTACCAAGAAAATCATGATCATGTTCGGGAACAAAATGTTTCTTCAATATAAAAAATAATGGAGAAATGTGTGCAAAAATGAAAAATTCAATATGCTCAGGAAGGCATGTGTTATTTGCAAAAAAGAGATGTCGGAAAATTTTCCTTCACATCTTCAAATTGTTACTATAGGCTACAGATACAAGCAAATGCCACCATAATCACATCCAACCAACAAGAAACTCAAAAAAGCATTGATGATTTCAACCTCTATACTCTGTTTAATCCAACATATGAACACAAACATGTAATTCTTGGATAATACAAGGTCTAGCAGATGTGAGTTTCAGGCAACAATTCAAAACATGAACATGACGAATAATTTGCCGGATACATGGTCATCCACAGGGTATCGGTCACTTGAAGATCATTTATAGCTGCTTGAGCGAATCAGAGTTTGATAGCGCGTTCTTAGTCAATAACCAGAATAATCAAGCTGATGCAATGACATCAGAAATATGCAATTTGCCCTGGAAAACCGTTCCCTCACCAAATAAACTCTGTTAGCAACTGCACAACCTTGTTCGATAAAGACAATGCTTACATGGACCTTTGCCCTCGCATCACCTTCTTACCGATGAGATTAGTTAAGCCTCCCAACCAACATACAGCTCCAGTCCATAGTCTCTTTATAATACAATCATATCAGAAGTCTAGAGTACCAACTGAAATTTTTTCAAGACAGCAGTATGATTAAAAGAAAACTACTATAATTACTCTTCCTTCAGTGTTTCATGAATAATACTCGTAATTTTATATATTCCAAGATGCGCAGATAACCAACTAAAAACTGTGCCTCATCTAATATTTTAAAATGTATAGAATCTTACTAGCATATAGATATTAGGGTAACGGATGAAATGTAGAAATATTCATCCTTGAAATTTCGGAAAGGAACTTGTTGACAGCTTAAGTACTACAAAATGATAACACACCTGAGCGAGAATGTCATTCATAAACTCGCTGGAATCTGCATCTCCTTGTCCAAGCATACGCATGAGCTTGAGCACTCGAATATGTAAGAATGGGTCCGTAATTCCAGCAATGTCGTACTCTGGTGCATATGGACTATTAGAGACATCCTTCAGGATCCGGACAGCCCCCTCTGTGCAGTTCTATAACCATTAAAAAATTTATTGCGTCAATGGCATCAGAAATATGCAATCTGATAATGGCATAAGAATTATCGTATCAGAAATTTTTGTATCAATGGCATCAGAAATATGCAATCTGTCAATGGCATCAGAATTAGTGTATCAAATAGAAGACTTAATCTATCAAACAGATCCAAAATATCTGATAATGGTGCAAATCTGCAATATAATATGAGAAAATTATAGCAAAAAAAGAAGCTACTAACCAAACAAAAACAAGAATAAATACTGAAATGCTATGTAGACCAGCATGGAATGATATATCATGGCAAAACAATGCATGAAGGCAAAAACTCTAGGAACTACACAATGGCTACGTCACAACTATAAGGAGATTCTTATCAGTGCGAACATAGTTTGCTAATACAAACAGAAAACACAGCAAAGTTACGGATACTGCCATATCCTGATTGTTGCAATTTATTAGTCAAATAACTAACATAGGGATATCTACACTCATAACACAACGTAATTCTATATATACACCCAAACACATATATAGTTATTCCGGGTATACCTCTTCCATTACTAACACCACTAACCAAACTACTTTTGAGTTAGGGATTTTTACCCGGCAGACCCTATAAAGTTTTCAAATTATCTCTACGACCTTTGAAACAACCTAATTCCCCCCTCGACCTCGTAAACTTGCTAATCCTTATCCTACAAATCATGGGGTTAACTCCCACCCATTTAACCGTTAAACATAACCGAATTCCGTTTAAAATAGGTGTATATTGGCCTATTTCTTTACCAAATTTACAGAAGATGCTTCCTTCCCCAACACCAACCCATCCCTGTGTCGTGTGACCTCCACCCCTCCTCCTGCACCGTTGGACCTTCCACCCATGCCCTTATTGGGAGAGAAATTGTTCATGCATTAGAATAGACCGAGGGCTCTCTTATATAGGAGAAAAGCCCTTGGGTTAATTACATGCTAAGTCCTGAGAAAAGATAATAACATCAAATAGACAGAGAAACATATATAATTATCTTAACACTCCCCCACAAGCTGGATCATATATATCTATCATGCTCAGCTTGGAACAGCACTTCTGAAATGGACTTCGAGATAGAGCCTTGGTGAAGATGTCGGTTGTCTGATCCCCTGTTGGAACATGAGAGGTAGCTATGAGCCCTTTCTGTATCATGTCTCTGGTGTAGTGACAGTGCTTTGGTCGCTCATGGAAAGCAGGATTATTAGCAATAAATAATGCAGCTTGATTATCACATAAGAGTTGCATTGGAAGAGGGACTTCAATAGCAAGATCAGTCAACACCGATCTAACCCACATCATCGCTACACTTCCTTGTGCCATGGCCCTGTATTCAGATTCTACACTCGATCTGGCTACTACAGTTTGCTTCTTCCTTTTCCATGAGACAAGTGAGTTTCCAACAAAAACTGCAAATCCCGATGTGGACTTCCTGTCTATGGGACAACCTGCATAGTCTGCGTCAGCACATGATGTCACCTCCAAGGATGTATCCCTACTGAATAATAGACCATTACCAGGTGAATTCTTCAAATATCTTAAGATCATGTGAATGGCATCCATATGTACCTTTCTGGGATGCTCCATAAAGTGGCTAACTTTGCTCAGTGCAAACATAATATATGGCCTGGTAATAGTAACATATAACAGCTTCCCAACCAGTTCTCTGTATCTCCTGCTATCTACTTCCTCGGTATCCTTGTCATATAATTTCATACTTGGGTCCATAGGCATAGTGGCAGGCTTGCATCCGGTCATACCTGTCTCAGAAAGAAGATCCATCACAAACTTCCTCTGAGTCATCACTAGACCACGCTGGTTTCTGGCAAATTCTAACCCCAGAAAGTATCAAAGAGTACCAAGGTCCTTAGTCACAAACTGTTGACCTAAAAATTCCTTGGCTAGTCGAATGCCATGAGCATCATCACCTCTAACAATATTGTCGTCTACGTACACAAGAATGGTAACCGTACCTTTCTCTGTCTTCTGAACAAACAGTGAGTGGTCTGTAGTAGACCTCACAAAACCATGGTGTTCAATCAACTCCGATAGCTTGTGGTACCAAGCTCTCGGACTCTGCTTCAGCTCATAAATCGCCTTATGTAGCTTACACACACTCTGGGACTCCCCCTCAGCAGCAAACCCAGGTGGTTGCTGCATGTAGACCTCCTCCTGAAGGTCACCGTAAGGAAAGGCATTCTTAACATCCAGCTGATATAACGGCCAATCCGGTGAAACTTCTACAGAAAGTAGAATTCGCAGTGTCGAATGTCTCGCAACTGGAGAAAAATGTCATGGTAATCCACCCCATAAGTCTGGGTAAAACCATGTGCCACAAGCCTTACCTTGTAGCGATCCACACTGCCATCTACGTTGTGCTTGATGGAGAATATCCACTTACAACGCAATCAAGAAAGGAACCTTTTCTCCAAGAATAGTTGACAGCATACGATTAACCAAGTAACAAGCGGTGAGAACAACATCCCCCCCAAAAAGAATGTGGGGTATGACTCTGTATCAACAATGTGCATGCGACATCAAGAAGGTGGCGATGTTTTCGTTCAGCCACACCATTTTGTTGTGAAGTATAACTACATGAAGTTTGATGAATAATGCCTATAGAACTTAGAAGTTCAGATAAATGAAGAGTTGAAGATTCTAATGGATTATCCGTACGAATGAATTTGACATTTGCAGAGAAAATATTTTTGACTTCCAGAAGAAATTTTTTAATGATAGCACCTGCTTCAGACTTGTCTTTCAACAATAACACCCAAGACAATCTACAATAATCATCGACAGCAACCATATAATAACGATGTCCCTGATGATCAGGAACACGACTCGAACCCCAAATATCAAAATGAAACAACTCGAAAGACTGACTACTATGACGACTTGGACGACCCGGAAAGGAAGAGCGATGATGTTTCGCAAGCTGACAGGCTTCACAATCCAATGTAGTACGGGTAGATATATGTGGTAGAACATGACACATCTTCTGTAGCGGAAGATGGCCAAAGCGAAGATGCTAGAGTAGTGGTGAAACGGGTCCAGAAGGAAGGGTAGCAAGTCCAGCGCATGATGGTAAGGCAAGCTTATACAAGCCTCTCTGCTCACGGCCATGTCCAATCACCCTGCCAGTCAGTATGTCCTGAAACACAAAAGAAGATGGATAAAATATGGCACGATAATGGAGATCTTTTGTAAGTTGACTAATTAACAATATATTCATCTGAAAATCAGGTGCATATAAGACATTCTGAAGACTGAGAGAAGGCGCTAGAGTTATCTCCCCCTGACCAACAATGGACAAGCGAACCCCATTGGCAATAACAACTGATCTGTCAGGTGAAAGGGCTTTGTAGGTAGTAAATTGCATCTTGTCGCCACACATATGATGGGATGCCCCGGAGTCCATAATCCAATCTGTCAGGTCCGAACATGAACTACTAGTGAACGCATAGTGAGTACCTGAAGAGCTAGACGACGCTTTGGCGGACGCTGCAGCCTCTGTGGAACCTGGAGACAAAGATGTTGGAGTAGTCATCATCTCACGAAGCCTGGATACAATGTCATCAAGGCGAGTGTCTGAAGTAGGTGCATCGGAAGCATCAGTCTGCTCAGCAGCTCATGCTGAAGCTGGATACCCATGCTTATGAAAGCGCATCTCCTCAGAGTGACCTGGACGATGGCAATGAGTACACGGGTCACGATGTCTACCACTCCCTCGACCACGAGGTCCACGACCTCGAAAGTGAGATGATCCGCCTCTGCCTCTAATAGCAGCCATAGCCGAAGGAGTAGTCGATGTGGTGCTCGTTGAAGTAGTGATCCTGCTCAGGCTCTTATAAACCTCTTCCATTGGTGGAACGGTCTCTCCAGTCAGAAGTTGAGTACGAGCTGCAACATACTCAGGATCAAGGGAGGGCAAAAAAACTCCAATCATCGTGGCATTTTGATATGTCTGTTGTTGCTCCGTGCTGGAGGTGATGGGCATGAAACTGTGTAATCTCTCAAACATGCCCTGCATGTGAGAGAAATGAGCATGGAGCGAGCGACCATTCTGTTTGGTCGAGAAGATATCGAACTGCAATTGAAGTATCTTGCTTTCATTTTTCGACTGCCCATATGTATCTGCAAGTATGTCGCACATGGCCTTCGCAGTTGGCTGATTCACAATATCATTGGCTATCTCCTTAGTCAGTGTCCCGGATAACCATATACGTGTGTAAGCATCATCTTGTTTCCATGTCGCATTTGCCCCAGTCTTGTCCGTCAGCTTGGAGCCTGTCAATATGTGCTCATTATTGTGGCACTGCATGAGGGTACGGAACTGCATGGACCAAAGCTCATAGTTGGTCCCATCCATCTTCACAATCGGGGCCGGTCCTTTGAAGGCATCCGAAGAGGAGAAAACGTTACCCTTGTTTTCTGACATGGTACAAAAGAGCCACGAAGCACGGAACGACTGAGGGATAAATAGAAATTTCTTTGTCTACAGATCCATAGAAGAGATAGGTTGCATGTGTAGATTCATACAACCATCCCGACCTCCTCCGCGAGCCTTCAGGCCTTCTAGCGGAAGATCGGAGTCACCAAACGCAGTGTAACAGTAGGTGCAGCAGCAATTTCGACGTGCCTAGGGCCGTGCACGGACCCCCAGTCCGTTCGACGGCAGCCCCGATGGGTTGCGCCGCCTCTAGCGGCGGTCCGATCACCTTAGGGCGGTACCGGAGGCCTCAGCGATGCCCGAGGAGCGAAGAGTCGGGGCTCTGGAGCACGCGGGGGGGTCTAGGGTTAGAGTTTTGGGTGGGATAAAGGAACTCCGGTCTAGGACCGTTGCTCCGATACCTTGTTGGGAGAGAAATTGTTCATGCATTAGAATAGACCGAGGGCTCTCTTATATAGGATAAAAGCCCTTGGATTAATTACATGCTAAGTCCTGAGAAAAGATAATAACATAAAATAGACAGAGAAACATATATAATTATCTTAACAGCCCTCGTACCACCCAACCTCGACCCTCCTCCCACATCGCTTGACCTACCCCCCACCTTGTGCCACCCGAAGGTCTAAAGAAACTGGTGGCAGACTCGGCAAAGCAGCCCAACCCAATCGACTCGCCGGGCCTCACCTCTCCGCACGGTCTCCGCAACTTCGTGTGCAGCATCGAGCAGGATGCCTTCATCCTCCTCGATAACGAAGTAATTCCAGAGGAAGCCCTCGAGGGTGGAGGTGGTGGCGTCCTCGACGAGGAGGAGACGGGAGGGGTTGTCGAGCTCAGGGTGGCGAATGGGGATTTGTAAGGCATGGGCGAGGGTGGTGCGGCAGAGGGAGATGCGGGAGTAGCGGACAAGTGAGCGGTGGGAGGGGCGTCGTAGTGAGCGACGAGGTCAGTGAGGAGGCCACAGCGGAGGGAGTGGATGGGAGGGGGTTGGAGGCGAAGGACCAGAGGCTGAGACGGGCCTGGAGGAGTAACCGCCTCCCCGACACCCCCCTCCTCCTCCAAGTCCGCCGCAAGGGCGTCATCCTCCTCCTTGACCTCCACCTCCCTGACCTCCGCCTCCTTGACCTCCCTTTTCTCCTCCATGTCAGATGTGAGGGCACCCTCCTCCTCCCCATCCTCCCCTCCCTCCTCCTGTTTTGCCACGACGACGCCCTCCTCCTCCTCGACCTCGCCTCTTCCTCTAGGTCTACCACCCTCCAGGTCCTACGGAGCTTCCGATTTGATTTGGTAAAAGAAGACGATAAAGAGGGGGGAGAAGAAAGGAGAGAGGGAGATCAAGATCCACCGTCTGATTTTGTTTGGTTAGACTAACTCAAGTTTAACCCAAGTAATTGACTCCAATAAAGTTAAAGTTGATGGTAGGGTTTGTGGGGTAAGATGGAACAAGCTTACGGGGATGAGGGGGAATTAAGTTGTTTCAAAGTTCATAAAGGTAATTTGAAAAGTTTATACGATCTGCTGGGTAAAAATCTGTTTGAGTTATATTAACCAAACATATCCCATGTTTGAATTATATTAACCAGACATACCCCTCCATTTCCCATTCTCCCAAAATCAAAGCTTATCTCTATACAAGGCAGTTACGAGCTCCAACAGTGAGGCTACAGGGCAAAGGAATGCTAGACTTGTTGGAGTCGAAGGCGAGAATGAGTTTTGCAACTGTAGTTGAAGAGAGGAAAGGGAGATGGACATTAATGGGAGAGAGGGAGGAGGAGAAGGAGAAGAAGTTTGGGGGGAGGAGGTGGTGGTGGCGGCAGCGAGGAAGATGGAGGTGGAGTCGAGGAGGATAGGGGAAAGAAAGGAGAAGAAGAAAAAGAAAAAGAACATGTTAGGAGTGACCGCAAGGGGAGGAGGAGATGAAGTCGAGGAGGAGATGCAGAGGAGGATTGGGGAGAGAGAGAGAGAGAAGGAGAAAGAGAGGGTACTAGGGAGAGGAGGTGGTAGCAGTGGTGGATGGATGGGGAGGGGGTAGAGGAGTGTGGAGAATGTGGAGGAGGGGCAAATAATATAAATGTGACCCGTGAAATTGTCACATCAAATAGATTATGTATAGGGATGCAAATGGATAGGACATATCTCGATCTGATCCACCATTGTATCCATTTTGTACATATTTTGGCAATGCATGTGTACCTATTTTAAATGGATATAGATATTGATATCACTTTAGTATCCATAAATAATTGTACATGTATGTGTGTATCCTTTTTCATAATATAAATACAGTTGTATATATAATTTTTTAACCATATATAACATAATGATATACATTGTTTCACCATATTGGATCTAGTTATTATGATATAAGTACATTTAGCATATTTATATCAAGTGAATTCTATCCAATACATGTATATATAAGCCTATCCATAGAGTACTTTTATTATTATTCCTATGAAATCAAATATCCATGTTACAATCGTTTCTATTTTTTAAGATATGGTAACATAGTTTTCATATCTGTTAATATATGTATCCGCATCCTTATTCATATTTAAAATTAATAAGGTAATGGTAACACATATATCTGTATATGTGTTCGACCGATTGCATCCCTATTTTTTTATGCGAAAGTGGGTGGTGTTTCAAGATGGAACACATCGCAAAATTAAATCAAAAACATGTTTCTAAATATAGAGGTGCGGGAAGAATAAATAGCCTTGCAATGCTCTACATTCTACGAGTGAAAAGATTGACCATGGAAAATGAACTCATTCCTTGCACACCAAATGACCCATAGTGTTGTAAAAGGCAAGGAGCTGCCCTCATGAGAATTGCCACAATGTATCCGGATGGAGCTCCAGAAGCTTGAGCTATTATCCTCCACGTTGAGCCAGGGAATCGTTGTCCTCCGCCAAATTTGAACCGAGTGCACAACTGAAAAGGAGATGATCCAGGTATGCGTTACGAGCACTACATCTGTCACAAAAACTATTAATCGCATGCAGGATCCTATCACAATGCTCTTTTGTAAGAATGCGACCATAAACCACCAACCAAATGAATATCTTGATTCTCAGGGGAATCTTGCTAGCCCACACAATCTTCATGTCATTTGAAACATCCTTGCGTTGTGTCACATCACCTCTCGTGAAATACCAATATGCCTTCTTCACATTAAAACTCCCTTCCATCCATATAAAGCGGTCCCTTCCACATTTGGGCCGGTCACATAGCCAACTCTGTCTGCGTGCATAGGAAGTCCTCCAATCGTTGTTCAGAAAATTCTACCACCAAAGGGCGAAGACCGCATGTTTCAGAGGATCTTTTGTCAGAATGTAGATTTGTCGTTGACCACCAACGAACACCTTGAAGGCACGAGACCAAAACATAAAGTTTTGTGCATGAGTTTAATAAAGGGATTTTATCAGTTGTGCCCCTCCGAGATATCGCAATATCAGTTATGCCCCTATCTTTTTGGTAATATCAGTTGTGCCCCCGACTTCTTGCCAATATTTCACTTGTGCCCCTCAGAGGGGCATAACTGATAAAAGATTATTATCAGTTATGCCCCTCTGAGGGGCACAAGTGAAATATTGGCAAGAAGTCGGGGGCAGAACTGATATTACCAAAAAGATAAGGGCATAACTGATATTGCGATATCTCGGAGGGGCACAACTGATAAAATCCCTTTAATAAAAGTTTCATGTACCATCATAGAAAACGTGGTGTACAGAAGCTTGGTCTTGGTAGGAAGAGAAGTCATCGTGGACAAATAGAGACATCAAAAATAAGAATTGTTCGGTCAATCATGCATGTAGGTGACCTAGATGAATGTCAATTCACCTCAAAAGGGTAATAGATGCCCTAGGGTTCACGCGCAGGAGTTATGTCAGTTGGGCGATGTCCAGAGGAGGTCAGGGTGATGACTGGTGGTCTGGATGAGGCCTAGATGCAGCTGGATGTGGTCTGGACGAGGCCACAGGAAGCAGCCAAGAGGCTTGGGCGGCAGCTGGAGGCACCGGCTAGGTGCCCTAGGTGCATACACAGCCCGTATGTGGCCCGGCTGCAACCCCATGGATGCGCTAGGTACCTGGCGGTGATGGGGCAAGGCCTGGATGCGCCCTGGCTACGCCACTGAGGGCCCTATGCAGTGGCCTTACAGCGATATTAGGGGCCTTGGTAGCCCTGATGTCACCGGTTGAGAAGATGGGAGCTTATGCGGGACCTTAGGTGGAGAAGAGGGCCCATACAAGGGCCAAGGATCGAAGGAGAAG
This sequence comes from Ottelia alismoides, assembly GCA_037367405.1. Lineage (NCBI taxonomy): Eukaryota > Viridiplantae > Streptophyta > Magnoliopsida > Alismatales > Hydrocharitaceae > Ottelia > Ottelia alismoides. The sequence goes on along the minus strand of JAZKJV010005394.1, from coordinate 54,547 downwards.
GGAATTATGGTTGTGCTGGGTGCGAGGTATGAGCCTCGGTGTAGGACCGACGATCTGATATCATGTGGAGAAAGATGAAAAAATTGACTTGTCTTATTCCATGGGTTTAGGGTTGCTTATATAGCATGAAACCCTGGAGGAGCAAAAAGGAAAAATTACATAGATATCCTGAAGGGGTTACAGAACTAGAATAAGATATAAGAATACATAATAGAAAAACATAATAACTCTGGCATCATTAATACAAGGAAAATTATCGACCTTTTTGGTATAAAAGTGGACAGTTTAAAAATATCACCAACAATAGAACTTTGCCTAATAGCTAAAGTATACACCACAATCTTGTAAATCACATTCAAGAGTGTGATAAGCCTAAATCTTCACCTTAATGTAGAAACTTTTCTTTAGGCGGCAAAAAGATCAATGTCTCATACAACATGTCAAAATCAAGAGTTAACTTTCTTGAACTCATCCAAGACGTCGATTCTATTTGCCTTAAGACACTCCTAGAATTCCCCCAAAAAGGGAAAAGGAAACTATCCAAACTAGGGGATCCATATGCATTACGTCCATCAACCATCATTGGTACCTCTACAAAAAAACAAGAATCGACATATTAGCATGTTCAAGGCTCAACCATTAGTCCCTCTCCCACATAGTGCCTGCAAAATTACAAATGTCCTTGTTATTCCTACTGTAGATTCTGAAGTAACCTGCCAAAGCTTCATCAACATGGGACTCATCTTAATACTACTCACTCAAAGCCTCCACAAAGTATATGATGTGCTTATGCCTTCTCCGCCAGCCATCAACCGAAGGAAAGACATTTTAGCATAACCTCTTTAAGACATTTTTGTCGCGAACACAATGTCCACACTCTACCACCAGCTTCCTGTCCACCACTTCCTTTCGTTGAGCATGTGCCTTCTCAAACTCCTCTTTTAAGAAAGCCCTAAAGTCCACAACTCTGCCCAACCTACAAATTGTCTCATGTTATTGTCTTTTTTCCAATCTTTGTTTTTAATCTCCTCATGCAGGCCTATAAACGCTTTTTCAACTCAGAAAGCTTGGTGAACCGACTGCAAGTAGTAGATTCCTTACACTTGAAAGAACCCCATAAGCCCTCTCAACCATCTCCTTGACCCATCCTCAAGTTGTTGTGACCTCTGAAACTTTAAGTATGACAAAGGACGAAGCCCCTACCCAAACTCCCAAACCAGTAGAGTGTGGTCCAATAGGGTCACATCTGGCCCCTCACAATTGAAAGATGTTGCTATAGCATCCACATAGGCAAGAGGAATTTGTCCAGAAATGAGAATGAAATTGAGTTCGTCCAAGTATATATGTAGTTTAGTCACATCCAATGTCTCAAGAAATTCGCTTAGAAGTGTCCAAAACTCTCGTAAGCTAGGGTCCTCCCCCCTCCCCCCTAGCAACCCCAGACTAGTCCTTGGCCAACAATAAAATCCCCATCATCTTTCTAAGTTAAAAAGCAAAAGGCATAATTGTCTCCCTCAAGTCCAAATAATGTTCATCTGCTCGAATATTGAAGATGGACCATAATTAAATGTAGTCATAAATGGCAAAACATATGACCGTCTCCCGAGTAGAATAATCAAGGCATTATGGCCAAAATGAGAATCCTCAAACTCAAAGAGATCAACAAATTAATCAAACAAGATCCCCTCAGCTCAACCAACCAAGCCGAATATGTGAAAATCAGAATGTCTGGTGCACTGCAAATGCCTCAATATGTCGACATCACATTCTCTACTTCGTCTCCTATAAAAAATACACCTACTACCCATTCAGTAAAACATCATCCATCGGTTCCTCAAACCTCCAACTTTCCAAGATAACTCATTATCCCTTAGCAGCACGACTTCCCTTATAACAACGAGTGTATCTTCCTCCACCACAGCCTTCAAAACCCCATTCGTGAAGGTAATAACTGATGATTCATGTCTCTTTTCCCGTGTTAGTATATTATTGCGGTTCTTCTAATGCATTGTAAATCCCTCAAGGGATACTTTTGTATTTTTCCCAATATGGAGCTCTCTAGGGTTTCCTCCTATATAAGGACCCCTAGACCTCACAAAATAAACAAGGTTTTTAATTCTCTCCTCATCTTTTTCACATGGTATCAAAGTTGTGGTTCTAGACCGGAGTTCTGACCTAACTCCTGCTGCCGCCACAAGCCCGAAACACAGCAACTCGACAAACCTCGTGCGCCTAGGGCTCCTCAAAGCCTAGGGCTTCTCCAGACTTCTTCTGCATCATCGTTGGAGGCTTCCTAGCTTCTAACGTCGTCACTTGATGACTCCCAGGAACTCATGCACCACCATTGAAGGTCTTTTGAAGACCCAGCACCTCTGCATGGGGGTTCTAAAAGAGACCCATATTGTTGCTTGGAGGCCTTCCAGAGCTTAGTGCCATCGTTAGAGGCCTTCTAGGTCCCTGACCTACTGCTGAAGGCCTTCCGGGGCTTTAGCAGTACCGCTTGGGGGTCTTCTTGGACCTGTGTCGCTGCTGGAGATCATCTAGATCCTTATACTACCGCCTGAAGGTCTTTTGGGGCCTCTTACAATATCTATTCTGCATGAAGTTGTTGTCGTGTAGACATTAAGGCCTGCACAAGGCCCTCTACAGCCCATACAGGGCCCCATAGTGCATTGCAAGGCCCTCGTGCAAAACCTCTAAAATTGTTGCTGCAGCATTAAATAATGTTCCACGATAGTCAGATCTCTCGAAAATGATCTATTTGTTCACCTTGATGCATGACTAAGACAAACAATTCTTGTTAGGTCACTTCTTCTTAACCTACACGATCACCATGGCATCTACAGAACCCAAGCTCATGTACTCGACTTCTTCTATGATGGTACAAGGTACTTCTATCAAGCTGAAGGATTCTGAGAACTATGTACTCTAGTCTCGATCGTTCAATGTGTTTGTTGGTGGTCAGCGCAAGAATTATATTTTTACTAAAGATCCGTCCAAGGAGAAAAATAAAGACTATGATACCTGGTATGTTGACAACTACCAGGTCATTACATGGATGACCAATATCGTTGATCCAAATATAGCATCGAATCTTCTCTACAAGGAAACAGCGAAGGCAATGTGGGAGAGTCTTGAGCATACATACTCCAAGAAGACTACCAAGTCCAGGCTCTCTGACATATACACATGGATTTGATCTGCTAATCAGGGTAACTCTACCCTAGTTGAGTACTACAAGCTTCTCACAAGCTTGTTCGAGGAGCTTCTCATATTTCAGCATGTTTGCTGCAACAAGCAGATAGGAGAACATGTTGAATGGCAGGTGTATCGTTTTCTGTCTGGATTGCATCCACAATACAAGCATGTAAAGGATCAATTACTGACTGTTGATACACTAACCACACTTGAGACCATCTTTGGTCACCAGCAGGAACTTGATTTCCCAATTGAGCATCCTATTGCTACTCCAGTTGTGGATGCCACAACCCACTATGCTCGAGGACGACCCAACTACCAAGGAGGATGTGGTCGTGATTTTGGTTGTGGTCGTGGTCGTGAGACTAGGTGTAGATGTGATTACGATCACAGACGTGGGCGCAAACCTGCTACTGCTCGCTATCCAGCATGCACACATTGTGGACACTGGAATCATCCGTCTGAACATTGATGGACAAAGTTTGACATGCCTCCTAATGCCAACAGTGTCTATGAGATAGCTTCATATGAGGGTACATATGATAATGCTGAGACCTCACATGATCAGACTTTTGGTTATAGTCAGACACCATTTACAGCATCTGATAAGCTCGTCTACGTCAGCTACTGTAGGCATCCTCCGCCAGTGACAACAATGCTTCTGCTCCTACTGCTACTGCTAGTATGGTCACTACCTCATGTACAATTGCCAACTCTGCTTCTGCATCCAACCCTGCATGGATCATTGATTCCGATGCCTCAAGTCATTTGACGGGAGAAGGTAGTCTTCTCTCCTCTTTACAGTTGTCTTCCTCTATGAAGATTGTTCGTGTTGCAAATGGAGAACATTCACATGTTACTATTGTGGGCACTATGGATTTTGCCTCTAAACTTTGACTTAATAGAGTTCATTGTGTTCCTGCTTTTCCATTAGTCTTTTATATGTTCAAAAGTTGTGCACAGAGCTTAACTGTCGAGTTATGATGAGTTCTGTTGTTATTTTCAGGACATCCAGACGAGACAGGTTTTTGGTGGGGGACATGAGAAGAATGGTCTAGATTATCTTGATATTCCCTCTTACTCTAGTTTTGTTGGTGTTATGTCAATCTCCGAAGATACTCTTCGCTGGTACCTCCGCCTCATTCATGTCTGCCAAAGCCATTTCTTTAATGGTCCCCGAACTTTCTATGCTAAAGCCCTTTGAGCGTAAAGCGTGTCAATTCAGGAAACATCATCAAGCATCTTTCCATACTTGAATTAAGTCACGTCGCGCAGTTCCTTTCACTTTAGTCTATTGTGATATTTTGAGACCATGTCCGGTCTGTACTCTGAGTGGGCACAAGTATTTTGTCGTTTTTGTTGATGACTACAGTAGGTCATTGTGGGTCTATATGTTAAAAGAGCGCTCGAAGATTAATAATATTGTCAAGAATTTCTTTCATTATGTCAAGAATATTTTCTCCTCTAGCATTCAAATTTTTCGTTCTAATAATGCTTTGGAATTCACTCAACATGATCTAACAAACTTCTTTGCATCTCAGGGTATCATTCATCAAACCTCGTGTGCCCTATACGTCCCAGCAAAATGGGATTGCAGAGAGAAAACTCAGACATCTACTAAATATTGCCTACCCCCTCCTCACCCAGATGAAAGTTCCTAAAACATATTGAGGGGATGCAGTTCTTACCGATGCCATCTTATCAACAAAGCCCCCTCCACTTTGTTACATGGCTCCACCTCGTTCTCTCTGCTATACCCAACCGAGTCACCATTTCTACGCCTAAGAACCTTTGGGTGTGCGGCCTTTGTCCATAGCTTTCATACTGCAGAAAACAATTTCCTCGTGCAATCAAATATGTTTCTTAGGTTATTCTCGCAATCAAAAAGGCTACATGTGCTATGATCTACTGGACATTGCTATTATATCTCTGCAAATGTAACCTTTTTTGAACAGACTAGCTTGTTCACTCAATCTGTTATAGAGATTCCTCTGGATCTTCCACCCCCACTCATTGTCTATAAGTACAAGCAAATGTCTCCACCACCAAATGTTCCTTTACCTGTGTCTTTGTTGCGGGATGATATGCCTTCTTCAAGTGTCCCCTCCATTGCTGTCTCGGATGGAACTCAGGAGCTTCACATTGCTCTACGATGACAAAAAAGGCAATGTACTTTTCATCCCATGTCCCATTTTACTTCTACTACGAGTTTATCATCAACTGACAAAAGATATGTAGATGCTCTCATGACTATTTCTATTCCGACAGACCACCATAGTGCTTTACAAGATTCAGAATGGCGACCTGCCATGGATGAAGAGATGAATGCACTTACTTCCTGAGGGACATGGGATCTGTGCAATGTCCCAAGTGGAGTAGACCTGTGGAATGCACATGGATCTTTACAACCAAAAAATCGTCAGACGGGTCCATTGACAGATTGAAAGCTTCTCCTGTGGCCAAAGGCTGTACACAAACATATGGGGTGGATTACTTTGTGATATTTTCATCGGTTGCACGAATGGGCGCTATAAGGACGATCCTTTCAGTGGCAGCTAACAACGCTTGGCATATCTTCCAGATAGATGTGAAGAATGCTTTTATTTATGGAGATCTTGATGAGAAGGTATACATGTTGCAGCCTCCGAGTTACAAAATTGAGGGGGCGTGTGTATGTCGACTTCGCAAGGCAATGTATGGTTGAAGCAGAGCCCAAGGGCATGGTTTGACAGACTTACTGCAGAAATCAGCATTCTTGGTTTCAAGAGAATCACATCTGACTATTTTGTGTTTGTCAGAAGACGGACAACTAGTATGGTTGTACTTGTTGTTAATGTGGACAACAAGGTCGTTACAGTTGATGATGATAATGGGGTACTAGAGACCAAGGCCTTTCTCCAGAAGGTGTTCGTCACAAAGGACTTTGGTCCACTACGATATTTCTTGGGCATAATAGTACAGCGCACTACAGAGGGACTTCACCTCTCACAGAGGAAATAATGTCCGGATATCCTTACTGGATTACTTGGATGCAAGCCATCTAGTATTCCTGCAGATCCGAAGAAACATCCCACATCCTCTAATCATGTCTTCGAAGATATTACTTGTTACAGAAGCCTTGCAGATATCTCTTATGCAGTGAGTAGAGATAGCCAACACATGGAGCAACCATTTTACAATCACTGCCAAGATGTCCTCCAGATTCTACGATACTTGAAGGAATCTCCAGGGCGTGGTCTCTTTTATAGGGCAAACGACTACACCAATGTTATCGCCTATGCTGATGCAGATTAGGCAAGTTCACTAGAGGATCGTCGCTCCACTACAGGATATGTTGTGATGGTTGGAGGAAACCTTGTTACCTAGAGAAGCAAGAAACGGACTATCGTATCTAGATCGAGTGCAGAAGCAGAGTACATGGTAATAGCCCAAGCTACCTGTGAGATCACATGGCTATTGACATTTCTACAAGAACTCAGCATTGTTGTCACCACTCGTATACCACTATACTGCGACAACAAATCTGCTACCTACATTGTCACAAATCTTGTGTTCCATGAGCGAACCAAACATATAGAGATTGACCTCCATTTTGTTCATGACGTCGTCCGAATTGGAAAGATAAACTCCTCGCATCACCATCAATCTTCAGCTTGCAGATGTATTCACGAAGGCCTTAATTAAGAAGCACCTCTTGTGGATAGTTTCCACATTGAGCATGACTGATAGATATGCTCCAACTTGAGGGGAAGTGTTAGTAATATATTATTACGGTTCTTCGTATGCATTGTAAATCCCTATAGGGATACTTCTGTATTTTTCCAGTATTGAGCTCTTTATAATTTCCTCTTATATAAAGACCCCTAGACCTCATGGAATAAACAAGGTTTTTCATTCTCTCATCACCTTTTCCACGTCCCACATTCCCACCGAGCTTGCATATCTTCTCTTCATAAAGTAAGTTCGGGGTACATCACCAACTGGGCATTTCGTATTTTTGATAAATCAACTCGATGTTTACATGCAAATTAGCAACCTATATTCTTTGAATGGTTGATGTCAATAAATGTTTTAGTAAATTGGTGGTCATTCACAAATTGAATTAATCATAAGGCTAAAAAGTTACAAGTATATGATGTACATGGACCTAAACTCCTACAATAATTTTGTGAGTAAATACTTTTTCAAACAAAAAACATTCACTGCGAAAAATCAAAGTGGTTCCATCCACCCAAAGAAACCAAATAAAAGTGTAAGGCTTTTCTCTCTCATTTCCATAGAAATAGACCAGGACACCTAAGTTTTTTTTTTAGGCTCCAAAAAGGGGGAGACACTCAGCGGTGTTCACCCCAATATATTAAAAGGAAACAGATAGAAAAATTACAAAAGCAAAACAGAAAACAAACAAAAAACAAGATCCAAAGGGGGTAACCAAAGGCAAGATCACCCCCCAAAAAAACCAGACCAAGGCTACCTAGTACACCAGTCTGCCAGAAGACGCGTAGCAAGGATAGAAATATTTTCCCGGTAAAAGCGCTGACCCGCGAAAAGGGCCTCAGTCCTCCCCAGCCAAATGCCCCACAACCTCGCAATCAGAGCCAGCAGATCCTTCCTTTCCCTGCACCTGTTGCTCATCAAGCTTTCGCAAAAAGCAACCATGCTCTCGGAGTTGATCCAATCCAGATCAGCCCACAGTCCACGAACCAATCTGCATCCGAAGAATAAGTGGTCGATGGTTTCCCGCTCCGCCTCGCAAAGCCCGCAAGTAGGTCCAACGTTCGGAATAAATCTTGCGCAACGGTCACGCGTTAAGAACCTCCCCCTGCGAAGAAGCCAGAGGAAAACACCAATGCGCTCAGGAAGCATCAATCCCCAGAGGAATCTGCAGTCACGCACAAGAATATTGTCCCCCACCTGAGGCCTGGGAGCAAGAGCAATATACGCCTTCTGCGTGGAAAAAGAACCATCCTTCCATGACCAGTGGTCGCGGCCATCATTGGGTTGGATAGTGTCAGCAAGCAAGCGCATTAGAGAAAGAAAATCATCCACACGCTGATCCGAGAAATTCGCAATAAACTGAGGACACCAGCAGCCGTCCACCCAGCACGATGCCACCAATGCCTCCTTATCTTCCACCAAAGCAAACAAGCGTGGAAAGCTGTCCTTGAGAGTACCCTTTCCCGACCAATCGTCGGTCCAAAATCGAAATGAATCCTCCTTTCCCAGCACCGGTTTAAAGAGGCAGAGATTACGAGTAAAAACTCCCAACACTCCACGCCAGAATGGAGAGAGGTGCCCGTAAGCACTTCCCCGAGTAAAGCCTATCATCTCCTCGCCCAGAAGCTCCCGCAGGACATTAAGCAGGAAGTTGTCCTCCTGACCCCAAACCCTAGACGCCCATTTCAGCAAGAGGGCGTCGTTAATAACCTCCAACCGCCACACTCCCAATCCACCATCCCGCTTGGGCCGCGAAACATCAACCCACGCCACCAAATGAACCCCACTTCTCCCCTCCCCCTTCTTACCCCACAAGAATCCCTGCATACAATGCTCCAGGCGCAACCGAATCCCCTTAGGCATACATCGAACCGAGAAGAAATATAATGGAATAGAGGAGAGCACCGCCTTAAGAAGAATCAGACGGCCCCCCCTAGATAATAAAGCCGCTCGCCACCCAGCGAGGCGAGCCTTCATCTTCTCCACCACAACCTCTAATCACGGAGCCGGACACGACCCGCAGCCAGAGGCAAGCCAAGGTAGTCGAAAGGGAGGCCACACGGAGAAGAGCCCAGCAGCCGGCCACACTCCAACGCCTCCGCATGCGTCATCCCGAAGGGGATCACCTTAGACTTAGCCCCATTAATCAAGAGCCCCGATAGCTCACTAAAAAGCTCGAGAGTAGTTGCCATACCGGAAACCTCAGCAGGACCAACCTCGATGAAGCAAAGAGTGTCGTCCGCAAACTGAATTAGGGGACCTGGAAGGCCCCAATAGTGCATCCCCTAGTCAGCCCAGCCTCAATCACGTTGTCAATCATACGAGCCAACACGTCCGCCGCCAGCACAAAAAGAAGGGGAGCGAGAGGACACCCCTGCCGCACCCCCCTCCTAGGCTGGAAGAAGCCCCCAATCGGACGACCATTAAGCAAAACCGAGAGGGAGGCCGTGGTCACACAACGTCGCACCCACGAGATCCAAACCTCCGGGAAGCCCCTCCGCCTCAATACAGACCACAGGAAACGCCAATCAAGACAATCATAAGCCTTGGCAAAATCGATCTTCCAAAGAACCCCCATCTTATTGGAATTCTTCCAAGCCGCAACCAGTTCGGAGGCCACCGCAATGCAATCCGAAATCTGCCGCCCCCGAATAAAGGCGGCTTGTGTTGGCGAGACCAGCGAAGCAAGAAGAGGAGCAAGCCTCCTCGCCAATACCTTGGCAATGATAAGATAGATCCCATTCGAGATAGAGATAGGCCTAAAATCCTCGACGCGATTAGCCGCAGCAGTCTTAGGGATCATAACAATGAGGGCCCTATTAATTTTATCAAAGCCATCATTCCCTTCACAGAATTCTCGTGCAACCTCCATGACGTCATCGGCCACCACATCCCAAAAATCACGGTAGAAAGCCACCGGGAACCCGTCAGGGCCCGGCGAACCATCTGCGTTAAGGTCCCAAACAGCCTCCTTGAGCTCAGCCAAGGACGGCCTAACCAGGGCCTCAGAGTCCATAGGCATTAATGAAGGAGCCCCACGTCCCGACCAGCGACACCTGCGTTGCGAGCGGCACCCAAAAACACGCTTGAAGTGATCAGCCATGGCCGCCCCCAACTCATTATCCCCAATAACCAAGGAGCCATTAACCAGAAGAGAGCGGATAGAGTTGTAACGCCTTCTTCCGCTTGCCACCCGGTGAAAGAAAGCAGTATTAGCATCTCCCTCCTTGATCCACCTCAAACGCGAGCGCTGACGCCACTCCATGTTCCTTCTCTTGTCCTCCGCTTTGACCACATCCTGCGTAGCAGCGCGCTCCACAAGCTCCTCCGAGAGCAAATCCCTAGAATTTTCCGTCCGGTCCAGCCGAGTAATAACATCCTCCGTCGCCGCCCTTGCCGCCACACGAGCCAAACGCGATTCCTTCTTGAAAGACGCCAGGAGTCTCCTCAAAGATGCAAGTTTATGATCAAATCTACGAGCAGCAGTTCCCACAAAAGAAGATTGATTCCAGTGATTCCTCACCAAGTCTTTGAAATTTGGCTCCAAAAGCCAACACTTTTCATACCGGAAAAGACCCCTCGGTCGGAGGTCCTCCCCAGAACCCCACAAAATAGGATTATGATCAGAGAATGATCGTGGACGAGAAGACACCGAGCACAGAGGGAAAGCCTCCATAAGTTTGTTATTCGCCAAGAAACGATCAATCCTCGATCGAGAGGCACTGTTCCTCCATGTATAGGAAATGTCATCGGGGACCAGCCCCTCCAGAGCAAGCTCACCAATGAGCTCAACAAAATCGCGAGAGCCCGAATCCTGCCCCCTCCCCCCCCCCCGACCGCGAGGACGATCGGAAGAATGAGCAGTGACATTAAAATCCCCCCCCCAGCAGCCAAGGAATGCCCGCGAACTCAGAGGCCGCATCCCGCAGATCATCCCACAGCGCCCGCCGGAGCACGTGGCACGTAGGCGCATAAATACAGAAAAGGCAATAGGAGCAAGGGAATCAGCCCGAGTCAAATACCACAGACAAAGAATGTCTTCCCACCCACATAGAGGAGAACGAGAACGTCGCCGAGCGCCACACCAACAAAACGCCACCCGCCGCCCCAATCGCATCCACCGTGCGAAATTCATCCAAAGCACCCGCACCGAAAGACCTCCAGAGGGAGTCATCCACCCCCGCAAGTTTCGCTTCTTGAATAAATGCCATATCACAAGCCCACTCAGAGAATCGCAACCCCAAAGAACACCGTCGGTCAGTGTCCCTGAGTCCTCTAACGTTCCAGGATAGAACCTTCATTAAAGACCATCAGAGCGCCCCCCGATCAAAGAAAGTCCAGCCGCCTCCGCCACAGCATCCCGCAACGTCTGACATGAGACCGTCCTCGAGTCGCCAAGGCGTGAATGGATACGCCTGTGGTAGCTCTTCCCAAAGCGGGTGCCCGAGGTACTCCCCCCCGCGGAAGGAGCATCACCAATCCCGGTGGTACCAGCCACATCATCGGAAACCCCAACACCATCGGACGGAAGCATTCCCGAAGAAAACACCCGACCCACGGGAGGGGAGGGGTTGCGGGGCACAGCCGGAGAAGAAGGAGAGGAAGGAACCATAGCCACAACTGCAGACGGCCCAATTTCCTCCAGCTGGACCCGCCTAGACAAACCCAAAGAAGAGTCGGGTCACGAAAGACAAGAGTTGGGCGCCAAAATAGGAGAACCCGACAGCATAAGCGGTTCAGATGGCATCCACATCAAAGCCCACGATCCCAAATAAATGGATCCGTTAAAGGCCCGCAAAGGAGGACCGGGCACGGGGCCCGATAAGCACAACTGCAAGGAGTCAGCCGACAATAGCGGAGGATGTAAAGAAGGCAAATCGTCCTCGAATGAGCCCAATGCCAGCAAACCGCGCCTTTCAGAATCCGTACACAGATCCCGAGGTGGCAAAACGAAAGGTCCAGAGAAGATATACTCATCAAGCGACGCTTCGGAATCACCCCCGAGGCCCGACACGTGGAACCCGGGAGGCGAAGCGCCAACCCCAAGTCCCAAGTCAGGGACACCGTCGGAAGTAGCCGGACACGAACGGCATGTCGCCGGCGACGACCATGACACCTAAACTTGTCCAAAGAAATTCTCCAATTCGGAAGCATCCACATAATCCACCCCAACTCTCCAAACCTTTTGAATGAACTTATATGAGAAGAAAATATGTCCACTATCTTCCTACTCACACAAACAAACAGGCAGGCAATCTCAGTGCCCAAGAAAAATGCATTCTAAATGTCCTCGTCATAATTCTAGATCTGTGTAGCATCCATATGAAGATCTTCACCCGCAAAAGAGTGTGGGCTCTCTTCTGGCCATATCACCATCCGACTGTGAGGTTAGCATAGACATGGTCTTGTAATACATTTTTGACCGAGAAGGCGACAACACACTCTCTCCTCAAGTCCAGTAATCTCACATGCTCGAGGAATCATCCATTGAATTCAAATTATTCAACTCCTCCAACATAAACATGAAACCCTACAGCCATAAAAAGAAGAATAGACCGATGCCTGAGCTCCCTACCTCTACTAGAATTTGACTGCAAGTCAGCCACCCCGGCCTCCCTGTCAACCACCATAGGAAAAAGAATGAAGCGGGTGGAATAGGAGCCAATTTTGGAAAGGTATCTAGAAAGTTGGGGCTTCTAAGTTGTTATCTCAAAAAGGCCATCTGGTATTAGTGGAGTCACTATTATCCGCCATGCCACTTTGTCAAGATGTCCATTTTCAGATTCTGTTCCTCGTTTCTCCAATATGTCTGCTTCCTTAGTCTGGAAGCCTTATTTCTTGGGAAGATTTTCAGACATCTTATAGCACCTTGCATAAAAACGAAAAAATAGCCCTTCCATTCCCAAGCTTGCACCGAGAGGGATCGCAACTCAGAAGTAGGGGTTCTTGATGTATTTTAGAACAACTTACATTTTTGTTATTGATTTTATGGTGATCGGATGACTGATAACCTTTGGAGGCCATTAGCTTTAAAATTTTAATATCTAAATTTCAACAAGGAAAAAAAACAAATCCTAGTTTTACGCAACCATTTACCATACCTTTCTTAAGTATTCAAGAGCATCTGTGCTAGCTTTACAAAGATCTGTACAAAGCTGAACTCCAGCTATTAAAACTCCGTGATGCTTTTCTTTCAGCAAAGCAGCAGCATGTGTCATAAAATTTTCAGCCAAATCTGGAACTTTCCTTATGATTCTTATAGAGCATAATGCTGCCTGCAATAAATCATGGTTTATAAATAAAACGCAAGAAAGGGAACAATTGTGAATAGCATAAAGTTCACGAGCATGTTCTTCGTGAATGCAAGAAGAGAAATATTTGAAGTCCATCACGGGTGTTTTCCCCCCTGTTTTGATTCCAAAAGAACATCAAGTGCAAAGTTCAGTTTCCTACAAATAGACAAACAGGAAGAGGCCATGGGCAGTTACAGATTAAGGTAACAAAAAACACCATAAACCGACTATTACGAACTATTAACAAAGTAACCACGTTATAGATACATGAACAGTTAAAATATTGCGCAAACCGAAGGTAAATGAAAGAACTTTGTTGTAGTATGGATTGACATACCCCGATGTATCATTAATATATCCACATATATCCATATCATCAAGTTAACGATACCAATATTACCCAGGATATGATATTGTAACATCCGGTTTCCAATCAAACTCGAACCCGACCCGATTAGGGTCCGATTAACCCAATAAAGTTGTTGGCCAATGCCAAACAACCTAAATCGATCAATTGATCGTGAATCAAAAGTCCTCCGGGCAAAATCGACCAAACAAAATTGATCGCATCGTAATGCGTGCCTGAAAAAGCCGCGACGTAAATTCGAAAACCACAAAACTAACCAAGACCACCAAAAAATCCGATTTGACGAAACAAGACCAACGGAATTGACCGTTCGTCAATCAGATATCGTTTGATATTTTCATTTCGCAAAATTTAACCCCAAAATAAAACCGTATCTTGAAAAATTCGGAGATCCAAACCTGATCGAAAATATATCAATAGTAACTCATTTTGATCATCGTTCAGAGACGATCAAATCAAGATATTGTGCGTCAAAATCCAAAACCTGAGGCACACACACGAACATCCGATTTCCGATATCGATCGATATCAAGCAATATATCAATGATATTACATCTCATGATACCAGTATTAATAAAATTTGATGTATTTAGTGCAGACTTTCAATCATTTTGATTGACAAAATCGATATCATGTCAATATCAATACTTTATCATCGATATCAACCTGTTGTTTGATTGCGCTAACTACTTGTTTTTATGAGCAAGGAGCTCGGAAGGTAGTTTTTAACTTTGCAAGCTCTGTAGGTTGATTTATTACAGATTTTATGTAGCCACTCCATTTATTAACACAAGTGGATGCAAATTCGACACGAATAAGTAACCGAATTTCTAACTAGTAAGTTTTAGTAATCTATCAATATGGATAAAAGGCAAACCATTTGTATTTGTTAGAATTATTATATTACAATTATATTTGTAACCTTTCGGACTCCGTAACCTTTAACCCTTTGGGTTCCGTAACCCCTCAGGGGTATTTATGTATTTTTCCTCTTGTACTCTCTAGGGTTTTCTCTCTATATAAGAGACCCTAGCCCTATGGAATAGATATCCATTTGTCTCTCTTCTCCACATGGTATCAGAGCAACGGTCCTTGACCGGGATTCTGACCTAAAATCCCCACCGCCACCTTTAAGCCTCGCAAAAGCCTGCGCGGGCCCTCTTCCCTTAATTAGGGCCCCGCGCAAGGCCCTCCAATCGCCTCCAGAGGAGCAGCCCTCCCGCTAGCGCAACCCTGCACTTTCAGGACCTCCTACGAAGGTCGTCAGCCCATAGCTACCCTCCACGGGTACCATAGGACTCTTTGGAGATCCAAAACTCATCACGGATTGCTTCCAAGAATCCAGATTTGTTGTCCATTGAGGGTTTCCAACCCTTCTTCAAGGGCAAACGTGAGTTTTAGGGCAATTTTTAGCTCTTATATGCATCCTTAGTTGATCACAGGATCGTCTTTCTATTTTAAGACCACCATGACGCTTTCTTCTACCAAGACAAAGCCCTTGGCAACGAATATTATGGCACAAGGCACTACTATCAAACTCAAGGGCACAGAAAATTACGTGCTCTGGTCTCGATCTTTTGGTGTTCATTGGTGGTCAGAGGAAACTCTACATTTTGACTAAAGATCCTTTAGATGAAAAGGACAAAGAGTACGACAACTGGCAGACTGACAACTATTTGGTTATCAACAGGATGACCAACAGTGTTGAGGCTCATATTGCCTCAAATCTTCTTTACAAAAATACGGCCAAGGAAATGTGGGAGGATCTCAAGCAAACATACTCTCAGAAGAAGACAAAGTCACGCCTTGCAGATATTTACAGGCGAATCTGGTTGGCGTCTCAGGGTGATTCCACCCTCATCGAGTACTACGGGCATCTATCCAATCTGTATGAGGAGCTTGCAATATTCCAGCCCTCATGTTGCACCAAACAGATACAAGAGCGTTCTGAGTGGCAGGTATATCGCTTCCTTGATGGCCTGCATTCTAGGTACCATGCAGCGAAGGAGCAATTTCTTATATCAGACACACTGCCAACAATGAAGGTCATCTTTGGCCGACTTGAGGAGCTCAAGACATCTACTGCCCTACCTCTTGTCTTGCCTTCAACAGAGAACTTTGCACACATCGCCTCATATGGGCGAGGAGGCGGATACGACTTGCGAGGAGGACGCGGTCGCGATCTAAGTTGTGGTCGTGGACGGGAATCTGGACGAGGCCGTGACTTTGGTCGTGGTCGTGAGCGAGACTCTACTGCCCCATGCACTCACTGTGGTAGGTGGAACCATCCGACTGAACGATGCTGGCAGAAGTTTGGCATGTCGTCTTATCACGCCAATAATGCTTGTGAGGATGCCTATGATGTGGAAGAAGCATCGCCTACCTCCAGTGGCAAGACTGTTCATCTTAATGATGCATATTACTCCCATCTAATGTGGATCCTTCATACTCCAGGGCCTACCACCACTAGTAACACTACAATTGCTGCTCTGGCCACTCCTTCAGGTACAATAGCCAACTCTGCTATCACTCCTACTCCAGCTTGGATTATTGATTCCGACGCCTCTACTCATCTCACTGGAGAAGGTAGTCTGCTCACCTCTTTCATACCATCTACCTCTGTGAAGTCAGTTCGAGTCGCTAATGGGACTCAATCATAAAATAATTACTGTCGGAACTATGGAATTCTCTTCTAAGTTCTGACTTTCGGAGGTTCAATGTGCTCCAGATTTTCCTCTTAGCTTGTTGTTAGTTCACAAGCTTTGTATTGAGCTTCATTGTCGTGTGATATATGATGAGTCTTGTTATTTTCGAGACATTCGGACGAGGCAGATTTTTGGTGGGGGTCATGAGAAGAACGGTCTATAATACCTTGACATACCCTCAGACTCCAATTTTGTTGGTGTTGCATCTATCTCCGAAGATCCGCTCCTATGGCATCTATGCCTTATACATCCCTCTGCTAAGGCCATATCCATGATGTTTCCTGAACTCTCTGCTCTGAATCCCTTTCAGTGCGAGGCATGTGAGTTCTGGAAACACCATCGAACTTCATTTCCTGTTCGTACTAAGTCTCGTAGTACTGCTGCTTTTCATCTTGTTCACTGTGATGTTTGGGGACCTTGTCCGATCCACACATTAAGTGGTCATCGCTACTTTATAGTTTTCGTTGATGATTATAGTCGATCTTCTTGGGTCTATCTAATAAAGGAGCATTCGGAGATTAATCAAATTGTCAGAAATTTCTTTCAATATGTTAAAACTTACTTTTCTAGCATTGTTAAGATCATCCGTACCGACAATGCTCTTGAGTTAACCCAACATGACTTGACCTCTTTCTTTGCATCCCAGGGAATTGTTCACCAAACATCATGTCTGTATAGCTCACAACAGAATGGTATAGCTAAGAGGAAACTCCGACACTCTCTAAATGTTGCCAAATCTCTTCTTAGTCAAATGAGTGTTCCTAAACAATACTGGGGAGATGCTATCCTTACTGCAGTGTATCTCATCAATCGTGTTCCTTCATCAGTTCTCAAAGGGGCAACTCTATTTTCCTTACTTTATCTTACCGGGTCTCCTTTTCCTATACCTCAGCGAATTTTTGGTTGTATTGCCTTTGTTCATAACTTTCAAGCAGCTGACAAATTATCCTCTCGTGCCATCAAATGTGTCTTTCTTGGGTACTCTCGTACCCAGAAAGGCTATCGCTGCTATGATCCTGTTGGACATCGATACTATGTATCTTCTGATGTCACCTTCTTTGAGCAAACAAGTTATTTCACACAGACTGCGTGTGACATTCCTCTGGACCTCCCTCCACCAATCGTCTATACTCGCCAGCGTGCCTCTATACCTTCTATACCATTGTATGTACATTTGCATGTCCCTTTTATGCAGGTGATATGACCACTTCGAGTGCTCCCACCATTGTTGTCCCGGATGTACCTAAGGAGCTTCCTATAGCTCTACGCAAGCAAAAAAGGAAATATACGTATCACCCCATGTCACATTTTACTTCTACAGATGGTTTATCTAGCTGTAACAAGAGATAGATGCTCTTAATGCTATTACCGTTCCAAGAGATCATATCAGTGCAATGCAAGATCAAGATTGGCGATAGGCCATGGATGAGGAGATGGATGCACTTACCTCTCGGGGTACGTGGGATCTTGTGTCGTGCCCCCCGGGAGTTTGCCCTGTGGCTTGTCGATGGGTCTTCACGACCAAACAGTCGCCTGATGGTTCTATTGACAGGTTGAAAGCCAGACTTGTTGCCAAAGGTTTCACACAAACCTTTGGAGTTGATTATTTTGAGACCTTCTCGCCTGTTGCTAGAATGGGGTCGATACGTACCATTCTCTCTGTTGCTGCCAACAAGGCTTGGCCCATTTATCAACTTGATGTGAAGAATGCCTTTCTTTATGGTGATCTTGAGGAGGAGGTCTACATGATGCAACCGTCGGGGTGTGTAGTCGAGGGGGAGCATGCATGTCGACTGCGCAAGGCCATTTATGGCCTGAAGAATAGCCCAAAGGCATGGTTTGACAGGCTCACTACGGAGATCAATACACTTGGTTTTCATAGGACAACATCTGACTACTCTGTCTTTGTTAGACGACGGTCTACTGGCACGATCATCCTTGTTGTCTATGTTGATGATATGGTTATCAAGGAGATGATGTAGATGGTATTCATGAGGCCAAGGCCTTCCTCCAGAAGGTCTTTGTCACGAAAGATCTCGGCCAACTTCGTTATTTTCTTGGCATCGAAGTAAAACGCACTACAGAGGGGCTCCATCTTTCACAGAGAAAGTATTGCCTCGATATTCTGACTGAGGCAGGACTTCTTGGATGCAAGCCATCTGGCATCCCTGCAGGAGTGAGAAAATATTCAGCATCTATTGATCCAGCTTTTGAGGATGCAACACGATACAGAAGTTTGGTGGGAAAATTACTCTATCTCACTCTTACTGGGCCAGATATATCATATGCTGTGAGCAGAGCCAGTCAATATATGGAGAAGCCTCTTTACAGTCATTGGCAGGATGTTCTTTTGATCCTTCGATATTTGAAGGAATCTCCCGGACGTGAACTTTTCTATGGGGTGAATGGACACACTAATATCTCCGCCTATACAGATTCTGACTACACTAGCTCTCCTGAGGATCGCCGATCCACTACAGGATACGCCATGTTTGTTGGGGATAACTTTGTCACTAGGCGAAGCAAGAAGCAAACAGCGGTATCCAGATCTAGTGCGGAAGCAGAATACAGGGCAATGGCTCAGGCCACATGTGAGATCACCTAGCTTGTTTCTTTCCTAACAGAACTTGGCATGTCAGTCGCCACTCCTGTACCCTTATACTGTGACAATAAATCTGCCACGTACATCGCCACCAATCCAGTTTTCCATGAACGGACAAAACACATTGAAGTTGATTGCCATTTTATTCGTGATGCAGTACGAGAAGGACGAATCAGCACTCCACACATCTCCATTGAACTTCAACTTGCAGACATCCTCACAAAGGATCTTCCAAGGAAGCACCTAATGTACTTAGTATCCAAGTTGGGCACGATCGACAGATATGCTCCAACTTGAGGGGGAGTGTTAGAATTATTATATTACAATCATATTTGTAACCTTTTGGGTTCCATAACCTTTAACCCTTCGGATTCTGTAACCTTTAACCCTTCGGGTTCCGTAACCCATCAGGGGTATTTATGTATTTTTCCTCTTGTACTCTCTAGGGTTTTCTCTCTATATAAGAGACCCTAGCCCTATGGAATAGATATCCATTTGTCTCTCTTCTCTATAGTATTTATTATATTAGTTCATGATAAATGTCATATTCTGATCTATATTAGATCATCTTCTTCCAAAATTCCGGTTATCATGAATGATGTAATAAATACTATACGTGTTATTATGCGATATTTATTTATTTCCTTTCATCTATCGTTAAGACTTGAGACTTGTTTATACGTAGTATACATAAAATGTAACATATTGATAATATGCTAAATGCATCTCTTTAATGCTTATAAGAGTGTATTTGTATGTTACTTATTGTTTTAAGAACTAAGATGATTTTGATTCACGAGAAATTTCTTTTTGACCTATTTCTAATATTTCCATTGATATACGTGATATATCCCGACATATCCATTTCCATACATGTTGATATATCGATATCGATATTTCAAACCTTGCTCCATCAGCAATGATTTTCTTTAGTTCACTTAGAAAGTTTTGTTTGTAATGTGTTTTAATTCATCTTCATTCATTCCAAATTATAAATGATGTTCTTTAAAAAAGTATATGTTTTTTTCGAATAAAAACAAGGGGGAGCACTCCCAAGATGGGAGTCACCACACCGCAAATTTCATTGATATGCCAAAAGTTACATCATCCGGATACCCAGAAGTTGTACAAAGCGTTACACTGCGCCACCACATTTTCATAGTAAAAACGTTGCCCCTTGAAAATTACATCATTTCTACCAAGCCATATAGCCCAAAGAACCGCAAAAACTCTGGAAACATCACCGGTGGAGCCGGCTCCCACCGCCCGAATAGATCCCCAAAAAAGATCCGCATAGGAGGACTGAACCAAAGGCAACCCCAAGGACCTCCACACGTCCACCGACAACCTGCACCCGAAGAAGATGTGATTCGCGTCCTCCACGCCATCAGTGCATCTGTCACAATGAACGTCTGTTGCGCCTAACAATCTTCCCCTTCTGACCTTGTCACACAGACGATCCCGCCGCAGACACCAGAGGAACACCTTAACCCTGGTAGGAATCTTTGCCGCCCAAATAATCTTCAGATCCACACATAGGTCCTCGTCATGCTCCAGCCCTCCACCTCACAACCTACGGTACGCCTTCTTAACCGAGAACTTACCCTCCACCCACTCAAAACAGTCCGGCTCCCCCGACAACTCCCCGGCAGTTGGAATCTCCGTGAGCAACTGCAACAAATCCTGCATCCACTGCTCAGACAAAATCGCAGTGAACCTCGGAGCCCAAGTACCAGAGTCCACCACCTCCGCCACCCGCGCCTCCTTGTCCATAGCCAACGCCACCAATCTAGGGAAACGGAGCGCCAAGGGCCCCTCTCCCGTCCAATCGTCACGCCAAAATCTGAAGTGAAGCTCATCTCCCAGCCGCGGGCGAAGAAAAGGCCTCATAGCTGGCAGGACCGCCCGGACCCCACTCCACAACGAAGACTCATGACGCCGCCTTGCCGCCACCAACTCGCCCGAGACCCTATATATCTTCCTCAGCAGCCGCACCACCAGCAAGTCAGATGGGCCCCAGATGCGCACGACCCACTTCGCAAGCAAGGCCCTGTTCATACAATCCACATCCCTAACCCCCAACCCACCCTCGGAAACGGGTAGAGTAAGATCCCTCCACGCCACCAGGTGCAGCCCCTTCTTATCCTGCTTTCCACTAGACCAGAAGAAAGATCTCATCAAAGCCTCCATCTTCTTTCTCACCCCCACAGGCATCAAGCGGGTTGAGAAGAAGAAAATCGGAATTGCAGAAAGAACATGCTTGAGCAGGGTAAGCTTCCCGCCCTTGGACAAAGTGACAGCCTTCCACCCCTCCATCCGCTCCTCCAACCTCCGAAGAACACAGTCCCAATCAGACTTCCTCAGTCTGTTGTCGACCAAAGGCAATACCAAGTAGGAGATGGGTAAAGTCCCTAGGGGGCAGCCCGCCCACTCAGCTAACCGGGTCCTCTCGTCGTCCTGCATCCCAAGAGGTACCAGTACAGACTTCTGCCTGTTGATCTGCAAGCCAGAAAGACATCCAAACACGTCCACCAGGAAAGCAGCATTGCGGTTCTGTGCCTCCGTCCCCCCCAGAAAAATCAGTGTGTCATCTGCATATTGCAAAACCGGGACAGAGATGTCATCCAAAGTGAACCCCTCACACCAGCCTTCCTCAACTGCCTGCCGAAATAAAACCGCAAGACAATCCGCAACCAAAACAAACAGAAGGGGAGCAAGAGGGCAACCCTGGCGCACCCCCCTCTGCGGTTGGAACCAGCCCCCCTCCTGACTCCCATTGACCAGCACCGAGCAAGAGCACGTAGTGACACACCTCTTAACCCAGTCCACCCAAAGAGATGGGAATCCCTTCTTCTCAAGCGACGTCCACAGGAACTTCCAGCTGACACAATCATAGGCCTTCGCATAGTCGATCTTCCAAATCGCACCTTTCTTCCTAGATCTCTTCCATTCACGACAGACCTCCGACGCAGTCACAATACCATCAGCCATAAGCGTCCAGGAGTGAATGCAGATTGTGAAGGAAGAACCACACTTGAGAGAACCGCTCTAAGCCTGCTCGTCAAGACCTTGGCCACAATGAGATAGATGCCATTAGAGATCGAAATAGGCCGATAGTCACCAACACCCACTGGGGTCTCTTTCTTTGGCAATAGAAAAATCAAGGCCCTGTTGACCTTCTCAAAACCATAGTTGCCATCCCTGAACTCATTCAGAACCCCCATAATTTCTTCCTTCAACAGCTCCCAGAACTCTCTGTAAAAACAAATAGAGAAACCATCCGGGCCAGGAGCCCCATCCGCATTCAAATCCCATACCGCTCGGCGAACCTCCTCCTCCGAAAATTCAGCCACCAACAAACCCGCCTGCTGACCGGTCAACGACCCTGACCCCCGCCCGATCCACCCCCAACCATCTCCCCCCTCACCCTCCTCGAGGCCCCTACAAAATGCTCCCGCAAGGCAACACCAATGTTCCATTCCCCCGAAACCCTTCGGCCCCCCACCTCCACCTCATGCAAGAAGCTCCTTCTCCTCCTTCCCGATGCAAACGAATGGAAGAAGCGAGTGTTAGCATCACCCTCCCTCAACCACTTCTGTCGCGATCACTATCTCCAATGGACCTCTTTCCTGTCCTCCCGGTAGACCACCTCCAACCACGCAGCCCTCTCCTCCACTTCCTCGGGAGTCAAACCCCGGTTATCATCCAGCCCATCCAACCTGCCAATCCCCGCCACCGCCTCAGCCTTGCTGACCCTCCTCCTACTGGCGATCTCCTTCCCGTATGAGAGCAACACCCTCCTAAGTGCGGCCAGCTTAGCCGCAAAGCGCGACACCGCCGAACCGGATACGGAGAACGCCCGCCAATGCTCAGAAACCAGATGCCAAAAGCCCTCCTCCAACAGCCACTTCTTCTCAAAACGGAAAGAGAACCGAGCCACGCGCTCCTCGCCAAAAAAACAAAGAACCGGGGTATGATCAGACAGCGTCCTCGGAAGAGCCCAAGCCCTCGTCAAAGGGAAAAGCTCCCCCGCCTCAACTGACACCAGAAACCTGTCCAGTCTGGACCTGGACCTCGCATTCCTCCACGTGAACCTGCAACCTACCGCGTCCACCACAGACAAGCCCAAAGAACGGACCACCTGCCTCAACTCCGCAGATCCAGCATCCACGCCCCCGCCACCCCTCGGCCTGTCCTCCGGGAACAAGGTGACGTTCAGATCCCCACCAATGATCCAGGCTCCATCCCCCACCTCATGCGCTATAACTTCCAAGTCAGCAGCCAATCTGTCATCCTCCTGACGGACGGGCCGTAGACGTTAGTGATGAACATGCAAAGACCATCCGCTCTACGACGAAGCCTCACCGAGAAAGCAAAACGGGAGGCGAAAGTCCCCAACAGGTCAAAAGCATCGGACCGCCAGCCAGTAAGAAGCCCCCCGGAAGCATCCACGGCCTCCTTCACCGCCGGCTGAAAGATGTCACCCCTGCTCACCTCCCTTCGCCGCTGATCATCCAACGACTGCAGCTTTGTCTCCTGAAGTAAAAATATATCTGCCCCAGCCTCTCTCAGCAAATTTTGCACCCCGAGCCTCTTGTCGGGCAAGCCCAAGCCCCTCACATTAAGAGACAGCGGCTTCATTTAGGCAACCGATCAACCATCTTCGATGGAGGAAAAACCCCCAAACGTCACGCCATTCCCCGATCCAGAGCAGCAAAGCGGTTACTCACCTCAATGAGATCGCCGCCTCCCGCGCTCGCAGCCTCACCTGCAACACCCGCCGCCAACGCCGCCCGCAACGACGCCCTTGCCAACCTCCCCACCCTTCTCCTTCCGCCCCTCGCCCTGTCATATGCCAAACCAAACCGGCGGCCAGAGCCCACTCCACCTACCTCAACATCGGCCCCCAGAGGCGACAGAAGAGCCCCCACCACGCTCCCCAGGCCAGCATCGACCCCCACACGAGCCAACGGCTCCCCCTCCACCACCGACCCACCTGCCGCCATCGCCTCGGCCAACAGAACCGGCCCCTCCCCCAACTGCTCACCCACAAGCGGCATCCCGCCAACCAAAACCCCCTCCGGTTCTGGCAAACCCCCAACCACCCCCTCCAACCCCAGGCACACAGCTGCCACCTCCCCCACACCACAACCCCCAACCACTTCACCCACAGGGCCCCTCAGAAGAGAACCCGCCCTCGGAACCCCCACCTCGGAAAAGGAGCCAAAACGAACCACCGACTTAGCCGGAAGAAGCCCGATAGAGGGCCGGCCCCCCTCACAAGAAATTCCTCCCTCCACGGGCAGCGCCCCCACCTCCGGGACCTGCACGGTACAAAGGCGAGCCGCCTCACCCCCGCCAGCCCCCGACCCGGACTCCACCACCGAGATGCCCCCCCCTACGCACCCCGGCCCCTTGCAAAGCCGCCCAGATATCTGCGGCCACCAGCTCAATCAGAACCTTCCTGCCGTCCAGCACCACCTCCCACCAGCCCATCCTCTCCTTGCCAACCGGCCTCACCCGAAGCAGGACGTCCACAGGTTGCCTAGGGTCACGGCCCGCGGACTCGACAGAGTCAACCACCAAAACACCCTGCAGCAAGCTCGAGATGCGGTCCTTCGACCTCGCCCTCATCGGCAGCCCCCTGAGCACAACTCGCTCCACCCGAGCCGGCACAACCGCGACATCCGAGTCCCGAGCCCTCCGCCACTACATCTGCAACACTCCCCCAGCCGGCCCACACAGCAAGGCACGCTCCTCATGCGCCTGAAGCCCTCTCGCCAACGCCCGCCACGGAGAGATCAACCCAACATCACCCTTGAAAAGCGCCTTCGACACGAACCCCACATCTGAAGTCGCCAAGAATAGGGCCCCATCCCCAACGCCCTCAGCAACCAACATGCTTTCAGACCGAAATAGCAACGGGCAGGACCGCCTAGAGTGACCGAAGCTCCGGCAAGAAAAGCAGCGAAGCGGCCCGCGGCACGCCCTCGCCCAGTGATCCAATGCACCACACCAGAAGCAACCCCTGCCGAATAGAGATACCAACGGGGGCCCACGAGCCCGCACAGAAACCCTAGCTTCGCGCCGCCTGCGCCGACCTTCCACCACACACCACTCTCCCGGACCCCCTCCGGCAGCCAAACCCGCCCCCACAACCATACCGGCGACCCCAGAGCCGGAACACCCCCCAGCGACATCTGCACCTGAGACAGGACTGCCCAACCAGTCCCGAACATGGACCCCCTGTAGCCTGCAAGCACCATCGGACCCCCTAGGGGGCAGACCAGCTCCATCGAAAGCCCCCTGGAGGGGCCTCGACCACGGGCCGAAAGGACCCTCTCCCAGAAAACGCCGCTGCACAGGTGGGCAAGCTCCGCCAGATGCACCAGACCCCGCCTCGCGCTGCCAGCACCCGACGAAGTCCCCGCCAGACCGCTCCTGGTGCGCCGCACAGACCTTGCCTTGCGAGGGGAAGACCTCGCGAGACGCCGCCTCGCGCCGCCAAACCCCGTCCCGTGTCGCCGGGGCTCGCCCCAGACCTCGTGCGTCGTAGCCCTTGCACGCCCCTGAATTCGCGCTCCGCAAACGAAGAGCAACGCACGCTGCAGAATCGCGAGAAGCCCTAGACCGCAGACGAAGAGCATCGCGCACCGCAGGCCCCGAGCGGGCCTCGCGAAGCGACATCTCCACAATCTTTGCAATCTCATATCTAAAAAAAATTAAAAAAGTATATGTTATTATGCTCATTCTCTTATTTGTTTGAATCCGATATAGCTTAGCATTTTGTTTATATATAATATGTAATGTGATATAAAGCTTATATGTTAAATGCATGTCCTTTTATATCTCTGAGTTATGTTTCGAATTTCATCATTTCATTTCCACTACTTCTCAGCATTCAATAATCAGCAGTTAAAAGCCAGAATTGGCAGTTGCGATATGTGTAATCTAATGTGAATTTTTTTTTGAGGCTCTAATCTAATGTGAATTAGCGTGAGAAATACACCTCTTTCCTGCATATATGTGTCATTCTGTATGTTATTCATTGTTTTAAGTACTAAATTTTTTTGAAATCCAGAAGCAAGGGGGATACACTCGACGGTGCACGCCCCAAAAATTTATTCAACACAGAAAGGGAACAGAGAGGGAAAAAAACAGTCAAACCCCGACACTACAAAATAGATTACAACGCCCAATCCCCCACCAGGTGCTTCGCAAAAATCCCCATGTTCTCTTATAGATACTTTGGCCCGAGAACAGCAAATCATTCCTTCCCCGCCAAATCGCCCACAGCACTGCCACAGAATAAAGCACCTCCTTCACCGGCCTCCCCTTATTAGCCTGAAGCGAAGCCCAGAACGACTGGAGGTCGTTAGTGCAACACCAGTCCAAACCATCCCCCTGCCACACTTCACTCACCATGGGGCACAAGAAGAAGAGATGCTCCACGAACTCAATCCCCGCATTGCAGAGCAAACACCTGTCAGAAATTGTACCCAATAGCCTGGCACAATAGTCTCTCGTCATCAGCCTCTGCCTTCTAAGCAGCCACAAGAAGAAGCCTACACGCTCAGGAAGCTTGAGAGCCCACAGGAAGGCACAATCCCGGATAATAATCTCCGACTGCGACGGCGGCGGCCGAGAGATAGCCCCGAAGGCCTTCTTAAGCGTGAACGGGGCCACCCGCTAGCACCAGTGATCCCCCCCCCGTAGGGCGTCCAACCTCCCTCACAGCATCAAGCAAATCCAAGAAATCCTGCAACCTCTGATCAGATAAATGCGCGGAGAACCTAGGGCACCGATTCCCATCCATCCAACAAGCCGCAACCGAACACGACTTATCGTCAGCCAATGCAAATAACCGTGGGAAGCGAGAGCAAAGCGCTCCCCCTCCCGCCCAATCATCCGTCCAGAAGGAGAAGGAGTCCCCCCCACCAAGTACCAGCCTGAAATGCGCGATATTCTTCAAGAACACCTCCACGACTCCCCTCCAAAACATGGTGGGGGAGGCAATACGGGAGATCCACGAAGGCAAGCCGCCCCCCACATCGTATATCCTCCGCACCACATTGCAGCACAAGTCCTCCCTCGGTCCCCAAATCCTGCTCGCCTACTTAAGGAGCAAGGCGTCGTACATATGTTTAATTGACTTGATGCCCAGCCCCCCCCTGATCCTTCCTGCAAGTAATATCCTCCCACCCAACCAAGTGGATCCCCCTCGACCCCCCCCCCCCCCCCGCCCCGCTTCCCCCACAAGAAAGCGTGCATCCGCTTCTCCAGTCGAGACCTGATCCCCTTGGGCATCCGGTGGTTAGATAAAAAAATAAATCAGAATAAACGAGAGGACCGCTTTCAGTAGAACAAGCCGGCCCCCTCTCGACAAAATCGCGGACTTCCAGCCAGCCAATCTCGCCTCCACTTTCTCCACCACCCTCATCCAATCTCTCAGCCGCATCCTCCCCACATTCAAGGGCATCCCCATGTAGTCCATAGGCAAAGAAGAACAGGCCGACCCCAAAGCCACCGCATACGCACCGCTGTCGAGAATCGCAGTACCGAAGGGTACGAACTTGGACTTGCTCTCGTTCTTAACCAACCCGGACAGCTCTCCGAAGATCTCCAGAGCCAAGGCCATACCCCTCGCCTCCTCTAACCCCCCCCCTCCATAAAGAACAGCGTATCATCGGGGTACTGCAAGATCGGGACCTGCATACCCCCCCTGGAGTACCCCCTCGAGAGGCCGTTGCTGACCATACGAGCCGCAAAGTCCGAAAGAACATCCGTCGCCAGAATAAAGAGCATAGGGGCGAGCGGGCACCCCTGTCGCACCCCCCTCCGAGGCTGGATCCACCCCCCCCCCTCCGGATGGTCGTTCACCAAGATAGAAGAAGAGGCAGTGGTGATACACCGCCTCATCCACGAGATCCACAACTCTGGGAAACCCTTCCTCCTAAGCACCGACCAGAGAAACCTCCAATCAAGGCTATCGTAAGCTTTTTTAAAGTCCACCTTCCAAAGGATACCATGCATGTCCCTCCTCTTCCAATCTGCTATGATTTCCGACGCCAGCGTGAGACAATAAGATATCTGCCTCCCAGGAATGAAGGCTGACTGCATCGGGGAGACAACACTGTCAAGAAAGCCGCTCAGTCGAAGAGCGAGAACCTTCGCAATAATAAGGTAAATGGCGTTGGAGACCGCAATAGGGCGAAAATCGTCAATGGAGGCCGGCGCCGACGACTTGGGCAACAAAATAATATGCGCACGGTTGAGCCTGTCGAAGCCCGCATTCCCCTGACAAAACTCCAAGGCCACCTCCAACACCTCATGGCCCACGAGATCCCAAAATTCCTTGTAAAAAAACACCAGGAACCTATCCAGGCCAGGAGTCGCATCAGCATTAAGCCCCCACACCGCATCCTTGAGCTCCTCCAAGGACACATCCCGAACGAGTACGTCAGCAAGCGAGATCGCCACCGCACACGTGTCCGGGCCCAGCCACCTCCACAACCTCGGACTCGTTGAGGAAGATACGTCCTTGAAATAGTCCGCAATAGCCCTCCCCATCTCTCTGTTCCCCTCCACAAGAGTCCCCCCAATGATGATGGACCGCGTCGCATTCACCCTTCGCCTCCCACTAGCAACATGATGGAAAAAAGAGGTATTCGCGTCCCCCTCCCAAAGCCAAACGCTCCTCGATCGCTGCCTCCACTCCGTCACGTGCTTCTTATCCTCCGGAGCAACCTTTAATTGAGGAGCAGCACGGCCGGCCAGCTCCTCCGCCGTGAGTTCCCTTGGTCCTCAAGCACGTCGAGAATCTGAATAATCTCCTCCGCATCCTTCCTAGCGGCAAATCTCGCTGCCCTAGACTCTCTCTTGAAATCCAATAGCCGAACCCGCAACGAAGATAGCTTTTGAGCAAAGCGGGCCGCAGCGGAACCCGAAACAACCACCTCCGACCAATGTGCTGCCACCAAGTCCCTGAAATTGTCTTCCAACAGCAAGCACTTCTCATATTTGAACACCCCCCTCTGCACAAAAGCCTCCCCCGAACACCAAACAATAGGATTGTGATCCGAACACTCCCGTGGCTTTGCCTCCACCGAGGCAAGAACAAAAGCCTCCAAAAGCTCGTTGGAAGCAAGGAACCGATCAAGACGCGACCGCGAATTAGAGCTCCTCCAGGTATATGTGGTTTCCACCACATCCATCACCTCAAGGCCTAACGATTCCACGGTGTCCGCGAAGGCAAGCGAGCCCAGGTCATGGCCTCCCCTGCCCCCAGGCCTGTCCGACGAGAGAAGGGTAACGTTGAAATCCCCCCCGATGAGCCGGGGGACACCATCAACGGACCTACCCACCTCCAGCAGATCCTCCCAAAGCTCCCCCCTCACCACACCACAGCAAGGACCATAGACGCACGTCACTGCCAATCGAAGTGAGGAAGCCGAACACACCAGAAGCACCGTCAGCACATGCCTCCCACGAATCACCGAGTCCAGGGACAAACCAGAGGACCGCCACGCCACCAACATCCCTCCCGAGGAGCCCACCGCGTCGAAGGCACAGAACTAGTCCAAAGCCCCCGCCCCAAATGATCTCCACACGTCGTCCTCCATATATTGCAGCTTTGTCTCCTACAACATGACGATGTCGCAACCCCATTCAACGCACCAGGATCCCACAATCCTCCGCTTATCCAGGTCCCCGAGCCCGCGAACATTCCAAGACAGGACTTTCATCTGGAACCTTCGTAGCTCCCAAGGATTCTGACCACCCCCGCGGTCTCCGCAACGAGCATCTTCATGGGCGTGCACTGCCTTTCTTCCGCCCGCGGCGACCTGGATCTATTCCGCCTTCTGTATCTCTTTTCGCTCCTCTTGTCGCTCGTCCCCTCACCGCACTCGAAGTCAGGCACCTCCAAAGCAGGGCCAGCCATAGCACCCCGATCGAGGCCACTGGTTGCAGACGACGGGGGCGCAGAGACCACCCCTGTAGATGTTCGAGCCCGAGCACTCCCCACCTCCGAGCCATGAGAGAAAAGAGAACAAGAGACCATCTTCGAGGCATCCCCCTGCGCACCAAGAACCTCCCCATATGGGAAGAACCACGTCGACGAGGTACAGGACGTCGCCACCGGAATGTGCAGCATTGGATTCGAGGACGTCGACCCGAAGTCCGAACCTCGGAAGCCCCTCAAGTCCGTACCCGGAAAAGAAATCTTAATCGGATCCGCGAGAAGGTCCGAGTGATCGACCCGCAACCGAGCCCAACTCCGTACCCGGCTCCAACACAGTCGCCGAAGAAACCGGAATACGCCTGCCCACGTCACCATGCAAAAAGAATATGTTTGGCGGCATGAACAGCGCTGGAGAGGAATTAACGAAGCGCCGCGAGGATGGAAGAAAACAAGTCGTTCCATCGAGGGGTCCCCTCGGAAACCCAACCGCCAACGCATTACCCGAAACATCCCCGGACCCTCCATCGGACTCTTCCACCTGCACCGCCGGAGGGGGCGGAGGGTCGTCTATCAGCAACTCAACTTGGAAAGAAAAGCATCCGACCTCCATTTCGGCAAACGTGCTTCTCCCCCAGCACTGTCGAGGAAGCCCTTACCGCATTCAAACAGGATCCTCGTGTCCTCCACAGGCAGCCCAGATCAGAGCCCGTCATCCAGCACTTCCCTGACCGTACCCCACCGCAGTAGTGCCTTCCTCAGGCAGCCAAGCGAGCGCGATAGGAAGGGAACGCCCGTAACCCTAGCCACGCACACTTCCACCTCCGAACCATGGTTTCAGATTTCGCGAAATTTCGGCGAAATTTCGACGAAATTTCGGTTTCGACAAGGTACCGAAATCTCGAGTGAAATGGCGATATGAGGGCAGTTTCCAGCCATTTCTTCACAAATGGTGGTTGATATGGGCGAAATGTCGTCGAAATATCGTCGAAATTTCGACGAAATTTCGTATCGACAGGGTATCGATACGATATCTGAAACCGATATTTAAACCCTTGCTCCGGACAGGCACCATCCGCGAACCGCAAACGTTGCCATCAGACGTTAGCAACATCTCCATTACGAAGCAAACGATCCCTTTGGTCAGCCGACAAGCCACGATCGCAGCACCTTGCAGCATCTAGCTTCAACACATCTCCCGCGAAACGCGCGTCCAGGAACCCACGCAGATGGGAGAGAACCACGTCCAAGTCGGCAACGCCCCTTACAGCAAAACCGATCAGCGCATGCAGACCCGAGGCCCGATCGACCACCCCTTCTTGGGCAACAGTCTCCGGGCGACCACCCCCAACCAAAGCCCCAGAACTTACAGGCCTTGCAGAAGCAGCACCCCTGCGCCCGTTGGCCACCACCTCCGCGAACGAGGGCCCACCGCGCGTAACCTCCGCACCATGCACATTGCACCGACCTCCCCGCGTCCCATGAATAACCGCGGGAGCAGACGCACGTACGGTTCTACGAAACGCCATGCAGGTTGCCTGACGATGGCCCGTCCTCCCACAAGAGAAGCACCTCGGAGGAGAAGGACAAAAAGAGGCCACATGCCCCCTGTCTCCACAGCGAAAGCATCTTCGGCCTGGCTTCTTGTACGACATCGACGTCCACACCTCACCACCTCCCTCCAGAGGACCCTCTTTGCACACGAAAGCTTGCTTCTCCTCCCCTCCCCACTGGAGCACCGCCTTCCCCTTCGCACTCGCATTTGCCACCGCACTCGCACTAAAATGATCTTGATTTGTGAAAAAGGTATTTGTTGTGTCATTTCCTAGATTTCCGCCGATATTATCAATATATCCTCGATAAATCCCTTGTCGGACTGACCGATATGATATCAACATCGATATTTCAAACCTTGTGTTGTACCTTTCAACTATGATAAAGATAATGTAGTCCAAAGTTCTGAAATTTCCAACGATAATTTCCCTCAATATACTTAGTTTTAAATTTAATCCATTAGATTGAACTTTGTTGTAGCTTTTGACTAGGATAAAGGTAAGGCAGTCCAAAGTTCTGAAATTTTCAACGATAATTTTCCTCAACATGTTTAGTTAAAATTTAATCCGTTAGATTGTTCGTTGAATGGATATTTCCTTTTACAATTTCCAATTTTTATCCAATAGGTTACAATAATTAGTTTATAATTTATGTTATTTTAATTTGTGTTTAGGATAGTCTTTGTAAGCCAACTTGAAGGCCCGTTTTGATTAAAAAAGGACTATCATATTGGGAATACAATTGTATGTTTTTGCTTCTCTTCTTCAGCACATATCTTAGTGCTTTACTGCCGAACTAGCATGTTTCCCCTTATTACACTACGTCTCTTCCCTATTATCACGTTATTTTGGCTCTACCAAGTAGTAGCTGAGCATGGCCAATAAACTGTCCTCGTGATTTGGCAATCCTTACAAGCAGTAAAAAATAACCAATATGAGAAGAAGTCATTATGAGTGAACATCTTATTATCACAAGTCGAAGGTTATTTACAGGTTACAGCTCAACTGTGGGGTTACAACAATCATTTTCCAACAACATGTGGTTGTGCATCCAAGATATGCTGAAAATAATATAAGATTAAATTTTACATATGCCTTAGCTACAGCCAGAAGTTATTCGCGCCTCCAACTATAGGTTTACTTGAAGAAACTTGTCGCCCAGCTCGTGCTTGGTCAGGTTTCTGGTATTGATTGAAATGTTACAACAGTTTAAGTTTATCGTAAGTGATGAGGCAGATCAGCCCCTTGTCAGATCACACGCATCCATAGAGGAAATCCGAATGGGATGAGGACATCCAAATATTTACGTTTGAGAGCTCATGCTTGCTGGAGCCAAGGTTCAAAGAGATGGTTAGGGGAATTCGTAACACATTCATGGCTCTATGGCGGTTAAACTTATGTCAAAGCTCACCCCACCCTAAAAAAGCATCTTAGGAAATAACATAGATTTGTCAAGCAACAAAGGTTTGCACGGAGTGAGATTGAAAAGTTGACGAACTGGAAGACTCCAAGCTACTTTCGGGTGTGGCCAATGAATAGAGTTTTTCCAACCTCAGAGGTGTGCCCCATGGTGCTACTATTGTTTGTCTTACCAGTGATTGTGTTGCCGACGATCCTTAAGGGGGTACATTAAGGTGCATGGTTCATGAGCTCTCATTACCAGTTTTGCATTAGTTGATGATACTTTGTTCTTTGTTAGAGGGGGTATTTATGAGGTCAGGCAGCTTTCGACCATAATGGATGTTTTAAGTTAATTCAGATATTTTTGGATTAACAAGGAAAAATTGACTTGCATACCGGTCAGCTTACAAGAGGACGATATCACTTCTTCTGGAAGAGCTTTGGGTAATTGTGGCATAGGTCACTTATGTCCTACTTGGGCTTGAGACTTTAACTAGTGGGAAACTTTTAATCTCAACCTGAGGACCTTTGTTAGAAGAGGGAGCGCAAGTTGTTTTGTTGGAAGGAAGATGTTTATCACGTAGGTATGAGCTGGTATTTTTAAAGTCGGTGCTCCCAATGGTACATCTCCTCTTCCTGTAGATTCACGAATTATACGGGTTGGGGTGAATAGGAGGTTTGAGACTCGGATAAATCCTTTTTTGCCTATTTTCATTAGAATAGTAAAGGTGTCATGCCGATAGGTTAGAGTCAGTCACCAAGCCTTTTGCTGATGATGTGCTAGGGTTTTAAGGGTCAGAGAAATGAACAATGCATTTCTTATGAAGTATATGGTATGGATTTAAGGATTTGATGGTAATTTGATTTGTAGACTATTGAGAGGCATATATGGTGTCTCCACTAACCTTACTATTTCATGAGGGTGAGGTCACCATCTAATTCTTATAAGTGCATTTGTTTCAGCATTCCATACAATGCATCTTTTCAGTAACCGACCCTAGGGTATGGAATGTCAATCAAGTTCTAAACAGATGATAAGAGCTTATAAGGGTGCTCTTTGTGATCGATTTTCAGGGATTTTTACTACAGCAATGGATAGGGATGTTGCATCGGCAGATTGTTGGTCCAATTCTAAGAGATTAAAAGGTGATTAAATCCTGAATTGTTCTTCGCTTCTTCGGAATAAAGGCTATGTAAGATTATCGCAGATGTCAGGCCGTTGTGATTGGCTTGCGATGATGCAGGACCAGAAATTGGGATTTATCTTGAAAAGGTGAAACCGAACACCTAGGTAGCAATTCATAAGTAAAAAAATACTACTACTGCAAATAAAAAAACAGTACCACTATCAGTTTTCCAATCTTCCATAACTAGAGCATGCTCAACATAGATTTGTTCACCTCTCGACATTCCTGTCCAATAACAACGCCCACAAAAGTGAAAGAAGTCTCGCCCTCTCTGTGCCTTAGGTTACTCGGAGTAAGGTTTTCCACGTTAAAATCCAGTGTTCTTCATTTCTTTATTCTTTATTTTTTTATGTTTCCGCATTTCTATTTTCTAACATGGTATCAGAGCAAGTCGATTCTTGAGCATTCTAAGTTCTTTTTTTTTAATCGAGATTCGATGTTAGAGTTCTTGTTCTTGAAGATTTTTGTTTGAAGATTATTTTGTATCATTCATGTTCATATATGGTTCGAGATTTGAGTTCAATTTTAGGTTTTTTTTTAAATCCCTATATCTTCCACAAGCAGCCTTTATGCAAGGTGGTGCATCATCTGATGGTGCAAGCATCAAATCTCCTGGCGGTGAAGCTCCCTCGTGTTGCAGTCTCCAGCATCCATCCTCGGTGCATGAGCAGCGCCACTGTCTGTTGCACCTCTCTCCAGAACTCCTTCAGGCGATGGTCCAAGCGCGCAGCCGGCGCTCCAGCATCGCCCCCCTCCCTGGCGGCGGCAATAGACAAGAGAAGGCCATGTCAGAGATGTTGGCTTGCACAGATGTTGCGTGTTGGCTTGTGCAAGCAACTCCAATCGTTTCAGCCTCTGTGTGCATGGCAGCGCGCGCATCTCCTTCCTCCTCTGGTTTCAACGACAGTGCCGCCCTTTCATGTGGGGTGCGGCTCTCGCAGGATCTCCAGGTGCAGCCCCAACTCACGGCTTCCGGCGAACGGAAGCTCCCCCTCCCAAAGCCGCATCTCCCCCATCGTACAGCTCCTCTCCAACGCGCAGGAGGAGCACACTCCAGTGGCAGCAGAATCTCTTGAGCCCCTCTGCCTTCCTCTAGGCAACAGCGGTGAATCCCTCACACGCGCTTCTCCCACCGCTTCTTCTCCAAGCAACAGCGGGTGACAGCGCAAATCAATGCCCCCCCCCCCCTTCGAGCATCCAGGCAGGCGACAATGCTAAGAGAAAATATCATCAGGTTTGCAGTCTTTCGGAAAGAGGGTTCCCAAGTGGGAACCCTTAGGGGCCGTTCTTTTGGTGGGTTACCCCCCACTTTGGGTGGGTAACCCTCCAAAACCCCCACTTTTAACCCACTAATGGGGCCCACTCCATTCCCATCAAAAAAATATATATATTATACCATCATATCATCTAAAAATCATAAAATACTCAACTTCTACTCACCATTCCAAACTTCAATACAATCACATCATAACAACCAACCACTTTTTCAAATTCCAATGCAATCATATCATAATAAATACCAACTTTTTCAAATTCCAATACAATCACATCACACAAACCCTCCCAACCCTTAACCCACCAACCAAACACACAAAAAACCGGGTTATCCACCCCTGGATAACCCACGAACCAAACGCACCCTTAAGAAGGTATCGATGGTTAAAAAACCTTTTTCATGCTGAAAAAAAGGAAAAGAGGGCTCTGTTCCAGTCGACCCAAGTGAAAAGAAAAGGAAGAGAGATGGACCGACTCTTAAAAAAGGGCATATGTTGCATTTGAAAAAAAAGAAGGGAACGGCTTACTAAAAAAGGTGTGACAACTATTTAAAAAATGAATGAAATAGCCAGGAGAAAAAAAAAGAGAGAAGAGGAATCGTACAAAAAGAATCACTACGATAAAAAAATGATTGAAAAAAATAGAGAAGAAAAGTCGAAAAAAATCATTGAGTAGCCGGAAAAAAGTGATTGAGATCAGCATTTGTGATTCATGTTCTTTTTCCCCTGTTCTCTTATCTTCTCCCAACTTTGTCGATACCATTGTTTTTCCGACAAGTCCGGGAGAAAGGGGAGTATTGTGTAGAGTCACATGTCTATTCCAGATTCAGATGTCAGGTTCCAGACCAACCAGGTTTTTTAGACTCTACTGATGTTCAAACTCAACGATCAAATTTCGGGTCTTAATTCATACACGCACATGTATGAGATCTTCTATTTGACGTGCACATGTTTGCCGTCGCTTTTTCAGTGGTCCCTATCTTTTGTGTTTCAGTCAGGGTTTTCATGTGATCCATAGGGACTTCAGAGTAGAGATCGCATTCTTTGTGCCATGTGGGCTAGGATTTTCATGCGGTTTCATTGGGACTCCATAGTAGAAATCACATTCTCTGAGCCAGTATGGGAGAGATCCAATTCTCCAACGAGGAGACTTTTCAGACTCCATTCTCCAGTGATCGTGAACTCCAATACGAGATCCTTCCGAGGTTCCTATGAGAGAGAACCCACTTTGAGGTCCCTATGGGAGAGATCTACCTTCAGAGATCTGTGTATGGATAATTAGTGGTGTTCTTTATTCGGTCCTTTCAGAGATGGAGCAGTTGTCCACATGTTGCGGCGGGCCAGAGTTCTCCAAGTGGAGACTCATCCAGTTGCAGTGACTCTGACAGGCGCAGTACATAGCACATGCTCTCCGACGAGGAGATTCAGTTTGACTCACACTCCAACTCGTTCGTTCCTCCTCACCAGCACGGCATGAGAAGCAACGTCCTCGACAGCATCCAACAGTTATGCACATTGAATTGATATTGTTTGTAGTGTCACGTAGCATGAGTTGAGATTTCTTTCTGTTTGTCCAAGCTGAGCATTGCATGCTCCAGCTAGAGGGGGAGTGTTGGAGTATGCGTCATATGTATTGATGGGTAAATGGATCCGTCCAGGGTCCATTTACCACATCCAGTCCCACATCTACCAGTGGTGGGATTCGGAGGCTCTGTGGAGGCTATATAAGAAATCCCAGACCTCCTGTATCCAGTGAGAAAGTGCAATGCATACATCAGCCCTTTGAGGCGTTTTCTCGTGGTTTCATCCCGCTCCTTAGGAGTAGGGTTCTACGTTAAAATCATGTGCTCTATATTTCTTTATCTTTATTTCTGATACGCTTCCGCATTTCTATTTTCTAACATTTTTTGAATTTTTTAAGCTTAATTTAAGAACTCTGTCACATTGATAGATGATATTCTTTGCAAGTGGACCAATCCGAAATTTCATTGAGCCCATTAAGGATTTTAGGCTGTAATTCCTTGTTAATCCACACCTTCAAATCACCAAGTGCATCTTTCAAGAGAACATCAAGTAAAGGGAGACATCAAGCTTCGACAATGCAATGATATTGGTAGAGTGGTTTTATGCCAATGCTTCTCAACCTTTTACATGACCATTCTGAGGCAGTTTCCTCTCCTAGCTTCATCAAAATGAAGATTTCACCACCTAAAAGCATTCAATCACTTCCAACACCGAACAAAGGTCGATAAACTTCAGGCCGTCTCACAAGCATTTTTTAACAAAAATACAAGTAATAGCTAACTTGCAGGTATTTATAATCTTAGACCCCGATCAAGAGGGAAAAAATGGCCTGATCCAACAGAAATTCAGAACTCTAGGCTGAAAAAAATCTTCATGTAAGAAAGATTCTGCTACAGTCGAAACGCATACAAATAAAGTAAGAAAAAATATAGAACGCAATTAACTTCCATAGATATGGAGGACAATGTACCCTTACAGAATCATCGTGATACAGGTTAATTTAGTCTGTCATTTTCCTTGAAAATCATGCATATCTACCAGAAATGACATACAATTCCAGTAATGAAGGCTTACCTTCTTTCGTATATTGGGGTCCCTGCCCAGAAGTAATCTTTCCACTTCTGGAGCGAGATCTCGAGCCATTTCTGCTGAACAAATATTTCCTAAAGCACAAAGAGCAAGTCCTACAATATATTGATTGGAATGATTGAGATCTCTGCATGAGTGTCAAGCATCACAACAGCACTAAACCAACTTCAGAGATTGCAGCGAATGGTAAGAAGCACGGTACATAAACGCATACAGACGACCAGCTAAATCAAGTAAATAACATAGAAAAAACTGAAATTATATATTTAGGATACTGTTTCAGTGAATTTGTTACAAGCATAAGAACTTCTTGTCTTTCATCTAGCAGAAGCATCAGGCCAAGATATCCTATCCTTTTTTCAGGAAACCCAGCAGAAGCAATCAGCTTAAGACATTCCATTTGTCCAAAATGGGTAGGGTATCCAAGCATGTGAATGAACATCAGTTTTGCAAGATTGCGATGCCTAAAATCTTGATCATTTTCACTAATAGCGGCGCGAATTGCAGCACACTCCTTCCGAACTACAGCACGTTCTTCAGCAGCAGTTTTACATGCCCGTATAGCACGAATCATATCCCTGCAAGTAAATATTTAGATTTTGCTTGACAAAGCTACTAACAATCAACTAATAATCTTTGGGGGGAGGAAAAAAACAAATAGACTTGAAGATAGGACAGGTATTGTAACAAACAGCTATTAGCATCAGGGGAGCTTTTATAGGATCTCACTGCTGCGTCCATTAAAAACATCTCTATTGAATATATATATATATATATATAGCTACATGATAGATATCTGTCTCTGTGCACAAACTTCATTCAATAGGTACACTTTCGTTACTTGCAAGCATGCAGCAGAATGGTTGTTTACATTTTTCGTCATCTATTAAGATATTACCCTCCACTTGACATACTGAGAAAGGCTTCAATTGCAATGTATGAGGGTCATATAAACGCAAGAAAGTTGGAGGGCCTGACCCGGGCTCAAAAGGTCTTTGGCCAAGTTGGGCGAGCTACAGTTGGAGTTTAGGGTCTAAAGAAACTCGTCTTCCGTGTACTCACGTCTGGACAGAGTCCTCGGTTTTTCAGAGTTATTGCCGCAGTTCCAGCTAGCATCAGTCGAGGTGATGTCAAGAACCATATCTGATCACAGGTCTCTACGGTGGAGTTGGGAGAGGGGTTGTAGCCTCCACGTATTACAAGCTCGAGAGGTCCTGTTTGTTGGAGATGGGATTCAAAGAGTAGGTCGAGGAAGATCGGAGATCCCATCTTGGCATCGCCTCTTCCATGAGTGGACTTTACTAAAAAATCACTGCTATGCAGAAAAAGTTTCTGGAGTACAGAATATGTATCAAGCAACAGCGAGTGCTGAAGAGGGCAGTCGCCCAAGAGGTGGTTGACTGGCTGAACTGGGTGGAGAATTTCAGGGGAGGAGATTGACGATAGGTTGACACAACAAAAGGTGGTAAAGGTGGATAATAGATTAAGAGGTGAAATAGTAGCAACATTTGGGACAGACTAGGATGCGGGATGGGAATGCCAACACGGCATTCTTCCACTTGATGGCTAGATGTAGAGGGCGAAGGATTTTCATCCTTTCGGTAGAGGTCTTCAGGTGGTAGATCCAGGGGGCTGATTAAAGTAGAGATTGGTTGGACATGGTCGGGGAGAAGGGCTAGCATACTTTTTTTCAATCAAGCCACCCATCTGATTTGGCAGATTCTCCGAGGAGGTGGTTTGTGAGATGCAAGTGGTTCGTTCCCTTGGTCCATACAGATTATAGTGTTCTTCAATGAATTCGAGGAGTTGGTGAGATCAGATGTATTGGAAGTGTCGGAGGAATTTTGAATGGGAAACTTTAGGTTCAAGAGATTGAAGAGATTTTAACAATCAATATAAGGGTTAAGGATTATACACTAGCTTCGCTCTCCGATGCTAGATCTCTAATTGTGGTCAAGCTACTGACTAACAAAGATTCAAAATCTCGATTTCGATTTCATTTCGTCCCACCGTAAATGGAAATTTCAGTGAAATTTCCAGAAATTCCGACATTCGGTGGAAATCTCAGAAATGGCTCAAGAAGCCGGTTTTTTATATCTTTTCGCAAATTAAAATCATCCAAGTTATTAGAACAATAAATAACTTACAAATACAAACTTACATCACATATCGCTCATCTATATTATATCGCACATATCGGTTGTATCGGTCATATCATTGTTAGTGTTGATTGTTGACGGATAGATATTGGAAATCGAGTTCATCCAAGTTCTAAAAACAGTAAATAACTTACAAGTATACACTTATATCACACATATCAATCATGTATGACCATTATATTCCACGTATCGATCAAAATCAAACATATCGTTGTTAATGTTGATTGCTGAATGATAGATATTGGAAATGGAAACAAAATAGCTAAGGTAACTACACTTAAAACACATCTTTTGTTCATAGATGAAACATTTGATTCAAAAATCTAGATAATGATTAATGAGACAATGCCTTCATATATGTTATGAACACACCTGGTTATATTTAGGAAAATGTAGATAACGATTAACGAGACAATGTCGACAACCACGGGGGGAGAGCGTATGCCTCAGTTTATATTGGAAAATATACATAAAATACAATTAAAATACATATATTTATTTATAAAATCATATATTTAGATATTCCCTAACATATTCATCATATATATAGTAAATAAGAGAACATATACTCTTTGCATGATTTGCTTTAATTTCTAACTCGTATTGTCATACATATACAATGTAAAGCTTATTATAACCTCCATCACATGGGGACTAACATATATACGTTTTAAACCCTAACCATCCGATTTGCTAAACCCAAATGAAGAACCATTGTATGCACCTCCCTATCGCACCGTACCCTACTAGAACGAGGATTTCGTTGCCGGTCAACGAGCCTAGGGTGGGGGGATAGGGAGGAGCAGGCACCCCCCCCTGCGGGGGTTGCAAGGGACAGCACCCCCGTCCCGAAACGAATTTTTTATATGGTGAAACCGATCGTCACTACTCAAGGACATACATATATGAGTACAACAACAAAGTCTTTTCCCACATTAAGTAGAGTCGGCTACATGAATTTTTTTGCCTCCATTCAAATCTATCTTGGGTCATTCTCGAGCTTAGATCTAAAAAACAAAATCCCTTCTTATAGTCTCATTCCAACAACTCTTGGGCCATCCTCGTTCTCTCTTAGCTGGCTCAACATCCCAAAAATCGCATCTCCTCAACGGTGCATCAACCGGCCTCCTTTGCAAATAGTCAAACCACTTTAAGCTATTTTCTCGCATCTTATCCTCGATCGGAGCTACACCAACTTTCCTTTTGATTGCATCATTGCAAATCTGATTTTTACGTGTGTATCTACACATCTACCTTAGCATTTTCATCTCTGCTACTACAATTCTCTATACATGTCTATGGTTCGCATGCCAACAATCAGATCCATAGAGCATAGCAAATCCCGCGACTGCTTTGTGAAACTTCCTTTGATTTTCAAA
Organism: Ottelia alismoides; assembly: GCA_037367405.1. Lineage (NCBI taxonomy): Eukaryota > Viridiplantae > Streptophyta > Magnoliopsida > Alismatales > Hydrocharitaceae > Ottelia > Ottelia alismoides. Next base: position 13,139 of record JAZKJV010005394.1, on the reverse strand, counting down.
GCAATTTTCTTATCACAGAGAACAGTAGAGGCTCCTCTCCACTTTAGCCAACTTGCATTTATTCTATTAGTAATGTTAGAAAATAGGAATGCAGAAACGTAACAGAATAAATGATAAAGAAAATAAAGAACATGGGATTTAACGTGGAACCATACTCCCTAAGGAGTGGGATGAAATAATGGGAGAATGCCTCAAAGGGTTGATAGTTTACTGCTTTTCTTATTGGATACAATGGGTGTGGGGGTCTATATATAGGCCCCACTGAGCCTCCACAACCTACAGACGGTAGATGTGGGATTAAACAACTGCAAGGGGTAAATGGATCCTGGAGAGATGCATTTACCCATCTCTCACGTAAGTAGCGCATAACCAAATACTCCAACAAGTAACATCTCCATCAATTTCCCCATCATGTTGCAAAATAGATCCCAAATATCTAAAAGAATCTCTCTTCTAAATGTTATCGTCACCAATCTTCACATAGATTCATTCATCATTGCTTCCATAAAAAGTGCACTACATATATTCAATCATAGCCCTACTTATACGAAATCCTTTAGTCTCCAATGCATGTCTCCAGATCTCAAGCTTCTCATTTACTCCATCTCTAGTCTCATCAATCAACGCAATATCATCAACGAATAATATACAACAAGGTATATCATCATGAATGTGACTAGTCAACTCGCCCATAATCAAAGTAAAAAGGATAGACTTAAAGTTGGACCTTGATACAGACCACTGTTGATATCAAAATAGTCAGTCTTCCCAAACTGTATCCTTACACAAGATGAAGCCCTATCATACATATCTTTTATATGGTTAATGTATAGGACAGGTACTTGTCTCTTATCCAAAACTCTCCACAATATATTTCGTGTGACAGAATCATAAGCCTTCTCCAAATTAATAAAAATCATATAGAAATTCTTCCTTTTAGCTCTATAAATCTACATTGTTCTTCTCAACAAGTGGATGGCTTCAATAGTAGAGTGACCGTATATGAATCCAGTTGATTTTCTTTTACTTTGGAAACTTGCATCAACCTTTCGATCACACGTTCCCAATTTTTCATAGTGTGTCTCATCAGCTTAATACCTATGTAATTTGAACAATTTTGAAATTTAAACAATTTTGAATGTCTCCTTTGTTCTTATAAAAAAGGCAACATGATACTTCTCCTCCAATCTTCAGGCATTTTCTTACTTCTCCAAATAACATTGAATAATTTGTAAGCCAAGTCAAACCACACTCACTTAAAATTCTCAAAACTTCTACAGGAATATCATCATGATCTACACCTTTCCAAGGTCTCACAGCCTGCAAAGCCTCCTCTACTTTCTTCCTTTGTATTCATCTATAACTTACACGATTCAAGTAACTTTCACTACTAGCTAAATCTCTCAAAGTGATCTCTCTATTTCCCTCTCCAATGAAAAGCTTATGAAAGTACTGCTTCTATTTAGTCTATATATCCTTCTGAGTAATAAGCATGTGATCAGTGACCTTCATCATCCTTAATGCATCTCACTTAAGAAAGGTCTTTGGTGTTTCTTTCTCTTGTTTTAGCGAACCTGAATATATCCTTCTGACCCTCCTTAAAGTCGAGATTTTTGTACAAAACTTCATAAGCTTTTGACTTAGCTTCACTTACAGCCTTCTTTGCTTCCTTCTTTGCTATTCTATACTTTGTGATAGTTTTATTTGTTCTATCCTTAGACATAGTTTTAGGTTAACTTTTTCGGTTATATTTGTACATGATTAGGTTAGACTTTGATTTTAGACAATGTGAGTGATGATACAAGTAATGATGTAAGTGAATTTTTGTCTTTTTTTTTTGATTTTATACATTTTGATTTGTTTTTTTAGTTGTTGGCATGGTTGCATGTATCGTCACATCCACTTTCAAGAGCGGAGATTATGCCTTCTAGTTTGGATTGGATTTGGAGACACGGGCGGAAGCATGTAGTTGTTGTTGATAACCAAAAAATGAAGCATCAGTGCAAATTTTGTGCAAAGATAATTGGAAAAGGTGGGATCAGGAGACTGAAACAACATTTTGGTGCTTGCTTTAGAATGAGACCAGACATCCCACTTGCCCGAGAGATTGGAAATGAAGGTTAACCTAGAGAGGTACAGTAAGAAAAAGGAGAGAATAGAAAGAGACAATAAGTTGAATGGATTCATGTTTGAAGTAAAGTTCAACGTCTCATCTTCTCATTCAGATGATTATTTTTCATACCCAACTGACATTCAAACTGCAATAGAGAAAAATGTGTATAACATGGCAATGCAGGACTCGATAAGGACCGACATGAGAGATGGAAATTCACCGATCATAGTAGGTTTAACTATGTTGGGGGGAGTGCAAGGTTCCCTTTGATGTCGGCGCGAGAAGTGGCAATGGCAGCTAAAGTAGAGCACTTGAGGCACAGGAAAAGAAGAAGCATATGAGCAAAGGGCCCAAACCATTCATTGGAAGAACCAACTCGGCATATTATGTTTCGAGCAAAGATCTGAAGCAGAAGGTATTGAAGGGGATGTTATTGAATGTTAGGGAGCAAGTCATAAGGTTTTCACCAAGTTGTTTGCTGGAGATGGCACTCCGACAAATGTAGCAAGGAGACCACTCTTGCAACACACAGTTGACGAGATTACTGTAGCAAGAGGGGTATGAAAGCTCCAACCCCCTACGTGATAATGAACAAATACATCTTGTTGAGATAGATGTTTTATTTATCCTTTATCTATATTTATTTGTTCTTCTGCCTACTTTATGTAATTTTCCCTTAGGATTTTTCTCCTGTATAAGAGAACCCTAGGGTCTCAATGGAATACAATTAACTCTTTTCTCTTTTCACATGATATCAGAGCGACGGTCTTAGACCAGAGCCTACGCCCTAGTCGTCCCATTCCCCATCTAATAAGCCCTAGAGGATGTTGCTCCTTTCCCTCTCTCGAACACAGTCGCCACTGCTACCGAGGGCACGACGGTCGCAAGCTGCAGGTGCAGCAGCCACAGGCACTACCTGCGATCGCCGACATCGCCATCGAGAAGTCGAAGCAGCAGCAACAACCAGTTGCCACCGTCGCAACCCCAAAGAGGAATTTTTAACGGCCTTCTTTGTCACCCAAAGGGGCCTATATCGTCGCCAATACCCATGGGGGATATCGTCAACCCTCAAGACATCCTAGAGGTCACCATCATCACCCGTGAAGGCCTAGAAATCTTTGCCAAGAACGACACTGTTTAGTTTGATTTTGAAGATTTTAGGGTGGTATTGATCATTTAAACCATCCTCGTTACCCGGAGAAGCTTCTAATTGATGGAAGAGGTTGTGGTATGAGTCTACACCCACAACCATCTTCTTAATTCTTATATGTCTGTGTAGATGCGTTCATCCTTATCAACAACCTCAATCTTCGTAATAATCGTCATCGTGTCAGATAATAGGGTCGACTCCAAGGTCAACGTCCCATCCTCGGGTGCCTTCAAATGTCTAGCACACATTGTCAAGATGGATGGGCCTAATTATGAGTTTTGGGTTATGCAATTCATGAACCTAATGCAGTGCAATGGTAAGAAGCACGTTCTGATGCAAGACGAACCAATCAACAAGACTGGGATTAATGCCCCGTCAGAGGCAGATGACGCATACGTGTGTCTGGCTATCTGGGACGGTGTCTGTAGAGATAGCTAATGATATTCTGAGTCATCCCACCACAAAGACGATGTGGGACATCCTCGCTGCTACCTAATTGCAAGCGAAGAATGAGTCAAAGGTACTGCAACTACAGCATGATATCTTCATTTCAAAGCAGCATGAACGGCCTCTTCATACTGTTTTTACTTCTCTCGGGGGTATGTTTAAGAAGCTTCATGATTTCATTCCTTTGATGGCTTCGCCAGAGTAACTCAAGGCTTACATAGATTCAGCGATGACTGGAGTTTTTCTAGCAGCTCTTGATATTGAATATGATGCAACTTGATCATAGATTCTAATTGATGCCACTATACTTCCAATGGCTAAGGCATACAGCACATTGAGCAAGCTTTCTACAACACCCGGTGGTGTTACTCAACAGTCACATACCTCATCGACTATGGTCGCATCTCATGGGAGAGGGGGTTCCACACTGTATAGAGAACGTAGTACTCGTGGCAGGGGAGGGGTGGTCGACCTCATCAGCAGTTCACTTACTGCTACATACCAGGACATTATGAGGATGCATGCTACTCCAAGCATGGTTTTCCTATTTCAGCTCGTGTTGCATATCAGAATCAACCATCTAGTGTTCCTCTTCCGGCATCTAATCAAAGGTCCGATGACCTTGTGGCAAGACTGGGAGAGATCATGCCCGAACCCGGGTCGTCTACTGCTCCCTCAGGATCTTCAGAGGTAGATGCTTCAACATCTGCCACCACATCAGGTATTGCATATGCTTTTACTAATTGTTACAGAGAAGATTTGTCAGAATGGATTAGGGATTTAGGAGCTTCACACCACCTATGTGGTGATAGAGGGCAGTTTAGTGCATATAGATCGATTCCGCCAAACATATCTGTAGTGGTAGCAGATGGGACCTACTCTTCCATTATCGGACAAGGGCGGGTGCAGTTGTCTTCGATAATGAGTCTACAGAATGTTCTTCATGCTCCTGATTTTTCTATGAATTTATTGTCTATTAGCCAAATCACCAAGGACTTGCATTGTCGTGTCATATTTGATGTCTTCTCTTGTGTTTCAGGACATTCTTACGGACAGGGTAATTGGATATGGTCGTGAGCATGGAGGTCTCTATAGAGTGGTCCAGTACCCATATGTTGGTAATTCGTCTATTCGCACAAGATCAGTCTCTCCTTATGTGTGGCACCTCCGGTTTGGTCTGCAGAAGGTGTGTCATATGCTTCCTCAGATTTCTCCTTGATCTACCCTCCAGTGCGAGACTTGCCAGCTTAAAAAGCACAGTCAGTTTACATTTCAGAGTCGTCAGGGTCGTAGTAGTCATAGTATTTTTGAGTTGATCCATCTTGACATTGGGGGTCCGAGTCGTGTCCCAGACCATCAAGGATTTTATCTTGTTGTTGATGATGATTTTTCCAGGTTGTCATGGGTATTCCTACTTAAAAATAAGTCTGATTCTAGCATTGTCATTCAGTCTTTTATTAATGAAATAAAGAATATTTTTCTGCAAATGTCAAGTACATTCGTTCCGACAATGCATTAGAATTTTGTAACTTACAACTCTTACAGTTCTTCAGGACCCTTGGTATTATACATCAGACTTCATGTGCCTATACATCCCAATAAAACGGGATGGTCGGACGCAAACATTGTCACCTTTTGGATGTCACTAGAACCCTATTAATTCAGAGTCGTGTTCATCATTCCTATTAAAGGGATGCGATTCTAACTACTTGCTACCTGGTGAATCGTATGCCATAGTATATGTGGGAGAAAAGATTTTGTTCTTGATTGCATTTCCCGAGAAGGATCTCTTCTCCCTCACTCCTCATGTTTGGGTCTGTTACCTCTGTTCGTCATACGTCTCCTAGCCATGACTGGCTATCTCCTAGAGTTGTCAAGTGTGTCTTTATGGGGTATTCCAGAACTCAAAAGGGTGAAGGATATGAGAAAAATCCTTAAGCGCGTCACGGAAGCGTGATGATCGCATCCAATGCGATCGGAGCGACTAGTCGCACTAGTTGCTCGGTGCAGCGGAATTTAAAATTTTTTAAATCATATGATGAAACCACATGATCCCAAGAACATTTCTTGGATCGTTTCATCTAACCACAAACTATTAGAAATACCTCTTGAAGCGTGGTTACGATCACTTGATCTCTGAAGCAAGAGTTCCTCTTGACTCAAGTCCGATCCAAGAAGATGGCACTTGCGGGTGCGATGATGAGACGTGTGCTTCCCGCAATCCACGATGAAGATCCAAGTCTTGAATCTCCTGATTTCGTCCAACGAAATCCGGCGTCTTCTACTTGTGTTGTGCTAGAGCCACCAAGGAAGACGGAGATCCGACAGCACGACGGCGTAGCGAAGACTGTAGTTCTCTCAAGAACTCAGAGTGACGGCCACTCTTACAGAGAGATGGGGCGTGAGAATGAGAGAGGGAGATAGAGCAACTTAATGCGTGTTCTGAAGGGCTAGGGCTGCCCTCTCTTATATAGTAGTTTGGGAGTCCATGGATCACAATCCATGGGACACACAAAATCAACGGTTAGATTGATTTGTGTTTTTAATCAATGGCCATGATCATTGTTGTTTAATAAGAAACAAATTATTAATTTATATTAAAATAAATATATGTTGCATTATCATCAACATTATTTAACTTAATAAAATTAATTAACACAAGATAATATAGAGGATAAAAACATCCTCCTAAAAAGATGGGGCGTCACCCTTGAATAATTCATGGGTGACGCCACCTCTCCATTAGGTGGATTTTTATCTTCTTTATTTTATGAGATAAAATCCCATTATCTTCTAATTATTTGCAACATCATTTATTACAAATATATTCACTAAATTAATTCCAAATTAATAAGTGAATATTTCAATCATGCCATTGAAAAATTGTGAATCACTTTCACAACCCAAACAAAAATGTAAATTACATTTTCAATTAATTGCTTAATGTGAATCCAATTCACATTAACAATCAATTAGTAAATATTATTTACAAATGTGCTCTCTCCAATATACTATAAATCATATTTATAATATACATTGATATTATGGACAGCATGGATAGTACTATCCATATTCTGCATTTCCTAGATAATTAGATCTCATTTAATTACCTTGGATAATCAGTCTCATAATATGAATCTCATTCATATTATTCTTGATAATTAAACCTCATTTAATTATCAATATCTTGTTGCTTGGATACATAATTCATCAAAGGAATTGTTCTTGAACTATTTCAAGAATAGTGTGCTTTCTCCGCAGATACTTGGAGATAAGGAATAGGCGATTGTATTGTTCCATGTATAGTGACTTGGACATTGAGATCATATCTCAAATCCAAATGTTACGAACCTCCCATAGATGCTTGATTAAATCAAGTCTGTAAACTTAATCTTCTCATTGCATCTGAATCTCATTCAGATCAATATCCAACACTTGGACTAAGATCAAGTTACTTCTCTATTGATAGGAGTCACTAAAATCCAGACTTGTTTCATCACTCCCTCGGAATGGAAGCGTCATGGTTATACAATCGTTTATGATCACATCACCCTCAGGTATTCCCAATACATGTACACCCTGCATACTGGAAGACCTTGAATAAACCCGAAGTTATAGATCTCCTTTAGATTGTCACCTTCAGGGTTTTATCATTAAGATTCTCATTTGATCATTGGGATTCGGTATCGATCATATGCTTTCCAAAAGCATATATCATACCTCTAAATTCTGTCAAGCTTCATAAGCGAGACGACCATGCACGGAATTTATCGATCCCAATATCTCATGAGTGAGCTCATGTCTTCCGGTTCATAAGTGAACTTGTATGATCCCTTTGAGAGATCGTATTACTCATATGCCTTTATATGCACACTAGCTCGTCAGTATATAGACCTTGATTAGGCCATCAACCTATTGGTCTACCAAATGTACATACTTAGAAATATAGTAACACATCTGTCTCCGGTCAGAGGATGTATGCCTATATCGCGATAGCATACGATGTAGGACTTTGGTTATCTCGATCTCGTTAAGTCAACTCTTTGACCTAACTAATCTGACACCTTCGAATCTCTATTCCTATGCAGAGGACCTACATCAAGAGGTCGGTCAGATATCAGCCTTTAGAGATAGGATTGCCATCTCCCACTCAGGCTGGAGATCACATCTTGATGATCATTTGACGGTGCTTGATGAGTCATCAATCTAACTCTTTAGATATTCATCCAAGCACCAGCCTCTATGATTCAACAATTGAATCAACAACTTTATGATGTCAAGACAGCCATGGTACATAACCCTATTTGTACTAAGGGACCTACTATGCAAATTAGTTATTCTTCATTTCAGATCAGGGAATGATATTTGCAATAACATTTATTACAGAATGGCTCACCGTGGGCTCGCATGTCCAACAAAGGGATACCGTTGTTTTGATCATGTTCAACGAAAATGTTATGTAGTATGGATGTCACTTTCTTTGAGTCCATTATTTTTTTATATCCAACAGGAGATAGGTTGATTCCTTCGGATTCTGAAGATGAGGTATATATGCATCTACCTCTGGTTTCTTCTACCATGCCTATAACTACTACGCCTCTCACTCCATCTCATGTTCCATCAGTCCCTTTATCTCCACCACCTTCATCATCCTCACCACTACCTCCTCATCCACCATCTACACCAGTAGCCTCCATCTTTTTGCCTCAGGTCTACAGACTACACGTGCCGACCTCGTTCTCATGAACCTCCTCCATCATCCAGCACGCCTCAGGTATGTCTGAGCACTTAGTTTCTACTGATGGCACTGGTGATTTGCATTTACAACAGGATGAGAAGGTGGCTATAGATGTTCATGTTTCGGTCGTTGAGGAGGCTGAGGACCTTGACGTGTCCATTACTCTACGGAAGCAGAGGCGTACATGTGATACGTACTCTCTTGCTTCCCATGTTTCTTTTGTGTGTTTCGGAGGAATTTCGGTGGTTTGTTGTAGGACAATCTGTCGTGGACATTCTGCGGACAAATCAGGAGGCATTATAGATCAGTCAGTTGTGCCTTGCTATGGAGAGAGAGATGGATGCATTACAGTCTCGTGGCACGTGGTGTTATTCTCGCTTCACCTGGTGTATCTGTTGTGGGGAGCAAGTAGGTGTCTACGGTGAAACATTGTGCAAATGGTAATGTGGATAGATACAAGAGGCCAGGCTTGTTGCTCGTGGGTTCACTTAGACATATGGGATGGACTATCAGGATATGTTTTCTCCTGTAGCTCGGCATTCTACATTGAAGATTCTTCTTTTTGTTGATGTGGTACGTGATTAGCCTCTCTTTCCAGCTGGATGTCAAGAATGTCTTCTTGTATGGTGACTTGCAGGAGGAAGTCTACATGCAGCAGCCACCAGGTTTTACTACTGAGGGGGGTCTCATATGATTTGTAGACATCACAAGGCTATTTATGGCCTTAAGCAGAGCCTAAGAGCTTGGTTCCAGAAGCTCTCTAAGTTGATTAAGCAGCAGGGATTTGTCAGATCAACTATAGATCACTCTCTTTTCATTCAGGATGCTCCAAAGACAGGAAATCTACCTCAGGCTTCGTTGTCTTCATAAGGAGTTCACTTGTTTCATGGAAAAGTAAGAAACATACAGTTGTTGCTAGATCTAGTGTCGAATGAAAATATAGAGCCATGGCAAAAGGGAGCCAGAGATGATGTGGGTCAGAACTGTCCCGGCTAACTTGAATATTTAGGTGTCACTTCCTATGCACCATCAATGCGATAACCAGGCCGCCCTTTTCATAGCCAATAATCAAGCCTTCCATGAAAGAACCAAGCACATCGAGGTAAACGGTCACTACACTCGATATATGACTCAGAAGGGATTTATTTCCACTTCTCATGTTACTTCAGGAGATCATACTGCAGATATGTTCACCAAGGCACTTGCTCAAGGTCCATTGACATATATGCTCCAACTTGAGGGGAGTGTTGAGATAGATGTTTTTATTTGTCCTTTATCTATATTTACTTATTCTTATGTCTACTTTATGCAAATTTTCTTTAGGATTTTTCTTCCATACAAGATAGCCCTAAGGTCTCAATGGAATACAATTAACTCTTTTCCCTTTTCACATATATGTATGGTGTGACCCACCATTTGTGTGGAGACAGGGCTCAGTTTACTTCACACAGATATGTCATAGAGTAGCCTAGACAGGTACATATGGATGCAGTTAGCAGAGTTAGCTACCTGTCTAGCATACTCACCAGTTAGCAGAGTTAGCTAGTTCATAGAGTAGCCTAGACAGGTACATATGGATGCAGTTCATATGATTCTGAGGTACATGAAGTCCTCTCCTGGTACTGAACTGTTCTTCAGCAAAGGGAGATCCCTTGTCGTTACAGCATGCGCGGATGCGGTTCATGCACAATGTCCCAAGGGCAAGAAGTCTACCTCATGTTTTGTAGTGTTCATAGGGAGTTCTTGGTGTCATGGAAGAGCAAGAAGTAGACAGTGGTTGCTAGATGTTGTGTGGAATCATAGTACAAAGGGAGTATTGTGATGATATGGGCCAGATCCGTTCTGACTGACCTAACTATTGATGTGCCTCTTCCCATGCATCAAAAATGCGACAACCAGGATGATCTTTAGATTACCAAAAATCATGTCTTCCATGAGAGGACCAAGCATATCGAGGTTAGCTGTCACTACACTCATGACATGATTCAGAAGGGCTTTATCTCTACCTCCCATGTCATCTCAGGGGAACAGACAGCATATGTGTTCACCAAGGCCCTAGTCAGAGGATCATTCCAGATGTATTATTCCAAGCTAAGCATGATTGATATCTATGCTCCATCTTGAGGAGAGTGTTGAAATATTATATATCTTTTTCACCTTTTCATGTATTGTTTCTTTTCGTATCTATTATGTAATTTGCCCAACAGGAGTTCTCCTCTCTATATAAGAGAACTCTGGGGCTCTCTCATAATGCAATTAAGTATTCTCTTCCCACAGTCACCAACATCAAGTGGATGTAATTGCATTGCCTCCTATTGTGGCCAACATAGTGGAAGTGCTTGGTGTTGACATTGCCTTCTTTAACCCAACACTACCTGGATTTGGTGTCGCCATCCAACCTCTTGCTTGTTATCTTCCTCATAGATGACTCTCTGAAAGTTAACCAACTCTGCTAATTCAGAATGAAGGTCTCGAGTGTCCACCTGATATAGCTTTTCAAACCCAAACTAAGCCTCCTCGCGACAAGCCGCTCGTGCAGCACGGATTTCCTTCTTGTAAGCACATAACTTCAATCTATGGGCCTCCAAATTACAAAATATTCTCAAAATAGTTGTATCCTCATATTGGAAAGAGGACGAAAATCCCTAATCATCTCTTTGAAACCATATTCGAGCAATCAAGCCTTCTTGAAACGGAAGAAAGATCGTAGAACAACGCTCGTACCAAAGCTCCAAAGCAAAGAAGTGTGTTTGGATATAGAACGAGGCAAAGCTAAAACACGAACCAAGGGGTAAAACAGAAGCCAGTTAATCTGAGCTAAGAAAACGATCCAACCTAACTTTGAGTTTCACTAAGTATAATGGCAATATGATGCATCAATAACCTCCAACAAAAGGTCCTCGCTCGTGTCAGCAAATTCAAAGTAACCTTGATCATTCCCCCAACATATATGTGGGTTGCCCACAACAAACAAAGTGACATTAAAGTCCCCTCTGATCAACCAAAGAATCGAAGAAAGATGTGTGTTGGCCTCCCACGTATCCTCCAAAGATCGCAACCTGAGAGCTACCTCAGTGGGCACGTATACACTAGAGAAGGCCCCGACTTATAGTCCTCATAGTCCTGCTTGTCCCTTAACAGAACTAAAATCATGTGTATAACAATGATCTCAGCTAATTGCTCGAACCCATCATTATTCCATATGACAAGAAAGCCCCTAGAGATGCCCACAGCATATAGAACTTTAAAATCTGAGAACATGATCCCTCTAATCATGATTCACAACCAGCTGGTCCAAGTCTTGATCTTGCTCTCCTGCAAAAGGATGGTGTCGCCATCCATTCAGATAGCAACCTCCTAAGAGTCTGCCTTTTCTCCAGGTCGCCAAGACTCTTCACATTCCAACAAATAACTTTCATGAGGACACCGTTGGCAACCGTCTGGCAGTATATACCACACTCGCGCCTTTGGCAATGCTCAACTTGTAGGGGTTCAACTCTGCATGTGGAGGAGTAATATGAAGGATATTGGGCGATGGTAGAGACATTGGAACATCCGACTTCGTCGACACATCTTCTGTGAGCACTTCCAACAGAGTCAATTCTCGAACATCAAGACACCCTATGTGGACAAGGCCGAGTTATTCAATCTTTCCACAGCTTCTAGGAGTGAAATGGAACAATCCGTTGGTATCCCCAACACGATGGATTTCTGAGTATAAACCCCCACTGCCTCTGGGTAGCTATCCTTCTAAGCTTGTAGCATTTAGCTCTTTTCGAGGAGTTTTCATCCATCTCCATATTGGAGAAGGACTTTGGAATGACCTCTAGACCTGCCATTGTGACCAATGGCTCGACAGCATTGGCAAGAATGAGTTGGGAGTAGTCAAAACCGCACCTAAGGTAGCCCTTTTTTCCTCGGCACCACCGTCAAGGGGAAATCTCATGACCCACAACGAGTAGTGAAGCCTCTACTCGAGAGGAACAAGCAGCATCTCAATGATCTTTAGGAATGCCTCGTCATCATCGGGAAACAGAGCAGTACATGTATCCAAGTATCGAGCATTTTTGAGAGGTTTGAGGGTCTCTTCCATCCCTAATCAGGTATTCAAGATCTGACTCTTCAAGAGGGTTGAATAAACGAGCGAAGGGGAGGGTAAAACTTCGAGTACCCATATTAAATGGGTTGTGTCCCCTACGGGTTTTGAATAAGCCGAAGAAACCATAGATGTCTGGAAGATGCGCTTAATTAAAATCTCGCTAGGAAAATCTCCAACGCTCGTCTTGTCAATCTCATAAGTTCGGTGGTTGAATCCCTCCAAAATCTTTATAGATCTCGTAGTCCCCCGACCAAAACAATGACTTTCTGAAAAACCTTCTCCGGCAACCCTTCCTCAACGATCATCGTCAAAATGCTAAGAAGATGAAGCGGGTTCTCATCACCCACAAAAGGTGATGGGGGCAAAAGCTCAGTATCTCGAAATTTAGAATCTGCTCTATACACCCTTAAAACATATATTCCAACAAATTTTGTCCTATGATGGTTACGAGCACGGAGCTCACATCAGACCCTGAAAGGAAAGGGATGCCTTTCGTATGCATGACTCTCTTCTTTGCAACCATCTCCCCATCAGTGAAATGGAGCCTTCTCCATCGGGTTTGACCCTCCTCGACGACGCCTGATAAAATCTA